>CM053502.1:77844678-77875741 GCA_028627145.1 Eidolon dupreanum | reverse complement strand
GAGAGAGCTGTTCTATGGCACAGGTGATTCTTGTTATAGGCTCACTTCGAGAAATTAGCTCCATGCTCACCTGGACTAGGACTCCAAGGTTTTTCCTAGTTAGAATGTTCTTTTACTCCCATCATCAGGCAGGAAAATAAAGCTCTTTCTCTGTCTTTGGCAATTAGACTAGATCAGATTTGAGACCTTCCTACCACTCCCTAAACTGATTACTCTGGGCCCATTGCATCTTCTACATGAGAGGGAACTGCTCCCAGCCTGTAAAGTCAGCCTGACAATACAAAAAGCCAGTTTTAGAGATGTTGTTATTGAAAATTCTGCTTCAGTTTCCATCATTTCAACAATTAAAATAATTTCTTACTGGGTCATATAATGCCTTATTTGTCTCCTCCATGCCACACCAATGCTTACAAAACATATTGCTTTTGTCACTTATTTGACATAGCACAATATGGTTCAATTTTGTTCTGGATGTGTCCTGATTCCCAAACTATATTACTAAGGGTTGAGGCCATGGGCAGGACTGTGGGAAGGGTGTGATGACAATTCTGAAATTCTGTAGGCAGAATTTCACTTAACATGAAGAATTCTTTTTGATGATACCCTTTGGTGTACCATTTTGTTATGAAAAAAAAAAAAAAAAAAAAAAAAAAACAGCCCTTGGGGTAAAGCCAAGAAGGATTACAGTGAAAATATAAGACTAAAATTATTCTGTTTAATAAATTTCCTCAGGGAAACTCAAAAGTAAAAGGCTGGGAGACCCTAGATGAGGAGGAATAAAAGGTAAGCAGAGAGGAGCAAAAACACAAAGTAGTGCATGGAAACAACCTAAGTGTCCTACGATAGATGATTGGATAAAGAAGCTGTGGTACATATATACAATGGAATATCACTCACCCATAAGAAGAGATGAAATACTGCCATTTGAGTGAGACAACATGGATGAACCTCGAGAGAATCATGCTAAGAGAAATAAGCCCGACAGAAAAAGTTGAAAATCACATGATATCACTTATATGTGGGATATAAACCTAAAAGCAATAAACAAACAGGACAAACAAAGAGACTCATGGACATGGAATATAGACTAGTGGTTACCAGAGAGTAGGAGGAGGGGGAGGGAGGAGTTAGACAGGGTAAAGGGGTCAAATATGTGGTGACAGAAGGAAATCTATAACTATGGGAGGTGAACACACAATTTAAATACATATATATATATATATATATATATATATATATATATATGCCTTACTGTTAAAATGTACAGCTGAAACTTACCGGATTTTGTTAACCAATATCACTATAAAAAAAATTAAAAAATAAATTAAAAAACAACAACAACAACAACAAAGTGGTAGGCAGGGTTTTGCTGGAAGGAAGAGCTAGTAAGAAGTTCCAGACATCACAGAGAGCAGAGGGCCCTTTAATAACAAAGACTTTAAATATCAGGTATATATGTTCATTTTTAGAAAACTTTGTCGTGTAGTCACATAGCCACTTCTACCACCCCCCACACTCATTTCCTCAGATCTTGAGGGGAGAAGTACCCCCACCCCTACTCCCACCCCTGCAGTGGGGACAGTGCAAGTTCTGGAGGAACAATACAGTGAGACAATCAATAATTTCGGGAAAGGATTCTCGAGCAAGAAACTAGAAGTGACTGGGAAGAATTTTAAAACACCCCTCACTTACCCGCAAATGTGAAAAGGATGTTGCTTTTCCCAGCATTCGTGAACTGGGGATTGAGGAACTTTATTTACATTTCAAAGGGTATAATGACCCCAGCAGCTAGAGGACTGGGCCAATCTATTTACTCCTCTTCTGTAGACCCAGGACCTAACTCAGCAAAAGTACAGCTGAATTAATTTGGTTACTATGAAGAAGCTAGTTTTAAATTGGACAACAAAAACCTGAAAACAAATCTGTCCATTCCTTTCCAGCCTAGAGTTGGCTGGTAAACAAGGTCTTTTTCATTTGTGCCACAAATGACACATTCAGAAAGATACGATCAATTTAGTCCTATGGAAATATTGGTGTCAGAATTAGCAACACTGTGCTCTTTGTAGTTGTAAGCCCTCTAATAGAGATCCCACTAATAGCCTCCCCAGAGGATTTTATTAATCACACGTTACAAAGGAGCGCCTATTTGCTAAGAGGCTGATACAAAGATGCAGGCCTCAAGAAAAAAGAACTATTTTTCTTTTCCATATAATTACTTTTTTTTTAATTAAAGTCTTGTTTTTATTGCTTGAAAGTAATATTTTTTCTGTAGTAAAGAATACTACCTTTTAAAGAAATTGAAATAATTATCTATAATTTTTTTCCTTTTAGATATACTACAGTCACAAAACTTAAAAAATCAGGGGAGAAAAGAATCACATGATCCTCTCACGCTGGCGCAAGCAGCTGTGAACACTGTAATACATTTCTATGAACATTTTGATATAGTTCTTCAGTTTTTCACTGCTTAATTTTTAAAGAAAATTATAAAACCTTTCAAACATATAGAAAATAACATTGCAGACACCTATATACTTACCACTGAAATATAAAAAGTATGCTAGCATTTTACTATACAATTACAAATATCTGTCTCTCTTAAACAAATAAAACATGACAGAAAGAAAAAGCCCCTATCCTGGGATCATATCCACTCATACACACCCACACGCCATTGTGCTGAAGGCGGTGTACCTTAGTTCTAGGTTTGATTTTGTATTTTTTACTGCATATTACAGTTATCTATAAACATCTACTGTTGTTTTGAGTGGTTTTTTGAAATGTACATAAGTGATAACCTAATGTATCTTTTTGCTCATTATTTTGTCTTTCAACATTGCACTATGGAAACTCATGCAGACCTAATTCACTCATTTTTATTGCTGTATTGACTCAATAACTAGTTTATTCATTCCCCTGCTGAAGGAGGGTTAGCTTGTGGCCACTTTGTTGCGGTTACAAACATTTTGCACAGGTTCTTTCTTGTGACTTCTTGTATATAGATGAACTACTAGATCCTACAGTATGCACATATTCACCACAGAAAAAAACTGACAGATTTCTCCTCAAGTTTTGTATAATGTACATTCCTATTTTTACAAGTTCTATTCCCTTATTCTTTCTAATACTTGGTAATATCAGACATTCATTTTTCCAATTATGATAATATTGTGTGTCTTTTTTGTTCATTGAATCTTCAACTTCCTTTCCTTCAGTTTCGTATTACTTTCCATTGTGTTGTTTGTCTCATGGCTGATTATTCGTATGGGCAGTGAGGATAAGTTTGAAGAGTTCTAGAAGGGATCAAAGCATGTTCTGTTCTTTGTGGTGGCAGTTGCCCTGCTGGCACACCAGTGGGAGCCCTAGGCTTTAGTTTAGCGTTTTTGTTTTGCTTTGTTTTTTTTTGTTTATGCTTGAAGGGTGTGTCCCTGCCAATTCCCACAAACTGTCTCAGAATGGAGAAAAGCACTGGAGAGGCTGGACTCAACAGCAGTAACAAAAAGGAAAGATAAAGGGAACCAGTCTTCTGTTGGCCAAAGACTCAGCCAAGGTATTGTTTGGGTGAGTGAGGTCCAAGTTGACTTAGAAGTTGAGAAAACGAAGGAGGTTATAAATGAATTCATTTGGGGATTATGGGAGTAGAAAGTAGGACTATGAGCAGAAAGGGACTCAGAGGCAAACCAGGAGACAGAGAGAGCCAACCTGAGACACACACCAAAAAGGGTATTATAAAGTAGCTTCAGTGTGATCCATAGGTTCCTCATCTAATCCTTGGGCTCAGGGTACATTCTGAGAGAAAGAGAAGGTTCATCACTGTTATTCCTCCTTCTTCTTCATCTTTTTCATCCATCAAATAGATAGTCTGAAATCCTGTTCATTCTTGTCATTCACAGGTACCCTTTCTCCTCCTCATCCACAATGTCCACCAAAGGGCTCTCTTTGTTTCCTCGCATGGATCAGTGTAGTAGTCTCCTAGACAGCCTGCCCCTTCCAGTCACCTAGCACACTGTCCTAATACAGCTTCCTAAAGCACCCTTACCAATCACATCACCACTCAAGGCCTTCCCCAAGTTTCATCTTTCTATATTTGCTGCCTTATCAAAGTTAATCTTGGTCAACTTAGGTGACAGTTGACAACACAGCTTTTCTTTCTCTGGGACCATCAATCTGTTCCATGACAGCACTCTAAACCACCTACACTAGAGCATTACTTCTCACAGCTGCACCCATTGGACTCATCTCCTTGAGGCTTGTTCCTTCCTTCTCCTTTGTATGCCATATTTACACTCACCGCCCACCTTGGCCCATATTGTTTCCATAGTCTGGAATACTCTCTCCCCTTTACTTGTTCAGTCTTTCACAACCAGGCTCAAAATCTCTTTTGCCCATGAAGCCATCCTTGGCCATTCTGGGCTTCTTCTTTTATTTTCAAAATACTTTCATTACTTTTATTTTGCTCTTTGGCCAGAGTTACTCGTGGTCTCCAGGTTACCAACCCATAAATATAGAACAGTTGAGCACTCTACTCGTGGGTGACTACAGTTTATTGAACTTATTGTGTACTAAACAGTGTGTTTGTTTCCACTTGGAACTTTATCACATGTCTGAGAAGTAGGTATTATTACCATATGTCATAGATTCACATGCTAAGATCTCTGAAATTTGAAGCATCTTAACAACTGATGGCTCTTACAACTGCAGTTGCCTTGATGGAAGTCTAATTCTTCCAGAGAGATCTGCATTTGCTTCTGTCAGAACCTGGGGACACTACCAAACAGAGGCTACTTTAAAACGAATTCTGTACTTGCCAGTGTATATTCAGTCTACTAACAGATCAGAATACTACTTTGTGATTTAAATCGTCATGGAAGTTTTATTTTCCTCCCATGTGCATTGGTAGAGGCGGATATGTTTTCTCACTGACCTTTGTACATGGCAATTATTTCTCTTTATTCTTACATAGAGAATTATTTTTGTGTCTCAGCTTTATGTGGAGGTCTCCTATTAGACGCTCCATCTTGTGCATTTTTATTTCTTAGTGATGTATAAAACAATGTTATGTAAAGCCATTGCTGGTATCTTCAGCTCTATAATACAGTAATCCTATCTGCAAATGAAATGAAATGAAGGAATTAGATCAGAGCCTGTTGACAGAGGTAAGTGAGGGAAAAGTGCAGAGGCACTTTTAAGCTTGTTGATTGATTCATTGGTTGGTTGGTTAAGACCCTTTATCCCTTGGAATTAGATTCTAAATTGATCCACTTTACTCTGAATCCAAATTTCAGGTAAGCAGTGTTTCAATAAGGTATCCCTAGCTTGGTATGTCAACTCACTTAATCAAACAAGTAATATTCAGTTGATCATAATTTGAATCATCGTATCAGAGATTAAAAGAGAGCAAAGCTAGGATTGTCCGAGGAGCACATATCAGAGTATAGAGGAGCCTAGGTAGGTCTCACTTTACCTCCACCTGTAGCTCAGCTTAGCTCAGAAGGCCAAAGTCTCTAAGAGCCCCCATTCACACTGAAGTTGGTTTTAAAATTTCTTTCCAAAGTAATTTTCTTTTGCTTGTCATTTTTTGAGTGTTCTTTCAGAGAAAACCCCACATTTGAGTGCTCTTCAGCAATTCCACACTCAACCATATGGATGAATCTCAGAGACATACTGTTGCATGAGTCCATTTATAGTAACACTCAAAGTAAAGTTTGAAAATAAGCAAAATTAATTTATAGTAACAGAGGTCAATAGAAGGTTACCCTTGTGGGAGTGTAGTGATTGGAAAGGGCGCAGAAGGGGCTTCTGGGATGCCAGTGATGTTTTATTTTCGAATTTGGGTGCTTGCTACACTAATGTGTTCACTTTGTGAACATCCTTTGAGCAGAACCCCAGGACATGTGTACTTCTCTGTATGACTGTTATGTTCAATTAAAAGGTTTACTTAAAAAAAAAAAAAAGCTAAATCAAAAACAACCTGAAAACTTAACTGAGGTGTTTGGAGATGATTCCCAAAGAGAAAAAGACTCATAAAAGAAGGAAGGAAGTGGAGAAGACAGAAAAGAGATGAGGTAATTTCAATAATGGAGGCTGTTGGAACTGCTGGGAATCACATTGCGGGATTGGACACCAATACAGGTTCCCAGCTAGGCTTTCTAATTTTAAAACAGCTGTGGCTATGATAGCTGAGTTCTCAACACACTTCAAAGATGCTATTTTAGCAAACATTCAAAGGGAAAATGGAAAACCAGGCTGGCCATTTTCAGAGACAACTGGTGGCTTTTCTCCCAGTATCTGAGCTCTCCTCAGATGTAAGAAGAGATGGTGAAGGAGAAGCAAGTGTTACGAATGCAGTGATTGCTTGTGGGTGCCCAAGGCTGTGAATCAGAAGAGTCCTGGGCAAGACCAGTGGTTCAGGAAAGCATTTTAGGGAGCCCACCCAGCCCACAAAATGCGCACAGCACAGCTGTACTCTGACAATGTCTGACCTTGTCCCATCACCAGGCATAAGGAAGACATTTCAGCCCACCAGGGTAACTAACTGAAGCTTTATGAAACTGACAGTATTGCTGACAAGAATCTTTATAAATCAGCCAGGTCACCATCTTTCTGGGTTGGTTTGTGATAGGTACAAGTTTGTGTGCAAATATGCACCAACTCCCCTGGTTCCTTGAGGATTTAGTTTAAAGCTCTATGGATTCTTTCTTCCACTTACAAAGAAGCCTATGTGAAAAAACAGAGTGAACCCCAAGATGTGATGATTTACGCTGGGACCAGCCCAGAGGAGGGGCAGGTGATCCAGGGACCCAGCTGCTGCTGAAAGCAGAGCTGTGTTTGCAGTCTGGGAAGCATGTATGCATCTTTGTTTTCCAGACAAGGAAAGGAAAGGGACTTCCTGAATGAGCACTATTGCCTGAGGCTTAGGAAGAAAACTGAGATTCTTTTTCCTGTTTCCAGGGAAAGAAAAAATCCATTAAGCAAATGATTCAAGGTTCAGCTCCCACACACTTACAGGATAAATTTTAGGATGGTGCGTTATATGCAGTGTTGGGCCTGGTTTCTGAGCCACATCAGAAATTATTCTAAGTGGCAACACACAGTCTGTAAATAACAACCTGATAGCCAGCCACTGACATCTATCTTCTCCATAGACTTTGGAAAATTACTTCCAGTCACATTAGCATTTTTCTTTTTAATGTCTTGATGAAGCAAGGGAAAGGTATGATATTGCTCATTCCCAGCACATGCACATTGAGCAGTAATAGGAAGATGTTGCTTGCTCTCTGCGATGCAGAATATGGTCCTCTCTGACTCTGCTCAATTTGATCTGTGCTCCCAGGAACAAATCCTGAGTGTAGAGTATGTCTCTGCACCTGTAATGCCATATTTTCTTTGGAGCCTATGGCTTCTCTACACAATGATGCCCCATTGATGAGCAGGGGCAAAGCAGCCTTATGAGTGAGGGCAGGGGCATTTGTCAAGTTTCTCATTTGTACTGAGGAAGAGTCCTACTGTCTTCAATAAGAACTGCTGCTGCCTTGGAGATATGGCTTCTTGCTTCTTAACAGCTAAGCAATTGGAGAAAAACCAACTATTCCTTTCACAGCAGCATGTGTTCTCTGGAAAATCTGAAGCACAATTCTTGCCAACTGTTCTGGAAATCTGACTCTCTGATGCTCCATGGTTATACAGATATGCAATATAGAATGTGTTGAAGTAGTGCTTCCTAAAAGAAAACAAGCTGCCCTAAATCTCATCCTCCTACCACTGTAGGTGGCCAAAATTTTTGAAAGTCAACATCTCAATTATTTTTGCCAAAAAAAAAAAAAGACAGCTGTTTGAAATATTCATGTTTAACCCACACAAATGTAATGTTTCCCTGAGACCATAGGACTCTTTCTTCCTTCAGAGTCAATATCATAGGAATGACATGAGCATGAGACATGGAGTCAGAGACCCTGCTCCTGGACTGACCTCATCATGAACAAGCTGGTGATTTCTCTGAGCCATTGTTTTCATATCTATAAAATGAGAATCCTAAAAAGGCCTCCTTCCGAGAGGTCAATGAATATGAAAATATATGGGAGACCACCTGAGAGACTCCAAAACCAAAATGTCATCACATTACCGAACTATAAAACTCAGCCAAAAAAATATAATCTGTTCTTATGAGAAATTTAAGTAACTGATTACTGTGATTTTTACCAACATGTTAATATGGTTTCCATAAATAATAAGTAGCTTTAAGAAATTGATACATAAGGATTCAAAACTACTGATTAGCTGTGAAGAAGGCTGGAGGAAGGAAGTGGCAAAAATTTTTGTTAATCTGTAGAGAAATAAAGAAGGAAAAGAAGATAGATGCGCTTAAGACAAACATAAGACATAACAAAAAGATTGAGCAGAACTCAGACTAGAACAAATTTCTGGGAAATGAATGACAGGAAACAAGTTCACTCCCTAAATTTTTATCTGGGTCTGTGTCTTCACTTGCCCTCCCTAACTGCACAACAAATTGAAGGCAAGAAATTTCTCAACACTAGGGCCCAGTGCCTGAATTCATAGCTAGCAGGAGCCAGACTTCAGTGACTGGTTGCTGAAAACACTACAGGACACACTTGAGAAAGGACATAAAATCTTCCTCAGACAACTTCAGTCTCTCCCTTTCTTGTGATTTCTGCTCTGAAGATTGGCTAAGATGCTTCAGTTTAAGTTTAACCTGAAGAGGGAAGAGGCAAGTTCTGGAAGCCACCCAACAATGTACACAAGGTCTGGTCCAGTGAGCAGCTCTGCCTGTTACTGGAAAGAAAATGCCCTCAGAGTTGGCTGACTACAGAGTCCAAGATACAGTTCAACATTTGTCTCATCCCATCTGGTTGACATTCATTCCACAGGAATTAGTGATTGGAAGTCTCTATTTCTCTGCTTTCACTCTTGACTCTTTCTTTCTCTACATTCTTCTGTCTTTTCTGCCTTTCAGTTCTCCTGGAGTTTTGAGACCTGACTCCACCAGCGGGTCCACAGCAAAGTACTGTTGAATATTGCCCTCATATTCTCTCCTTATATTAGAGCATCAGGAAGAGTAGCACAGAATGTTTTCCTACTACACTGATGCCTCTTGTAGCAAAACTTCTTTCATTATTATACTAACAAAGTTTCTGTCTCAAGTCTATCTTACCACATATCTCTCGCCAGTAAATGCAAAGAGAAGAAAAAAACAGCAGTCTCACCATATGCTCCTTAAACATGTCCTATAATTAAAGCAACAGACTTTATCTCCTTTGGGGCACTGACAAGTCACTTTTTGTAGCAAGTCCCCCTTTCTAATATCCATGGAATCCTGAAACATAGATGCTGCCAAATTTACCTCTCCTGATGGCGCATTGCCAAGGGGGAAAAATACCCCTAGTTTATTTAGAGGTCTTTTAAAATAATGTAGGAGGCAGAAGAGTGGATTAAGTAGCCTCTGGAAATCTAGCTCAGGAAATTCTGACAAATTCAGAAATGTAGGTTTTAAGAGACCAAGGGGGTTTCATACAATGAGGCCCTTTTTAGCATTTGCTGCTACAGGCTGATGAGATGAATTAATCACTGTTTTTCGCAATCAACTAAGGAAAATGACCTTTCCTTCAAAAAACAGCTGTTGGCAATGACTATAAGTTTGTTCGTTTTACGTGGAAAGATGCCCTGTAATAAGTTGTCAGTTAAATAAATGCTTACTTTGATATGACTTGAAATGGAATTTCGAAGTGATAATATATGAATGAAACAAAATGGGTAAATACACAGTAATCTCTTTAGTCACATTGAGACACCATGAAGGACATTCAAAGAGTAAATTTTTAAGCCAAGTAAAAGTCATAATCCTAATAATGATACCTAATGTTTTTTGAGTACTTATAATGTCCTAGACACTGTACTAGATGCATTATTTGCCTTATCTCATCTCACCTACCATTAAAATAAAGTGAAGCAGGACTATTTGCTATTAAGATGTTACAGAGCTTCACCAAAATCACAAGCCCATGTCAATGGCCTAAATGCACCAATTAAAGAAACGGATTGCTAAAGTGGACCAAAACACATCACCCAAAAATATGCTGTCTGCAAGAAACCCACTTTAAATATGAAGACACACATAGATTAAAAGTAAATGAATAGATAAAAATACACCTAACATTAATGAAAACATTAATGAAAAAAGCAGGAGTTAAGAAATATTAATTGGTAGTTACAGAATAGTCATGGGGATATAGAGTACAGCATAGGGAATATGGTCTATAATATTGTAATAACTATGTAAGGTGCCTGGTGGATATTAGATTTATTGGAGGGAACACTTCATGAGCTATATAAATGTCTAACCACTATGCTGTACACTTGAAACTAATATAATATTGAATGTCAACTGTATTAAAAATTTAAAAAGGAGTGGGAATACCTATACTAATTTCAGACAAAGCAGACTTCAAAGCAAGAACCGTTATCAGGAATAAAGAAGGGCATTATACAATGATAAAGGAGTCAGTTCTTAATATGTATCTGCCTAACAACAGAGCACGAAACTATGCAAAGCAAAAATTGGTAGAATTGAAAGGAGGAATAGATGACTCTACTATCGCAGTTGGAAATGTTAATACTCCTCTCAGAAATGAACAGATCTAGCAGCCAGAAAATCAGTAAGGACATTCATTGTTGAACTTCATGACACCATCAGTCAACTAGATATAATTGACATATATAGACTACTTCATCCAACAACAGTGGAATATACACTTTTCTCAAGTTCATATGGAACATTTGACAAGACAGACCACATCCTGGACCATAATACACACCTTAATAAATTTTAAAAAATAGAAATCATACAATGTCTGCTTCCAGACCATAATGAAATTAAACTAAAAATGAATAATAGCAAAATAACTGAGGAGTACCAAAACCATGAAAGTTAAAAAACACACTTCTAAATATCACATGGGTCAAAGAAGAAATCTCAAGAGAAGTTTTAAAATATTTTTAACTAAAGAAAGTGAAAATACAATTTATCAAAATCTGTGGGATGCACTGAAAACAGTGTTTAGAGGGAAATTTATGGCATTGAATAAATATATTTCAAGAGAAGAAATATATAAAATCAAAAGTATAATCTGCCATCTTAAGAAGCTAGGAAAAAAGAAGAAAAAATCCAAAGCAAATAGAAAAAAAATAAATTAGAGCATAAATCAATGAAATTAAAATCAAGAAATCAACATAGAAAATCAACAAAACCAAAAGCTGTTTCTTTGAAAAAATCAGTAAAATTGATAAGCCTCTAGCCAGCCAAACGATGAAAAAAATAGAGGACACAAATTACTAATATCAGAAATTAAATAGGGGCATCACTGCAGATACCAGGAAATTAAATGCATAATAAAAAAATTCTATAAACAACACTATGTTCATGAATTTGATAACTTAATCGAAATGACCTAATTCCTTAAAAGACACAGTCTGCCAAAACTCACACAAGAAGAAATAAACCATCTGAATAGGACTATATTCATTAAATAAATTGAATCAATAATCAATAACATTCTACAACAGAAAGCACCAGGCTCAGATGGGTTTACCAGTGATTTCTACCAAATATTTCAGGAAGAAGTGATATCAATTCTCTATAATCTCTTTCAGAGGATAGAAGCAGAAGGAATAGTTCCTAACTCATTCTATGAGGCCAGCACATCAACAGACTGAAAAAGAAAAATTGCATGATCATATCAATAGATGCAGAAAAATTATTTGACAAAATCCAACACTTTTTTACAGCATGAGCTGAAACAAGATGGCAGAACGTTGCCTTGTTTGCCCTCAGCCGGGAATGTGTGTATCAGACAACTCCAAATTTTCACTGTTTTATGTACATCTGAAAATAAATGCAAAAACAGCCAGAGTATTAATTAGTTTAGGGTTACAAATAAATGTTATCAAGTCGGTAAATTCACAAATAAGGAATCTGCAAATAATGAAGAGCAACTGTAATCCCAGAGAAGCAGATAGAGACTTGTTGCTAAGTGAAAAAGCTTGCGCTTGTCCCAAAAGCTGTGCATTGCCACTGAACTGTTTTTAACAAGAGAGTGACATGATCTGTGTTGTAGAAGAATCACTTTTCCTAAATGTAAATCATGGTTTGAAGAAGGGAAGACCAGAGGCCAGTTAGGAGATGGCTGTGTCCAGGTGAGGGTGAGGGTGAATGAAGTAAGCCGGGGCAGAGATTTGAGAAGGAGCTGATCTGCACATCATTTGAGTCCAGGTCCTGGTGTTGGGTTGAGCTTGAGTGATGAGGGAGGAATTGAGTTCAACTCCCAGATTTCCACCTTAGGAAAAAGAGTGGTATAGGGCAAAGGTGAAAGATGGAGCCTTTGAGTTAAAGACGCTTGAGTTTAAGTCTAAACTCCACCACTTATTAGTTGTGTAGCCTTGGACACATTCCTTACCTTCTCTAAGCTTCAATGTTTTCATCTCCAGTATATAAGTTCTATACAATGGGAAAATAACACCTCTTAGAGTTATTATGAGATAAATGAGTTCTACTGCTTTACATTAAATAAAGAAAATAGGAAAAGAAGCAGCATTTAGAGGTGGAGAGAGAAGAGGAGTCCTGTTGGACACAGTAAGTTGGACATGCCTGTGGACATCAGGTACAGTATCCAGCAGCATTTGTTCCTAGAAGGCCAGGAGCAGAGAAGTTGGGGCGGAGCGACACACACAGATGTGGAATTATTAGCAGGCACGTGGCTGCTACAGCCATGAAGAGTGGATAGTTCTAGAATCAGAGTTCCCAAGACAAAGCCTGAGGAATGTCAACATTTAAGAGGCTGTGAAGGAGACCAAGAAAGAGAGGCAAGAGAAGGAGGAGCAAGAGAAAAACCAGAAGTGTTGGGGTAAGGGAGGCAGGGGAGGAAAGTGTCCAGAGTGAGTGGGCTGAGTTAGTGTTCTGAAAGCATCATCTCAAAGTATAGAACTTTTGAACTGGAAGGGACCCAAGAATCTTTTAATCTAATCTCCTTATCTATTTTGACTGAGATTCAAACAGGTAAAGTGAGTTGCTAAGACCACACTGTGATTTCATAGCAGGCTACTCTAATTCTTAAGGAGCAATAAAATACATTTCTCCAACAAATACTCTAAAATTTAAAACTTTCCTATTCTATCACACCAGACTTTTTCCCAATTTGATAAAATTAGTGAGATTTTATTGATGTGTCAGAACTGTTAACCTTCCCATGTACTAAAATGCCATGTACAGAATCTGTGCAATGAATCTGAAATCTATACATATTGTACATTTAACAAATTTTGCTCTAAATTATAAGTTTAAAAACAACAGGAGTCATAACTCATCAAAATGTACATGTAAATTTTAATATAAAGTATATCTTAATCTTCATTTTAGAAAACAGCAAATAGCTTAGTTATTTAAAACTAAAAAGTAATTATATGCTAACTTATTTTGTATACAAAGACCTAAAGAATAGAAATATTTGAATGTTTGAAACTTGATTCTTCTTTTTTTATAATTTTTTATTTCTCTCTTACAGTTGATGTTCAATATTGTACTAGTTTCAGTTGTTCAACATAGTGATTAGACATTTATATAATTTCTGAAGTGATCACTTACTTGTACCCAACTCACACCATACATAGTCATTAAAATATTTTCGACTGTATTCTTTATGTTGTACTTTACATCCCTGTGACTATTCTGTAACTACCAATTTGTACTTCTTAATTCCTTCCCCTTTTTCACCCATCCCTAAACTCTCTCCCATCTGGCAAACTTCAAAATATTCTCTGTATCTATGAATTTGTTTCTGTTTTGTTTGTTCATTTATTTTGTTTTTTAGATTCCACATATAAGTAAAATCACATGACATTTGTTCTTATCTGTCTGACTTATTTCACCTAGCATAATGTCCTCTAGGTTTGTGTTGTTGCAGATGGCAAGATTTCATTCTTTTTTATGGCTGAGTAATATTCCATTGTGTGTGTATGTATGTATGTATGTATGTATGTATGTGTGTGTGTGTGTGTGTGTGTATCTTCTTCTCAATCTATTCATCTATTGATGGAAACTTAGGTTGCTTTCATATCTTGGTTATTGTAAATAATGCTGTAATGAACATATGGATGCACATGTGTTTTCTAGTTAGTTTTTGTGTTTCTTCAGATAAGTACCCAGAAGTGGAATTACTAGGTCCTTCTTTGACTCTTGTTATAATCTCATTTTAAAGTCTATTTTGTCTGGCACGAGTATTGCTATGCCAGCTTTTTTTCCTGTTTCATAAAATGTCTTTTCCATCCCTTTACTTTTAGTCTGTGTATGTTTTTAGACCTGAAGTGAGTCTCTTGAAAGCAGCATATGTAAGGGTTTTGTTTTCTTATCCATTCAGCCACCCTAAGTCTTTTTAGTGGAGCATTTAATCCATTTACATTTGAAGTATTTACATTTGAATTATTGGTAGGTATAGAGTTATCACCATTTTATTATTCATGTTTTTTACCGTTTTCTTCTTCTTCTTCTTAAAGAAGTCCCATGAACATTTCTGATAATACTGGTTTATTGGTGATGAACTCCTTTATCTTTTTCTTGTCTGAAAAGTTCTTTATCTGTCCTTTAATTATAAATGATAACTTTGCTGGGTAGAGCAGTCTTGGTTATAGGTGTTTTTTTTTTTTATCACTTTGAATATTTTGTGCCAATCTCTTCTGGCCTGCAAAGTTTCTGTTGAAAAATTAGCTGACAGTCTTATGGGAGCTCCCTTGTAAATAACTAACTGTTTTTCTCTTGCTGTTTTTAAGATTCCCTCTTTGTCTTAATATTCCCCCAGGGCCATTTGGTATGAAATACAAAGTGATCTGCAGATGGTTGCCACTTGTGCTGGGCTTGGAGGTACCTTGGATAGGCTAAGCTGAGAACTCAGGCCGGCTGCCAGTAGTGCTGGATTTGGGGCTGCTTAGCAAGAGGTATAAAGCATGCCAAGGTCAGATTCTGCTTATTTGATAGATTTTAGGAAAGTCTGAAATATGAGCAAAGACAGGCCTATTTACATGAAAAAGCTGCTGGAGGCAGTTTGGGTGGGCCCACACATTAGGTGAGGCAGGGTCTCAGGGAATCTCCAGGGCAGGATGATAGGTGTTCCCAGGTTTATGGAAACTCAGATATGGTGCCCACCTATGCTTACAGTCTGGCTGAAGGAAGGACTCAACAAAGGAACAATGGAATCTGTTAGCACTTTGGTCTGGGAGAAAGCTGCCCTTCAAGTCCTTACCCTGAAGCCAGACAATTCAGTTTCTCCCCATATGTTCCTAGAACCCTTCAAGTTGCTGCGCAGCACTGGAGTTCAGAGCATGTGAGTTCCTCAGCAAGTAAATCCAAATGTAGGCCCTTTTACAGAAACTCTGGGAACTCTAGCCACCCTTCAACTCACTTAGCTAAGATCTCCACTGGTTTTTACTGCCAGAGTTTGTGAAGACTTCTCTCCATGAAACTCTAGGCCGGAAAGCCCAGTATGGGGCTAAGATCTCTCATTCCTCAAAGGGCCCTCCACAGCTGAGATATCCCTTCTGATTTTTAACTGCCACAGGTGGGTGTGAGACCAACCTATTCTGCATCTCTGCCTCTTCTACCAGTCTTGACGTGTTTTTTTCTATATATCCTTAGTTATAAGACTTCTGTTTAGCTAGACTTCAGGTAATTCTCAATGATGATTTTTGTGTAATGTAGTCATAATTTTCATGTGGTTGTGGGACAAAGTGAACACAGAGTTTACTAATTCTGCCATCTTGACTGGAGCTCCAAAAGTTGATTCTTCTTAAAACTTTGAGGTAATCTTTTTCTCCTTATTCCATCTTGGTTTCCCCCACTGTGAAGTAAAAACAATATCATCTGGCAAGACTGCTCAGGGTTAATTAATATGTGTGAAATTGTTGAAAACAGATACTAAGTACTTGATAAATTTTGTCTGGAAAGTATTGCATAACTATATTTATAAACATGAAGTTGCATTTTTTTTCCTAGTTTTAAAATGGAAAATGTTTATTTATTCATCTTTATTATATAAGTTTCAGGTACATGACATTACAATTCTACATCTGTGTGCACTACAAAGTGATCTCCCCCAAAGTCTAGTTACCTACCACCTTACAATTGACCCTTTCACCCCTTTCACTCACCTCCAACCTCCTTCTCCTCTGGTAACTACTGATATATTATTTGTATCTATGGGTTTGTTTTCATTTTATTTCATTTGTATGTTTGTCTTATTTATAGAGTCCACATATAAGTGAAATCATATAGTATTTGTCTTTTTCCATCTTATTTCACTTAGCACAATGCCCTCAAGTTTCATCCATGTTGTTGCAAATGGCAAGATATTGTTCTTTTTCATGACTGAGTATTCCATTTTATGTATTTATGTATATAATTCTGTCTTCTTTATCCATTCATTCATTAATGAATGCTTAGGTTGTTTTATAACTTGGTTATTGTAGTAATACTGCAATAAACATAGGGGTGCATATATCTTTTCAAATTAGTGTTTTTCTGTTTTTCACATAACTGCCCAATAGCAGAATAGCTGGATCATATGGTTGTTCTATTCTCAGTTTTTTGAGGAATCTCTATGTTTTCTATAGTGGCTACACCAATTTACATTCCCACCAATAGTGTACAAGGGATTCCTTTTTTCCACATTCTCTCTAGCATGTAGTTTCTTGTCTTTCTGATATTAGCCATTCTAACAGATGCAAGGTGATATCTCATTATAGTTTTGATTTGCATTTCTCTAATAATAGTAAGGTTTAATATCTTTGCATGTGCCTGTTTGTCATCTTCATGTCTTCTCTGAAAAAAAAAAATGTCTATTTAGATCCTCTGCCCACTTTTTTTAAAATTTAATTTTATTATTAGTTTCAAGTATACAGTACATTGGTTAGACATTTATATAGTTTATGAAACAATCCCCCCGATTGGCCTTTCTCTCCTCTGGCTCTACACTTAGCCGTTACATTAATGCTGACAACATTCTCTATGCAATGCTCCCCAGCCTTGTGACCATCTATTAGCTACTAATTTGTACTTCTTTAACCCTTCATCCTTTTCTCCCAACCCCCCACCCACTTCCCTCTGGCCATCATAAGATTGTCCTCCATATTTGTGAGTCTGTTTTTTATTAGTTTTTTCTTTTTGTTCCTCATATTCTTCATATAAGAGAAATCATATTCTGCCCACTTTTAAATTAGATTTTTTAAACTGAGTTGTATGAGTTCTTTATATATTTTGGGTATTAGCCCCTTGTCAGATGTAAGATTTCCAAACATCTTCTCCCGTTCAGTACGTTGCTTTTTCATTTTGACAATGGTTTCTTTCACTTTTCAAAAGCTTTTTAGTTGACGTAGTCCATTTTTGTTTATGTTTGCTTTTGTTTCCCTTGTCTTTAGAGTCAGATCCACAAAACATTGCTAAGGTTGATGTCAAAGAGTTTACAGCCTATGTTTTCTTCTAGAAGTTTTATATTTTAGGTCTTGCATATAAATCTTTAATCTATTTTGAGTAAACTTCTTGTGTATGATGTAAGACAGTGGTCCAGTTGCATTCTTTTGCATGAGTCTGTCCAGTTTCCCAGCACCATTATTGAAGACACTGCTCTTTCTCTATTGTATGTCCTTGAATCCTTTGTTATAAATTGTCTATTTATGTGTGGGTTTATTTCTGGGCTCTCGATTATGTCCCATTAACCAGTTTTCATGTCAATACCATACTGTTTTGATTAGTATAACTTTGTAGTATAGTTTGAAATCAGGGAGTGTCCCACTTTGTTCTTTCTCAAGATTGCTTTGGCCAATCTGAATCTTATGTGTTTCCATACAAATTTTACCATTGTTTATTCTGATTCTGTGAAATATGCCACTAGAATTTTATTTATTTTTTTAGTTTTATTTTTTGTAATTTATATATATTTTTTAATTAAGTGTGTTGGGGTAACATTGCTTAATGCAATTATATAATTTTCAGGCATACATTATCATTCAACATCTGTATATTCTATTGTGTGTTTACCACCCAAAGTCCAGCTTCCTTCAGCTACCATATATTTGATTCCCTTTACCCACTTTGTTCTCCCCCTAAACCCTACATTTGACCCCCTTTACTCAGCATTTGAACTGTCCCTTAGAGTTGCATTTTTACAGCCAAGTTGGAATTACAAATTATAGGTCATTAAAAATATATACAAATATATGCATAAATATATAAACCAATAGGAAAAAGGAAACCATGCAATTATGGAAAAAATGAAGTGGAAAAATATATTGTTCATATAAGATTAAGTGTTTTTTTGTTGATCAATACAGTCAAACAATTTTATGACTAATTCTTTTTTCACTTGATTGTCATTTGAATTCTGTGCAACTCAGGTAAAATGGTGTAAAATAGCAAGAAACTATAACAAGTGCTAGCTTTCTTTTAGTTAATAAAAAAAACAAATGATGAAATTGTCCTGAAGATAAGCCATTTTATTTATTCAAAACTTACTTCTGCGTCAGAAATGTAGGAGTATATAGTGACAGAGCTTTGTATTTCTAGAGGAAACATTGCAATAATCAGGGTTTCTCAGCCTCAGCACTATTGAGATTTGGTAAAGCTGGATAATTCTTCATTATGGAGGGCTCTCCTGTGTGTTGTAGGATGTTTAGCAGCATCCTTGGCCTCTACTCATTAGGCACTAATAGCACCCCTTATCCTAATTTGTGACAACAAAAAGTATCTACAGACATTGGCAAATGTCCCTTGCATGGCAAAATTGCCCACATTTGAGAACCAATCCTGCAGTAGCATTTCTGTGCACAAGTGGGCTCACTTTTACATATACTGGGTAATAGCTTCATAGAAGGTAGTAAGGCTGAGTTCCAAACTGGCATTTCCCAGAAGCTAGACAGATGCAGCAGCCTCCAGACACTTGGATGCTCCCTGGCCCCAGGCAGAAGTAGAGGTGCAGTAGGGGCTGTTTTCATGGCACCTTGGATAGTTGGAGTTATGGGCAAGTCTTGTCTGCCCATCATACTGCCCAAGCCCTCCTAGAACTCATGACTCACCTCTCTACTCTCTGCAGCTAGGAAAGCCTTTTGCTTTTTCCTCAGTTCTCTCAAATAATTACCTAAAATGTTTCTTTACCATTAATTACGGTATAAACATCTTGACATTTGCCAAACAAAAACTTGACAAAAAATCTTTCACTTTTCTCATTTCATATATAAAAACTTAAAAACAACAGACTCGAGGAAAGAATGTATAGAGGAAGATAAAGAAAGTGATATCATTAAGGTGGAAGGGATCTTAGAGCTGAGCTTCCAGCATAGTCATACTGGTCACATTTCAAAGTCTCAGTCATGGCATGTGGCCATTGGTCACCATACTGGACAGCACAGCCATGGAACATTTCTGTCACCACAGGAAGTTCTACCAGACAGCTCTGTCTCAGAGAATACCTAGGTCACAGGCTTTATTTTATAAGAGTAACTAAGTCTCAGAGGATTTATAAAATCACCTAGCTAAAAAGAAACTGTGAACTCATGGCAGAACCAATTGAAAACAAGACTAGTTAAATTCCCCTCCCGTGTTGTTTCTTCCATAAACTGGCTCACACTGTAGACTCAAACTTGGAATGCCACATAAGGTTTTGGTCATTGTAGCTTAAAAATGGGATCAGAGGTGGGGGAAACAATCCCAAGTAATTAAGAGAATGGATCAACTTTAAATATAATTTTAGTTGAGTTCAATAAGTATACATGTTTTGTATGCCTACCATGTACCAGGCAGGAACTTGACTCTGGAGAGAATCCCTGTCCTATTGAGAGTAAAGACCCTGTCTTAGTGGGGGTTTCAGTACAGACTGAAAACCACTAACTTTCAACCCAAGTAGTCAGATCAAAGATAAAGATAAGCACAAGGCTGCTTTAAAATATAAACGTTTTTATTATTCAGGTATGGTGAGACCAACAGATCAGGAGATGAGTGCCATTTAAAAGGAAGCTTATTACATCCACATATCCCAAGAGAAGGGATCATGCCACACCATGGCAGGCCAATTGGGAAGCACTGGGGTTGGTTAGGAAGCAGAGGGAAGGAAGAAACTATGGTAAGAGCCTTTATTGTGTTTTCTGTGAGAAGAAATGGGTGAAATGAGGTAAGCATGTTTAGAATTGGCTAGATTGAATTATTTCAACAGGCTCTGGGATAAAGGGACCATCTGGTATCTGTTAGTTGTCTGGTACCTGTTTCTGGGGTGATTAAGGTAGGTAGATAGTGGCCAAGAGTGTGAAAACCTAATAAAGTAGGTGCTTGTTGTGTAGGGTCTGGATTGGTTGGTTTTCATTAAAAATGTGTGCTCTTGAGGTAAGTTGTTTATTATCTCTAAGAATAGGCTAAACCTTGGGAGAGGCAGTCCATTCAGGGTCAGCAAGCCCCTAGATGTCAAAGCATCAAAGTACAGAAAATAAAAAATGGTTAATACAATTGGTCTTGCAACGCTCTGATATGTTATGGAGGCCTTGGTGAAAGCCTGGAGAAAAGTATAGGAGAAGGCACTACTAGGGAATGAGTAGTTCTCTCTTCAAGAGGTCAGGGAATTGACAGATATGAGAGATATGTGCCTCCTAGAGAAAGCAATCATTTTCATTAATATTAGAATGACATTGATAGTAGAAACTGTACCAAATTTCTCTTTAGGTATGAGAGAATAGAGTGTACATTTTAGCAGAGAGCAAGGAATATACCAGGACCCTAGGTTAAGCAGGAAATAAGCTCAAGAAACATAATGGAATACGTAATATCAAAAGAATTAAATCAATAAATATCCCATAATATTCCATAAATCTCATTAGATTGGGGTATAAAATTTTAATACATGTTTGGATTTGATTTACCAATATTTTATTGAAAATGTTTATAATTATGTTCATTAGAGATATTGGTCTGTAGTTTTCTTTTCTTGCACTGTCTTTTTCTTGTTTAAATATTAGTGTAATGCTGGCCTCATAGAATGAGTTAGGAAGTATTTCTAATGCTTCTACTTCTAACAGTATAGAGAATCATTTCTTCCTTGAATGTTTGGTGGAATTCAACTGTAGGCCAACCTGGGCCTGATGTTTCTGTTTACTGTTTTGAAAAGTTATTGATTATTGATTCAATATCTTTAGTAGATATTGGCCTAATCAGATTATCTATTTCTTGTAAGAGTTTTGGTATATTGCATCTTTCAAGGAATTGTTCTATTTCATCTGAGTTATCAAATGTGTGGACACACAGTTGTTCATTATATGCCTCTATTATCAATTTTTGTTGTCAAAGCTTTATTTTTTAGACCAGTTTTAGGTTTACAGCAAAATTGAGGGGAAAGTACAGAAATTTCCAAATGCTTCCTGACTGGACACATGTATAGCCTCCCCTATTATCAGCATTCCCCACCAGAATGATTGATTTGTTATAATCAATTACGTTAACAGATTCTAATCACCCAAAGTCTATAGTTTACATTAGGGTTCACTCTTGGTGCTGTATATACTATAGATTTGAAAAAAAGATGTATGTTGACATGTATCCATTATTATGGTATCGTACAGAGCATTTTCATTGCCCTAAAATCTTCTGTGTTCTGCCTATTTATCCCTACACACACACACACACACACATTTGGCAGCCACTAATTTTTTACTGTCTCTATAGTTTTACCTTTTACAGGATGTCATATAGTTGGAATCATACAGTATGTAGCCTTTTCAGATTGGTTTCTTTCACTTAGTGTACCACAATTTATTTATCCATTCATCTACTGAAAGATATCTTGGTTGCTTTAAAGTTTAGGCAATTATGAATAAAGCTGCTATAACTTTCTATGTACACGATTTTGTGTGGAAATGTTTTCAACTCTTGAATAAACACCAAGGAATATGATTGCTGGATCGTATGATAAGAGTATGTTTAGTTTTGTTAGAAACTGCCAAACTTTCTTCCAAAGTAGCAATACGATTATGCATTCTCATCTGCAATAGAAGAGTTTCTTCTGTTGCTCAATATCTTTACCAGCATTTAGTGTTGTCAGTGTTCTGGATTTTGGCCAATCTATGTATGTAGTTGTATCTCATTGTTTGAATTTGCATTTCTCTGCTAAAATGTAATGTGAAACATCTTTTTATTTGCTATCTGTATACTTCTTTATGAAGTATCTATAACGTTTTATCCCATTTTTCATTATTTGTTTTCTTATTGTTAAATTTTAAAGAGTTCTTTGTATATTTCAGATGATAGTTCTTATTAGTTATGTTATTTGAAAATATCTTCTCCTAGTCTGTGACTGGTATTCTTAAATCTTGACATTGTCTTTTGCAGAATATAAGTTTTTAATTTTAACGAAGTTCAGCTTATCAATTATTTCTCTCATGGTCATACCTTTGGTGTGGTTTTTAAAGTCATTGCCATACCCAAGGTCATCTAGGGTTTCTCCTGTATTATCTTGTAGGAGTTTATAGTTTTGCATTTTATTTAGGTCTATAATTTATTTTAATTTTTGTAAAGGATCTGAGGTCTGCATCTAGAACTTTGTATGTGAATGTCCAATTGTTCCAGCACTATTTGTTAAAATAACTGTCTTTGTTCAATTATATTGCTTTTTATCCTTTGTGAAAGATCAGGTGACTATATTTACTTGTCGCTCTTTGGGTTCTCTTTGTTGATCTATTTCTCTATTATTTTAATACCACATTGTCTTGATTACTGTAGCTGAGTAGTTAGTCTTGAAATAATGTTGTTTAGTTTTCCCATTTTGTTGTTCTTCATTACCCTTCTAATGTTCATGGGATCAGTAATGATTGGCCCTTCTTTTATTTCTTATATTAGCATTTATATCTTCTCTTTCTTTCTTAGTTAGCCTGACTAGAGGTTTACCAATTTTATTGATGTTTTCAAAGAACTAGTTTTTGATTTGATTTATTTCCTCTATTTCCTGTTTTTAATTTCATTGATTTCTGCTTTAATATTTATTACATTTCCTATATTTATTTTGGATTTATTTTCTATTCTTTTTCTAGTTTCCTAAGGTGGAAGGCTCTGATTGATTTTAGATCTTCCTTTCTTCTACCACATGCATTCAATGCTTTGAACTACCCTCTAAGCACTGTTTTCACTCTATCCCACAAATTTTGAGACATTTTTATTTAGTCAAAACCTTTTTTAATTTCTTTTGAGATTTCTTCTTTGACCAATATGTTACTTAAAATTGTGTTGTTTAATCTTCATGTTTTGATATTTTTCCAGCAATCTTTGTTTTTTCTTTCTACTTTAATTCCACTGTGGTCTGAGCAAAGATTGTATGATTTCTATTCTTTTAAATTAAGGTCTGTTAATGGCCCGGAATGTAGTATACCTTGTTGAATCTTCTGTGTGAGCTGAAGAAGAATGGATACTGTGCTGTTAAACAAAGTATTCTATAATGCCAGTGAGACCCAATCGATTGTTGGTACTGTCCAGTACAACTATGTTCTTACTAATATTCTTTCTTCTGGATTTTTCAATTACTGATAGAAAGATGTTGAAGTCTTCAGCTACAATAGTGGATTCATCTATTATTCCACGCAGTTTTATCACATTTTGTGTCACATATTTTGATGCTTTGTTATTCAGTGTGTATACATCAAGAATTGTATGTCTTCTTGGAGAATTATTTCTTTTACTACTATGTAACAGACATTATCTGTAACCCAGATTGAGAAACAAAGCTTTTAATCTGACCAGAACACTAAGCCAAATAGTGCTGCCAATGCAGAAGCAGCATAAGATACATCTCCTGTCCCCATGAGACTTAAAACCTATTTCAGGATATAAAACTAAAAACATAATAATAATAATTGTTATTATTATTATTGTTGTTGTTATTGTTATTATTATTAAAACATAATGATGATGATAATGATAATAATAATTATTATTATTATTATTATTATTATTATTAACAGAGCAAGGCAGTCCCTAATCCGGGAGATGCCAAAGACATTCAAAGATGGGGAAATCACAGAAGGAGAAAAGTGAGATCTTAATGGATCAATAGATGTGATAGAGAACGCAATAGCACATCAACCATGACAGGGCAATGAGCATAGTCAATTCAGAGATATTAGTGAATTTATTCTAGTTTTACTCACATTCATCATTTTAAAATATCACTGGAATGTTGAGTTAAATTAAATTAAGGTAGGACACATGACTTATTTTAAAAATTAGTATGCTACAGTAACTTTAAGATATTATATCAGCAGTCTGCTTCAAATAACAGAAGAATTACTTTCTATCAACTTTTTTCTGAGTTCATTGGCAGCCAGATTTGCTTTTTAGAAACAATGTTTACCAGAGTGTTTAGAAGTCTACAGCAGGCCACATAAACAGATCAGGCCACAGTATAAATGAAATATAGCAGTCTATTACCTCAGGACCTATTCACTACATAGAACAGGACCATTTTAGAAAGGTATGTTCTGACTTTGCAGCCGGGATAGTAGCTCTAGAGACTTCTGCTACTTCTAACTTCTCAGGTAGGATACTTCCTCAGTTCAAGGCCAAGGATAGTGAATTTCACCATGACTGCCCTCCACAACAAAGTGGGCTAGTGAAGGTTTTTAAGATAATGTCTGGGAGCAGTAGCAGGGGAAACAAGAGCTCTTTAGCACAGAACTGGGTTCACCTGCAGAAAGTACACTTCCCCATTGTTGACATTTAGGTTTTCATAACAAAATTCTAGGCCTTGGGACTATAGTAGAAAAGGTGACCGGACACCAGTAGAATGAATTGGAAGTTGTCCTTACTACAAAAGGATTTCTAGTTCAATATGTGCCATATCTTGAAACCCAACAGGAGTAAAATATAAGTCACCAGGACATCATAAACACACAGCTATGGTTCAAAACTACAAATTAACACTAATAAAAAGATGTAGACAGTATATTTCAGGCGTGATAAACCAGAGAGATCAGCTTAGGAAACTGAGGCAATCTTCCCATTGTTATATGGGAGCTCTTAGAAATAGAGAACAGCCAGAATCTGGGGCTCCTGAATCTCAAGCTGTTACTTTTTCATGATACAACATTGCCAATGAAGAGGATAATTCAAGTTCCCCGATGGTTTAAAACAAAAAACAAAAAAACAAAAAATTCATATTCATACCTATTTTGGTGGCACTCTTTTGTGTTCTTTGAGAGCACACCATTATTCCCTACATTATCATTCTTAAATGACTATGCCCACATTGGATTGGGGTGCAGGGGATGAGAAAGAGGAAGACTATAGCAATCCCTGCTAAAAAAAATTTCTAAACCTTAAAAAGAGTAGTCTCCCTTTATCTGCAGGAGGATATGTTCCAAGACCCCCAGTGGATGCCTGAAACCACAGGTAGTACCAAACCCTACATATACTATGTTTTATTCCTATACATACCTTCCTATGATAAAGTTTAATTTATAAATTGGGCACAGTAAGAGATTAACAATGATTAATATTAAAATTGAACACATAACAATATACTGTAATAGAAGTAATATAAAAGGCTTTGGGGCCATTACTAAGTAAAATAAGGGTTACTTGAACACAAGCACTGTGTGATACCTCAACAGTCAATCTGATAACCCAGATAGCTACTAAGTGACTAATGGGCAGGTAGCATATACAGCATGGATACACTGGACAAAGAGATGATTCATGTCCCAGGTGGAATGAAGCAGGACAGCGTGAGATTTTGTCATACTACTCAGAGCAGCACACAATTAAAACTTACAAATTATTGTTTCTGGAATTTTCCATTTAGTATTTTTAAACTGTGGTTGACAGTTGGTAACTAAAGCCATAGAAAGCAAAGCCATGGATAAGGGGGCACTACTGTAGGTAGACTCTTGCCAATTTATTCTCCTATAATTTGAGGGAGAGATGGGTACTTATTAATGCTGGCCTGTATGGGAATCTAGAATAAGTGGATATCTGATTTAACTGTTACAAAAATAAGAAGTATATATTTACTTATTTCAAGATCTATTAAGTTCAGTATTTTAACATGATCTGTCTTGGCATGAATTTCAAAGATTCTGTTATTGTTTAAGATGCCTGCTTGATCTCTGAGGTGGATAAAATTTCCCCAAATTCCCACTGTACAAACCAGGAATCAATATGTTATTTCAATAAAGCCCAAGATAACATCATTGCCCAGAGGCACCCATAAAGTGAGAACCAACACAAGGCGAGGGGCAGTGCAGGTTTAGCCGCCTACGCCTACCAACTTTCTATTCTCAAATGAGGCAGGTTGTGGCCTAGTCACTCCCAGGATAAAGGGTAAGAAAGGAGAAAAGGAGGGAAAGGTCAATTCAGAGCTGCAGCACGCAGTGATACAGGGCGTACACTGCAAACCCTGTGGGCACTCTTCACAATCTATAGTGTGACCTTTTCTATGTGTTTTTCTGTTCATCAACCACCTTCACAAAATATGTAGACTTTGGATTAAATAATATTTAAAAATGTGTATTAGTATAGTGCCTATTAAATAAAAGATAGTAAAGATACGTTAGTTTCCTTGTTTTTTTCCGGGGTGGTGGTTAACTCGGCTGACTCTTATTAAGGCTCATTTTCCTA
Source organism: Eidolon dupreanum (assembly GCA_028627145.1). Classification (NCBI taxonomy): domain Eukaryota; kingdom Metazoa; phylum Chordata; class Mammalia; order Chiroptera; family Pteropodidae; genus Eidolon; species Eidolon dupreanum. The sequence continues at coordinate 77,849,046 of CM053502.1, read as the reverse complement.
GTAAGTGTTAATTGAGATTTCACTTGGCCTAAGGAATCAGGGCTAAGAAGCAGCTGCATTTGTGAATAGCCAGAGCTTATTTGACCATTATCATTATTATATGTTTACAAATCTTTTCAGTATTTCATATGCATAATGCCTTTAAAACAAAGTTTGACTACAACAGTAGTTAGCTGCACTAATTAGTTGAACTCATAGAAGAGTATTTGGAGTTAGTTATCAGAGGCTGACATGTAAATTAATGCAAAGTATATTAAATAGGTCTCTAACTCCAAATGCTTCCTCTTGAAGGAACAATCCACACCACAACAATTGTATGCACCCCACACTCACTACTCAGAACACCTTCTGACACTTGCATATGGAGACATATTAATGATTACAGAGTAAACACTGTGGCTATGAGGGCACACTCAGTGTCTCCCATGAGGGTATACTTCAGGCCCGGTTTCTAAAGGGAGAGGCATGACAAGGTTGTTGTCCTGGAACCCAAAGCTTTAACAAAAGTGGTAGAGGAGTGAGAAAAAGAAGGATCCTGGCTATTTCCTCTGCAGCCCCAGGCCTAGCCCATCTCTCATCCTTGCTGATGCCAGTCAGGGTGGGAGAAACCCAACCTGTTTGGATAAGGACCTTCATGAGAATCTGAAAGCAGCCTCTTTGAGCCTGAGGACAGCAGCTATGTGGGCAAGGCATCATCTGCAGAATTGCCACAAAGGCTCTGGGCATGATGTTAATAATTTGTTTGAGGGAAATGGAAAGTGTACATTCTGACATGTCAGGGACCCTGCTCCAGAATCATGATCATTCTGTCCACAGCAAAAGAAATGTCCTTTTAGCCTTCAGTATAGTAAATTTGGCTTGCATTGAAGCTAAGCATGAGCTTTGAACCCAGTGTATTGCACATCAGAGGGAACCAGAGCAGAGTCAGTTCTCCACTGATGATCACGTGAAATAAAAAATGTTGTACTGAACAATCCTGCACAAAGGTAACTGTCATGTCAAAAACTGTATATGCCTCTTCTAAATTGTCATATTAACGAACAGCCTTACAGAAACATTGTACCTGAGAATGCTCCACCAGCAGAAGGTGAGACGGCCCCTTTCCAGTTCCTTCCTGACATTGACCATTGCGAGTTTTTTCATTGCTGCCAATCTAATGTTTAAAAATGTATGCTTTTATATTCATTTCATATTAGTGTTGTTTAAAATCGTTTCCTATTTTATTAGATTTTTGTATTTTTTTAAACTGTCTATTCTCAACACTTTACTACTAGGGTATTAACTGTTTTCTTACTAAAATGTCCGTTGCATATATGTCATATATTGGAAATATTAAGTCATTTGTCTTTCATCCTTCCTTATGGTGCTTGATAGTTAAGAAACGTAATCATTTAACCCATTTCCCATTTGCTTTGAAAATGCTCGTGGTGTTGCTTGTGGCTGAAGCATGTACTCAGAGATAACTCATGAATTACAGTCCTAAACTTACCCCCAAACTTTGTCAAGAAATATCTTACTTTTTTATTATTTTCACATCACTCTAGTATATCGATAGTCTTTGGAAACAAATGATGTCATTCTATTTACAGCATTCTGTTTTTAGTAGTGGTATGTCCATTTACAAAATATAGTAAGTCTCAATTGCTGAAAATGTCCAATTCTAGATGTTCTGCTTTGTGTTGTTCTGTGCTTTGAAATTTACCACATGAAAAAAAGTTACTAAATACTGATCATTATATACATTTCTGTTACATTAGGATTAGAGATAAATTTTGTTTGTAAATAACCCCAAGAACAGTTTTTATATTTTATTTCCATGTTGAAAACCAGTCAAATTTGCTTCAGCCTCAAAGAGTGTGTTTATGTAAAAGTAAATTAACGCTGGCAGTGAGTTGCACTTTTTTTTTTCTAAACAGGAAATGGGTTAAAAAGTTTTTATCACACAGCATAAATCATGACACCTTCCTGAATATATGGACTTCTTTTTTATGACTAGCCTAAAAATGTATGCAAAATAGTTCTACCTCATATTTGTTTTCTAAGTAACTAGCTTGAGCTGAAGGAAGATTGCATACCCTATGATGAACCACCAGAAATGCTTTGTGGCTCCTGCTCTTCAGCAACTGATCCTTGTACTCCTGAAGCTTGGAGGCTGCACACAGCTGAAAGCAGTCCCTGCACAGGGCAGCAAGCAAAGCAGTCCACACCAGTCTCTGCCTACCTCTGGATGGCAGAGGAGGCAGCATTCAGCATACCTGTTAGGTGCACTTAACATCAGAAAGCAAAAAATAATGTGTCACTCTGGCAATTTCCTTAGCTGAGATATTCAAGCTGGAAACAGATTTGCTTCAAGAGCTCTGGCACACAGTATGTCAGCAACTCCTCTCCCTTTCTACTGAGGAAAAATATAGATTTTAAAACATCCGCCAGAGCTGCCAGTTTACAAGGGAATGAGATATCCAAGAGGAACTGATATGCTATGTATCTACGGAGTAGCCAAGCAACATAGAAACATTTTTTAATTTTAAAAGACTGACTAAAACCAGAAAAAAAATATTTTAAAGATTAAAGCCATTTTTGACAAATGCTCAAATTTCTCAAGATCTGCACTTAAGAGCTACATAGGAAGTATAAGGAACCAGTTGTTTGCCAGTGTTTGCTAACAAACTCCTTCCTGCCTCAAGATGGCATGTCTCTCAACATGACAATCTAAGGAGGCAAGGAAATGACAAAAGAAATACGTGATCTTTTCTTGGTGGAGAGCCTGACTGTCCTTCATCTAAACACAGCACCCCTAGTGAACATCTTTCTCGAAGAGGGATGACACCTCAGGGGCTGCAAGTCAAGCCCAGAGGGTAAAGGAAAGACTAGACTTCATCATTTCATCACAGTATTAGGGTAAGCATATAATTTTCTCAAACACTCTTTGTACACAGTTTATCATATACCTGTTTTGGGTCCCTGAATGTATACTGGTAGATGAAAATCCATTTCAACAAAATGGCTCAACTGCACCTTCACTGACATGTTTAAAAAACTTACAAGAAGCAGAACTGAGAAAGGGAAGGGAAGATGGTTGAAAGGCAGGAGGATCCATAGCTTCACATAATAGCAGAAAGGAATTATAACAAATGCCTAGGTATAAAATCACGGTATCTTCCCTGCAGTTATCTCTGAAAAGAGCAGAGGTTAGAAGATAAGGGAAGAGAAAGTGGAATCAATTATAAATTAGTTGGTATAAAAAATAAACACCAGAAGTAAATGCCAACAAGTTTCAAGCAGGTAAAATATATGTATTATCTTTACCTTTTTCTGACTAATTTTATAGCCCTGTAAAATAGGAGCTGCTATCATTGCAGAGCCAGGGTCAGCCATGGAAAATCCTTGGTGAGACCAGCTTCCTGCCAGCTCTTCCTGAAGGCCCAGCGGTAATGAGAACTTCACCAACCTAGTAATTCTGCTCTGTCCTCCCAGGTGGCTGGTAGGAAACCCTGGTTAAGATTATGTATGACAGCTATTTTCCAGCCTAGATATTTGTGTTTTAACAGAAAGTCATGATGAAAAGTCTTCAAGACTTAAACGCATGAGTCTCAAATGTATAATTTTGGGGTATAAAGAAAGCAATAAGAAGTCTTTCCAGCAACTTTTATATCATAATGTAAAAATAACCCTGTCTTCATAAGGCTAACCTTTGGTATCTCTATTGTGCAAAGCAGGGTAAATCCAAGGTGGCGTAAAAGACAAGTTGCATGTAACATTATCCTGTCCATCAGAACTGTCAGTTTAAATGTTTCAGTGGGTGTTGAAAACAAGTTATAAAACAAAGAAAAGCTTTTTTGAAGGGGTAAATATTATAGATTGAAGACAAACTTCTAGAATTTTCACAGCTTATAACAAATTATACGCCCTAGTCTGCCTTTACATTATATTCATCAGTTCTTCAATAAATATTTTATACGAAAATAACCAGCTACTTTAAACACACACACACACACACACACACACACACACACACACACACACAAATTCAGAAATTAGAATTACTTTTTTTAAAGCTGATAAAAGTAATAACACTTCAGTGTCTTCCAAGGGTAAAATTTTCAAACAAAACAGTCATTTTGGGTAGGGATGGGAGAAGATGGGAGCTATCACTGTGAATGAGGAACTACTCCAGAACAATCCAAATACTGATTAATAATAAAGGAATTGAATTAGATGCTCAGGGATGCTCACTTGGAAATCAAACTCCCATCATCACCCCTGGAAGCATTTCTGGAACTATCCCTTTGTATACAAGTTTTTGTCTTCAAAAGTAGCTGACTAAAACCAAATCAAACCAAAACAAACAGCAGACAGGAAGATGAAGCC
>CM053502.1:77643496-77844178 GCA_028627145.1 Eidolon dupreanum | reverse complement strand
CAAACAGCAAAGAAGGTTGCCTGGGATCTAGATGAATAAGCCATACAACTAGGGAGAAATCTAAGAAATCACCCTGCAATGGCAGAAAGTGGGACAAGGAGAGGACATGAGGCTGCTCGGTCCTGGGAAGCTAAGTGGGATGGAGGCTACTGCAGCTGGAGACGCCTCTTAGAGGGGCCCTGTCTGCAAGCAGACTTTCAGGAGGACAGACCTGCTTGCTCTGAGCACCAGTGCTGGTTCGGCTACGCAGGGACTTATAGGAGGACATGGAGTTGTCAGAGTGAGGGCCAAGGCGAGACCCACTCTCTATAGAAGTGCCAGCGGTATCCATTGTTCCCTGTTGAGCCCTCCCCACTCCCAGTCCGCAGACTCAGCACCACCATAGCAAAGACGTCATCAAACTGGATAACAGGTCGCTCCACCCAGAGCATTCCCTGAAACACCACCTCCCCCAACTCACAGCCCCACCCAAGGTACATTCAGGTGTATGCTCCGCAAGTTAGGTGCTCCTTGCTGAGCAGCTCCTAGACTCACATTGGTGGCAACTGGCTTTGGTTTCTGGTGTGGCCTTTTGAGGTAACTATAAGCACAGCACCTGTAGATTGCTTGTTAAATCTTAACACATGGCCCTGAAGAGGCACAGGCTGAGGCTAAATTTGGCCTGCAGCTGAACCTCTCTCAGGACTGTGCCACTGGACACCTATCACATAAAGCCACACTAGTGAAACTGGGAGACTTAAGAGCTTTGCTTAGTACATAGAAACAGACACAGAAAGGCAGCCAAAATGGGAAGACAAAGAAGTAGAAACCATATGAGAGAACAGAACAGAGATCCATAGATAATAGAGTCAAACAATCTACCATATACAGAGTTCAAAGCACTGATTATAAAGATGCTCAATGAACTTATGGGAAGTGTAGTGGAATTCAGTGAGAACTTTAACAAAGAGATAAAAAAATAAAAACATAAAAATGGAAATGGAAATTAGAAAAAGGAACCAGTCAGAAATAAAAAACACATTATCTGAGATAAGAAGTATATTAAATGGAATAAACAAAGTGAATTGAAAAAAGGATCAAATGACATATAGAGGATGAGAAAGCCAAGGACACTCAATCAGAATGGCAAGAAAAAAGAAGTCAGGACTATAACAATAATTTAAGGAGCCTATGGGACACTATTAAATGTAAAAATATTTGTGTCATAGGGGTACTTGAAGGAAAACAAGATGTTGAAGAGCTATTTGAAGAAATAATGATGAAAAACTTCCTTAATCTGGTGAAGAAAATAGACATAAAACCCCAGGAAGCTCAGAGAGTCCCCAAAATCAGGAACCCAAAGAGGCCCACACCAAGACACATCATAATTAAAATGCCAAAGGTTAAATACAAAGAGAAAATCTTAAAAGCAGCAAGAGAATAGCAGTTACCTTCAAGGGAACACCCATAAGACTGGCAGCTGATTACTCAAAAGAAACTATGCAGGACAGAAGGGTTTGACACAAAATACTCAACGTGATGAAAATCCAGGATCTACAATCAAGAATACTTTATTCAGCAAAGCTACCATTTAGAGTTGAAGGGCAGATAAAGGGCTTCCCAGACAAAAATAAACTAAAGGAATATATCATCACCAAGCCAGTATTACAGGAAATGATGGAGGGTCTTCTTTAAGAAGAAAAAAAACGTATCAAAAACAGGAATAAAAAATGGTAATAACTGCATTCCTATCAACAAATACTTCAAACAGAAAAGAATTAAGTGTTCCAGCCAAACGACAGAGTGGCTGAATGGATAAGAAAAGATCCCTACATATGCTGCCTATAAGAGAGTCACTTCAGATTAAAAGACACACACAGAATAAAAGGAAGGAGATGGAAAATAATATTGTATTGATAGACCTAGAGGGTATTTCACTGAATGAAATGGGTCAGATAAAGAAAGACAAATATATCATGATTTCACATACATGTGGAATCTAAAGAACAAAATCAACAACAACAACGACAAAAGCAGATAAACTCATAGATACGGAGAGTATTTAGAGGGATACTAGATGGAAGGGGAATTGGGAGAGGGAAGGCAAAGGGATTAAGAGCGACAAATAGATCATTGTAGACTAGACATGGAGATGTAGAGTGTACCATAGAGAAGATGATTAATAATATTGTAATAAAGATGTAAAGGGGAAGAGGGGTACTAGATTTTGTAGGGTGATCACTTTGCAAGTTATGTGTATCTCTGATCACTGCTATACAACTGAAACTGGTATATTATTGTATGTCAACTATAATTGAAAAAAAAACTTCACTGAATTGTACAACGTAAATTCAAGCAAGTAATTGTCTATTATATTTCAATAAAGATGAAAAAACAGACATGTAGATCAATGGAACAAAATAGAGAGCCCAGAAATAAACTCATGCCTCGATGATCAATTAACTATGACAAAGGAGGCAAAAATATACAATAGGTTAAAGATAGTCTATTCAAAAAAATGCTGTTGGGAAAACTGGACAGATACATGCAAAAAAATGAAACTAAATCACCTTCTTTCACCATATACAAGAATCAACTCAAAATGAATTAAAGACTTAAATGGAAGACCCAAAACCATAAAACTCCTCAAAGGAAAGATAGGTAGTAAACTCTGTTGACATTGATCTTTGTAATACTTATTTTTTATTTATTTCTTTGGGCAAGGGAAACAAAAGAAAAATTAAACAAATGGGACTACATTAAACTAATAAGTTTAGCCCAGCAAAGAAAATCATCAACAAAATGAAAAGACAACCTATTGAATGGGAGAAGATATTTGCCAATGATAAATCCAATAAGATGTTAATATAAAACAATTATAATAAAACTTATACAACTTAAGAACTAAAAGGCAAATGATCCAATTAAAAAATGGACAGAAGACCTGAGAGAACATACAGATCGCCTATAGACATATGAAAAGATGTTCAACATCACTAAATCATCAGAGAAATGCAAATTAAAACCACAATGAGATATCACCTCACACCTTTCAGAATGGCCATCATTGATAAGTCAACAAACAACAAGTGTTGGCAAGGATGTGGAGAAAAGGGAACACTCATGCAGTGTTGGTGGGATTGCAAATTGGTACAGCCACTACGGAAAACAGTATGGAGTTTCTTTTAAAAATTTAAAATAGAACTACCATATGACCTAGCAATTCCACTTGTGGGTATTAATCTGAAGAAACCCAAAACACTAATTTGAAAAGGTATATGCATCCCTATGTTCATTGTAGCATTATTTACAATATCCAAGATATAGAAGCAACTTAAGTGTCCATTGATATTTGGATAAAGAAGAGGTGGTGTACACACACACACACACACACACACACACACACACATATAGATACAGTGGAATATTACTCAGTCTTCAAAAGAGAATAAAACCTTGCCACTTGTGACAACATGAATGGACCTAGAGGGTACTAAGTGAGATAAGTCAGAGAGAGAAAAACAAAAACCATAGATTTCACTTATATGTGAAATATAAAGAACAAAGTAAATAAACAAACAAAATGGAAACAGACTTATAGATTCAAAGAACAAACTGATCGTTGTCAGATGGGAGGGGGGTTGGGGAATGTGCAGAAAGGTGAATGGATCAAGAAGTACAAATTGGCAGTTATAAAACAGTCATGGGGATGTAAAGAACAGCATAGGTAATGTAGTCAATAATATTGTAATAACTATGTATGGTGCTACGTAGTTACTAGACTTATCAGGGTGATCACTTTGTAAAGTATACAAGTGTCTAATGACTGTGCTATACACCTTAAACTAATATAAAATAATATTGATTGTCAATGGTAATTGAACAATTAAAGAAAATAACTCAACATGAGTTGAGTTGATCATGAACTAAAGTATTAGATCTTAAACTATAAAAGCATTAGAAGAAAATATAGGAGTAAATCTTTAAAACCTTGCATTAGGCATTACCTAGATATCACATCAAAAATACAAGTATCAAAAGAAAAAAAGAGATAAATTGAAATTCACCAAAATCCAAAAATTTTATAATGCAAATGTTATCATCAAGGAAGTGAAAAAAAGAAAAACACAGAAAGGGAGAAAATATTATAAGTCATATATTAGATAAGATATTTGTATCTAGAATATATAAAAAATTCATACAACTCAACAATAAAACAAAATAACACAATTTAAAAACTAACCAATGTTACCCCAATAAACAATTAAAAAATAAATAAATGTCAAAGTATTTGAATTATTTCTCCAGAGGAGATATACAATAAACATAGAAAAAGATGCTCAACAGCACTAGTCATTAGAGAAATGCAAATCAAAACCACTGTAAGGTATCACTTCTCAACCATTAGGATGGATATAATTAAAAAACATTCAATAACAAGTGTTGTAACATATGAAGACATTGGAACCTTTGCATACTACTAGTGGTAAAAAAAAAAAATGGTGTAACAGTTTTTGGCAATTTCTTAAAAAGTTAAACAGAGAGTTACCATATGACCCAACAATTCTGCTCCTAGGTGTGTGTGTGTGTGTGTGTGTGTGTGTGTGTGTGTGTGTGTGTGTGTGTATACCCATGAAAATTGAAATGTATGTCCACACAAAAACTTATACAGAGATGTTAATAGCCCCAAAGTGGAAATAACTGAAATGTCTATCAACTGATTAATAAACAAATATACTATGTGCATACCATGGGATATTATTTGAGTAATGAAGTACTAACACATACTGTAGTCTGTGTGGACCTTGAAAATATTCTGCTAAGTAAAAGAAGCCATTTCCCAAAGTTCACATATAATATGATTTCATTTATATGACGTATTGGAATAGGCAAATCTATGGAGACCTAACATACATTAATGGTTGTTTAGGACTGAGGCAAGGAGGGAACAATTGTGAATGACTGCTAATGGATATAGATTTTCTTTTAAAGGGGAAAAAATAATCTAAAATTAGATTCTGATGATATTTGCACAATTTTGTGAGTACACACACAAAAACATGAATTGTATGTTTTAAATGGATAAATTGTATTATGTGTGAATTATGTCTTGATAAAACTATTTTTTAAACTTATGAAACATGTAGAATCCTGGGATGTTTTAACTCTGAGAATGTTTAGATTATTTTGTTTTACAGGAATTTGGAATGTTATTTTTTCATTCAACAAATATCTAGGTACCCTAGTGAATGCTAAGATATCATGGTGATCAAAACATACTCAATATCTGACCTCTGGAGTTTATAGTTAAATAAATGAATGTAAAAGTGAAACTTTAATAAATGTTCCAAAAGTATGTATACAGGAGGAAATGACAAGAACATTTGACCCAAGTATGGAAGTTAGGTAACTCTGTTTTTTCTTAAGTATGACAGATCTGAAGTCAGAAGCATTTCACTGAAGACAGGGAAGAAATGTGTTACAGGTAGAAGATACAACATGAAGAGGCCCAAGAAGGAGAGTAAAAGGTAGATGGTGGTGCAGAGACAATGAGAGGAAGCATAGAGCAAGCTAAAATGAAGAGAGATGCTGGTTTATGCAACCCCTTAAAGCCCATGTTACCAATTTTGTGTTCATCTTCAGAGTATTAGGAAATCATTAAATAGGGTGTTAATGCAATGAGATGTCACTTTGAAAAGATCATTCTGCCTTTTAACTCCTTCCTGGGGTCTTTTGTTTCCCAAGGTGTGCACCAGTATCTCCTTAGCTGCTTCTTTACAAAAAGTAAGTGATATGCAACAAATGAGTGCCCAAGTGACACCAGAGGCAGCAGCAAAAATTTGTGGTGGAAGAAGGTAAACTGCTTTTAATTTCCAAGAATTTTTTATTTCTTTCTCATAAACATAATTGACCTTTTGAATACTTTGAAGATATTATTATACTTATTTTTAAGGCTTTTCCTACTTGCTATATTAACTGTTTTCTTAGGCGTTAATTCTCTTTATTGCATTTCTTTCTTCTTTCCTGATGTGTTTTCTCAAATATATGATGATTTTCTGTACAGTCTGTGTTTTTTGAGTATCTTTACTTGTTTGTTTGTGGATATAGCTTACTGATAATGACTATGGGGAACAAATTAATATTATTCTAATAGCATTAGAAAAAGTATGTTAGTAGTTTACAGTTAAGAGGAACTTCCCTGCCTCTTCACCTTCAGAAATCACAAGATCTGCTTTATCCTGGTAGCAAATGTCACTGTTGTGTATTGCTTATTCTGAGCAGAAACTGGCCAAACTACATGAAAACGACAGACCAATATCTCTCACAAACACAGATGCAAAAATCCTAAATAAGATACTAGCGAACCGAATACAACAACATATTAAAAAGGAACAACGTATTAAAAAGGTTCATGATCAAGTGGGATTCATTCCCAAGTCACAGGGATGGTTCGACATATGCAAATCAATTACTGTGATACACTCCATAAACAAATTAAAAAACAAGAATCATATGATCATATCAATAGATGCAGAAAAAGCCTTTGACAAAATACAGCACCCATTTATGATCAAAACACTTAACAAAACTGATACAGAAGGAAAGTACCTTAACATAATGAAGGCCATATATGACAAACCCTCAGCCAACATTATACTTAATGGTGAAAAACTAAAAACCTTCCCTCAAAGATCAGGAAGAAGGCAAGGCCGTCCACTATTACTGCTCTTATTCAATATAACGTTGGAGGTCCTAGTGGGTGCAATAAGAGCAAACACAGTGTGCTCAAAAAATAGGCCAGGCTCTGTGGGCCATAGCACCACCTTCTGGAAAACAACAGAGAGGTTTCCAGTAGCCAGCACCATCAGCTGTAAGAACCAGAGAAGACATACAAGCTTAAGAATTCTGCCACAAAAGGAAGCAAGAATTGTGGAACAAGTCTACCCATATATAACCTAGGAAATCCCTGATACAGCAACACCAATAAACAGTACCCCATCTGCAACAGCCGGTAAAGATTTAAGGAGGTGTCTGCTATTTCAAATGCTAAAGCAGCAACACAAAACTATAAGGAACATGAAAAATCAAGAAAATGTGTCATCGCAAAAAGATATCAGCAACCAAACTCAAAGGCACAAAACATTATGAACTATCAATTTTCATTAGTTTAAAATGTACTGTTTTATCTATAGGCACTTTAATATAAGCCTCATGAAAACCACAAAACAAAAATCTATATTAGATTTATAAAAGATAAAGAGAGGGGAACGAAAGCATATCACCACAGAAAATCATCAATTCAAAAGAGTGAGTGAGTAGAAAGATGGGAAAAAAAGAACAAAGGAACTACAAACCACCAAAAATCAATAAATAACATGGCACTAGTCAATTCTTACATATCAATAACTACTCTTAATGTAAATGGTTTGAATTCACCAGTCAAAAGTCACAGAATGGCTGGATAGTTAAGAAAAAAATAAGACTCAAATTATGTTGCCTACAAAAGAGTCAATTCAACTTTAAGGACATAAAAAGGCTCAAAGTGAAGGGGTGGAAAAAAATTCCATTCAAGTGGAATCCAAAAGAAAGCAGAGGTAGCTACATCAGCAAAATAGGCTTGAAGTCAAAAATAGTAATAAGAGATAAAAGTCATTATATAATAATAAAAGGGTGAATTCATTAATAAGATGTAACAATCGTAAAAATAAATGCACCAAGCATTAGAGCATTTAAATATATTAAGCAAATACAGATCTGAAGGGAGAAATAGACAACAATCCAATAATAATATGGAACTTCAAAAATTAATATGTCATCCAAACAGATAATCAATAAGGAAGCACAAGGATGGACTAAACAAAATATTCCATCTAAGAGCAACAGAATACACATTTTTCTCAATTACATATGGAACATTCTCTAAAAGATATCATAGGACACAAAATAGGTCTTAGCAAATTTGAGAATATTGAAATCATGCCAATTATCTTTTCTGACCACATGGTATGAAAGTAGAAATTGACAAGAGAAAAGATGAAAATTTTACAAATATGTGGAAACTAAACATAGTTCTGAACAATCAATAAGTCAAAGAAGAAATCAAAAGGGAAATTTTTTTCTTTTTAAGAAAAATTACTTATTTTATTTAGTTTCAAGTATACAGTACATTTGTTAGACATTTATATAGTTCATAAATCGATCCCCCCCCAATTATTCCTTCCCTACCCTGACCCTCCACCTAGCCGAAATATTAATGCTAACTGCATTCCCTATGCCATGTTCCCTATCCCCGTGACCATCCATCAGCTACTAATTTGTAGTTCTTTAGACCTTCACCCCATTCGCCCAGTCCCCCAAATGCCCCTCCCCTCTGTCCATCACCAAATTGTCCACTATATTTGTGAATCTGTTTTTGATTAGTTTGTTCTTTTTATTCCTTAAATTCTGCATATAAGTGAAATCATATAGTATTTATCTTTCTCTGACTGTCTTAAAAACCTTCTAGGTCCATCAAAGCAATATCTTTTTCTATCCCCTTCCTTTCCATATGTAGGGGTCTTATTTCCTTATCCTTTCAGCCACTCTATCTTTTGCTTGGATCACTTAATTCTTTTCCATTTAAGGTACTTATTTATAGAAATGTAGTTGTTACCATTCTTTATTCCTGTTTTTGATACATGTTTTTCTTCTCAAAGAAGTCTCTCCAATATTTCTTGTAATACTGGCTTGGTGGTGATAAATTCCTTTATTTTTGTCTGGGAAGCTCTTTATCTGTCTTTTAACTCTAAATGATAGCTTTGCTGGATAAATTATTCTTGGTTGTAGATCCTGGGTCTTCATCCTGTCGAATATTTTGTACCAAGCCCTTCTGTCCTGCACAGTTTCTTTTGATAAATCAGCTGCCAGTCTTATGTGTTTTCCCTTATAAGTAACTATCTGTTTTTCTCTTGCTGCTTTTAATATTCTTTCTTTGTAGTTAACCTTTGGCATTTTAATTATGATGTATCTTGGTGTAAGCTCTTTGGATCTCTGGGTTTTGAGATTCCTTGAGCTTTCTGGGGTTTTATGTCCATTTCCTTCACCAGGTTAGGGAAGTTTTCCATCATCATTTCTTCAAACGGATGTTCTATAACTTGTTTTCCTTCAGGTACACCAATCAGATGGATATTTTAACCCCTGATAGTGTCCCATATGCTCCTTAAATTATTTTTATAGTCCTGGCATCTTATTTCTTGCCATTCTGCTTGTATATCCTTGGCTTTCCCATCCTCTGATAGGGCATTTGATCCTTTTCTTTATTCACTTTGTTTATTCCTTTGTTTATTCCATTTAATATGTTTCTCATCTCAGATAATGTGTTCTTCATTTCAGACTAATTCCCTTTTGTAATTTCCATTTTTATGATTTTTATCTCTTTGTTGGAGTTCTCTACATTTCCTAAAAGTCCATTGAGCACCTTTATAACTAGTGTTTTAAACTCTGCATCTGTCAGATTACTTGACTCCATTATATCTGGATCTCTGTTCTGTTCTGTCCTATGGTTTCTACTTCTTTGTCTCCCCATTTTGGCTGCCTTTCCATGTCTGTTTCTATGTACTAAGCAAAGCTCCTAAGTCTTCTGGTCTTATTAGTGTGGATTTGTGAAGTAGGTGTCCAGTGGCACAATCCTAAGAGGGGTTCAGTTGCAGGCCAAATTTAGCCCAAGCCTCTGCCCCTTTGGGGCTACCTGTTAAGATTTAGCAAGCAATTTCTGGATGCTGTACTTATAGTTACCTCAAAAGGCTACACCAAAAACTAAAGCCAGCTGCCACCAGTGTGAGTCTAAGTACTGCTGAGCAAGGACCTCCTGACTCCCAGAGGACACACCTGTATGTGGCTTGGGTGGGGCCATGATTTGGGGGAGGTGGGGTTTCAGGGAATCCTCTGAGTAGAGTGACCTCTGTTACTCAGTTTGATAATGTCATGGCTATGGCAGAGCTGTGTCTGCACACTGGGAGCAGGGGAAGGCTCAACAGGGAACAATGGATATCGCTGGCACTTCTGTATAGAGTGGGTCTTGCCTCGGCCCTCACTCTGACAATGTCTGCCTATAAGTTCCTGGTGCCTCCTACATGTAGCTATAATGGCACTGGTACTCAGAGTGAGCAGGTCTGTCACTGTGAAAATTTGCTCACAGACACAGCCCCTTTAAGAGGCATCTGCCACAGTTACTGCAGCTACTGCCTCCATCTTACTCAGCCCTGCGTTCTCGCCTCAACCTACCTTCTGCCATTGCAGGGCGATTTCCCAGACTTCTCCCTAGTTGTATGGCTTATTCATCTAGATTCCAGGTGTTTTTCCTTGCTGCTGCTCCTTATTTCTGTCACAACTTTAATTTGGTCGCCAGAGGGATGAACAGAGCCTCTATCATCTACGCTATTTTTTCTCCAGCCCAAAAGGGAACTTTTTTAAAAATCTCAAAACAAATGAAAATGGAAACACAACATACTAAAACCTGTGGGATGCTCCAAAGCAGTTCTTACAGAAGATTTTATAATGATGAACACATATACTAAGAAATTAAAGAGATATCAACTACAAAAACCTAACTTAACACCTCAAAAAACTTTTAAAAAAGAACAAATTAAGGAGAGAAAAAAATGACATAGATGATAGAGGCTTTGTTCATCCCTCTTGTGACCAAATCAAAGTTGTGACAGAAACAGAGCAAAGAGCCAGACATGTCACCTGGGATCAAGATGAACAGAAGTACTACAACTAGGGAGAGAAATAATTAATCAACCTGCAAAGGTAGAAGTGGGCGAAGACTCAAGGCTGCTTGATCCCAAGTGGCTAAGTGGGACAGATGTCACGACAATGGCAGCCAGCAGCTGCGGATGCTTCTTAAAAGGGTCATGTCTGTGAGTGGACTTTTGCGGTGACAGACCTGCTGGCTATGAGCACCAGTGCTGGGTGGGCTGCACAGGGGGTACCAGGGACTTACAGAGAACACTGAATTGTCCAAGTGAGGGCTGGAGGTGAGGATCTCTCCCAACAGGAGTGCTGGTGGTATCCATTGTTCCTCTGTTGAGTCCCCTACCCCTGCCCAGCATGCAGACGCAGCGCCTCCATAGCTGAGATGTCATCGAACTGGATAACAGAGGTTGCTCCACCCAGAGGTTTCCCTGAAACTCCACCTCCCCCAACTCGCAGCCCCACCCATACTATATCCAGATGTGTCCTCAGTGAGTCAGGAGGTCCTTGTTGAGTGACATAGAGACACCCTGCTGGCAGCTGGCCTCAGTTTCTGGCATGGCCTCTTGTAACAACTATAAGCAGCATCTGTGGATTGCTTGCTGAATCTTAACAGGTGGCCTCAGGGGGGCACAGGCTGTGGCTAAATTTGGCCTGCAGCTGAACCCCTCTCAAGACTGTGCCACTGGACACCTATTACCCAAAGCCACTCTTATAAGACTGGGAGACTAAAGAGCTTTGATTAGTACATAGAAACAAACACAGAAAGGCAGCCAAATAGGAATACAAGAGGCAGAAATCATATGAAAGAACAGAACATAGCTCAAGGAAAAATGGAGTCAAGCAATCTAACAGATGCAGTGTTCAAAACACTGGTTATAAACATGCTCAGTGAAATTAAAGGAAGTGTAGATGAAGTCAGTGAGAACTTTAATGAGGAGATTTAAAAAAAAAACATAAAAATGGAAATAGAAATTATAAAAGGGAACCAGTCAGAAATGAAGAATACATTATCTGAAATGAAGAGTATATTAGAGGGAATCAACAGAGTAGAAGAAGAAGAGTATCAATACGCCGATATAGAAAATGAGGAAGCCAAGGACACCCAATGAGAATAGCAAGAAAAAAGTAACCAAGAACTTAATAATAACTTAAGGAGCCTATGGGGCAAAATTAAGGGTAACAACATTTGGGGTCATAGGGGTACCTGAAGAGGGAACGCAAGAAGTTAAATATGTATTAGACAAAATAATGATGGAAAACTTCCCTAACCCGGTGAAGGGAATAGGCATACAACCCAAGGAAGCTCAGAGAGTCCCAAACAAGATGAACCCAAAGAGGCCCACACCAAGACACATCATAATTAAAATGCCAAAGGTTAAATACAAAGAGAGGATTTTAAAAGCTGCAAGAGAAAAGCAATTAGTTACCAACAAGGGAGCACCCACAAGACTGGTAGCTGATTTCTCAAAAGAAATCATGTAGAACAGAAGGGTTTGGCACAAAATATTCAGTGTTGAAAACCCAGGATCTACAACCAAGTATACTTCATCCAGCAAAGCTATCATTTGGAGTGGAAGGACAAATAAAGAGCTTCCTAGACAAAAATAAACTAAAGGAATTCATCAATATTAAGTCAGTATTACAAGAATCCTTGAAAGAATTTCTTTAAAAAGAAAAAACATGTATCAAAAACAGTAATAAAGAATGATAATAACTACATTTGTATTAACAAGTACCTCAAATGGAAAAGAATTAAGTGCTCCAACCAAAAGATAGAGTGGTTGAATGGTTAAGAAAACAATACCCCTACATACGCTGCCTACAAGAGACTCACTTCAGATTAAGATACAATAAAAGGAAGCAGAAAAGATATTGCCTTGATGGACCTAGAGGATATTGCAAAGAATGAAGTAAGTCAAATAAAGACAAATATTGTGTGATTTCACATACATGTGGAATCTAAAGAACAAAACAAACTACAACAAAAAAATAGAAACAAACTCATAGATACAGAGAATATTTTGAGGGCTACTAGATGGGATGGGAGGTTGAGGGGGATAGTAAAAAAAGGCAAAGAGATTAAGAAGCACAAATGGGTAGATACAAAATAGTCATGGAGATATAAAGTGTAGCATAAGAAAAGTAGTTAACAATGTAATAAATATGTAAGGTGGAAAATGGGTACTAGATTTAGTGGGGTGACCACTTTGTGAGTTATATAGATCTCTAATCACTATGCTATACAACTGAAACTAATGTATTGTTGTATGCCAACTATAATTGAAAAAAAAAACTCATTGAATTGTACAATGTAAATATGAACAACTAATTATCTATTATACTTCAATAAAGCTGGGGGAAAAGATATATAAATTTTATTACATTAATTTAAAAATTAGACTAAATTTTAAAAAATGTGACTAAAAGTAAATTTAGAGCATATATGTCTGTCATCTTTTGGTTCTCAGGTATAGCCAAAATGAGAATAGATACATAATTCAGTTTATACAATAAGGAAATGGTCCAGAACTGGACAAAGCACATTCATTGATCAGCAGGATAGTCTTGTTCTGTACAGTCCAAGTGTAGTGAATGAGTAAAGCACTAAACATTTAATTTAGGCAGTTCTCTTTTGTCAAATTTTATGCTTGATTTTGTGCCAGTCCTACTGGTGCTGTTTTGTTGTGTTAATCCTTGCATAGATGTTCTTTCCTGAAAGTGAAAAAAAAAAAAAGCTATAAGAGAACAAAATACCAGGATAGAAGAACTGAAGAAGAGGAAACAAGAATACAAAGGAAGGGCTTTTTGCACAGATGACCTGTATTTCTTTCACCGGATAACATGGATAAAGATATTGGTCATGAAGCAAACATGATTTAGTTGCATACAGCTTAGAAAACAACATTATTTAATAACTTCAAGAGATTATTAAACTCTAACTTGAATAGTAGCATATAAAAATTAGGACATGTTATATAACAGTAATTTTTCCTAATGTACCAATAACATAACCTTGAAACTGTTTGCAAGTAAGAAGCTGAATGAGGCATTCTATTGGCCAATAAATTTATCACTGGTGCCTTTATAATAAGAAACCATATTTTCCTTCACTGAAGGATTGGGATGAAGTGAAACTCATTCAGCTTAACTAAAATGGTGCTACTGTGCCTTTCATAGAAAAAATAAGGTTTTTATATTCATGAAAGCACATATGTGACACCAAAAAAACTACAAAATTGACATTATTGACATTATAGAATTATAAACATACCCAATTCAGTTTACAAACTGAGATAAATATTTTTGAAGCCCAAACGTCTACATATACTTTTCCAGCTACATATCTGTTCTATTTATTACCCAAAGATGCGATATCAGATTTTCTAAGGAAGAATGATGAAGAACATTGTTGTGACATCCCCTCTCCTTTCGGGTTTTAAAATAACTATGTACTTATGGAGTATTGTCTACCCATGTGTGAAGCATGAGACCCACATAGATTCTTATTTATGGTTAAGCTTCTAGTGTTGTGATATTAAGCAAGCTTTAACCACCATGCAAAACTATTCATCGTAAAGTCACAACTTTAAATTCCATTGAGGACTTTAAATAGAAACTAAAGAGTATTAAAATTATTGACAATATTTACAATCCAGCAACTTTTCAAATACAGTTTCTAACATAATGAGAGTGGCATTTTTTAATTTTTTCCTTGCTTTGAGGAATATATACTTGCCCTTCTCACAGAAAGTCATATTTTTATATAGCAATTGTTTTCTCTGTCACTATTTTCCTTGCAATTATTTTTGATGGCCCAAATAACCTTATGCTCAGAAATATACAATGAGCAAAGTAAAAAGATAATAAAATTTGGTTATCTAAATTCTTTGTCAGTTTGCCTTTCTTAGTTAGAAATCCCTTGAAGTGGTTGAACTAAGGTCACCAGTTGTTTTGGATTGGTGTCAGATGGTTTGAATAGTTCCTGTTTCTTGTAACTGAAATGATCCTCTTGAACCCTATTTTCTTTACATTTCTTGTATATGTGAAATAGCACTGCTATCCTTGCTGTTATTCAAGCCAGACATTAGCCTGAACTTTAACATTCATCACCAAGCCCTTCTGCCTTTCAATTTTTCACAATAGCATCCAGTTAGCTATTAAAAATAAAGAAGTGGAGGCTGGATTAGAAGAGAGTTTATAGATATAAACCTTCAAGCCTTCAGCATAGGTTAAAAAAAAAAAAAAAACCTGAAACTAAGATAGGTATGCTCCTTAAGGAAAACGAGGGGCAAAAGGCCAAAGAGATTCTTGAGAAAGAAAGCACCAGTTTAGAGAAAAAAGTATAGTACAGAGTCTTTAAAGTAATAGAAGGATGATGTTTTAAGGAAAAGCTAATCAACACCATCAAATATGGTCCTAAATTCAAAAAAAAAAATAAAAATAAAAATATTGCTGTAATTATGAAGAAAATCACAAAATTTGGGGGGGGAGGCGGGGAATCAGCTTCTATAATATGGTGGGAATATATGTCAGAATATGGAGGTCAAAAATAACATGATTAGTGAGGAAATTTCGAGACTGACATAAAGAACTTATCCATGGGGAAAAACAGGAGAAATGTCTAGAACCTGGAGAGTGTATAAGTTTAAAGATACAGATGTTATAATATTAACCTTGTTAAACTCTTATTATTTTCAACAACTTATCTATAGATTCTTTTGGTTTTCTATTAAAACAATTATATCATTATACAATCTCCCTCTTTTTCCAATATAGGAGAGTCCAAAGTATATTCAGGAGCAGAGGGAAAAGTACTAATATTGTCGAGAAAAGTGGCTGAATAAGTGTATATTTGTCTATCTCCTTTTTTCCAAATGCATGGAAATTAACTAAAACAAATGAAAACTATATAAACTGAAACTAGAGAATGAGCATAATTATATGTTGAAAAATATTTGTAAGATATAAGGGAGTTTGGGCCTAGAAAAAGAACTGTAAGTTGGCACCTAGCTATTCTAATATTGAGTAGAATGTTAATTTCAAAACATAACTGAGAGAGCTGGGCAGCACCACACCACTTTGGAGAAAAAAATTGAAGGCTCCCAAAGAAGTGGAAGACACCCAGCATAGGAACCATGAATTCCTATACACTAAGATTATTAGGAGGAACAGCAGAAAGCAGAACCATAAGAAGTCATCTTTAACCTTTCTGATCCAGATTTCTAATCAACAGCACTCTTCAGGATTACTGGCCCTGATCCTAAGGGTTGGGAAAGGGAAAGGCCAGTGTTTCAGGGGATATGCCTAAGATTTACTGAGAAAGTATTTGGAGGCTATTCACAGTCCCTTAGCTCACATGCACCACTTGAAGGGTGAAGAAATCACAAACTGCCAATATTTTATCCCTCCAGTTCAAGTTCGAAGGGTACCATGAATATAGTCCCTAAGTAAACAGGGAGAAAGAAAAATCCACATTAGTCCTGGATAGCAGTGCAGAATGGAATTTTCTTTCTCTTCTTCTTTTCCTCCTTCCTTTAAGAGATATCTATTAAACACCTAATTTGTACAAGGCATTGAACTAGACACTAGGAATCCTCACACAAATCATGTCCTACTGGGAAAAAAATGTATATTAAAGTTATACAAGAATACTGAGTAAAATAAAAGTGTAGGGTGCTACAGGAATATCTATAAATGGCCTTAACATAATCCAGGAGGTTTCAAATGAATAATGAGCACAGAAAATTTAAGGAATCTATGAATTAAGTGCATTGAAAAAAGGAATGCAAGGGAGCATAAAGTCAAAGAATGCTATGCTTTGGAATAACTACTTCAAGAAAGAGAAGATAAAAATTAGCAAAGAGTTATGTCTTTTGATATGTAAGTCTTCTCTTGTGTTAAGCCTGTAGTTGTGTCCTGAGACACACTGGGATCTAACTCTACTTATTGGTCTATATACAATGAAAGTGTTTGAGAGAGTATTAAAGAAAATTTACTTCTTGTAAACTAATTTTCTCAGATAAAAAAAGTATATGAGTTTCCTATGGCTGCCATAACAAAGTACCACAGACTGTGTGGAATAAAAAACAAAAATGTATTGTCTCATAGTTCTATAGGCTAGAAGTCAAAGGTCAAGGTGTCAGCAGGACTGGCTCCATCTGAGGCTGCGAGGGAAGAATCTATTCCAGGCTTCTCTCCTTGGCTTACAGATGACCATTTTCTCCCTATGTCTCCAAATTTTTTCTTTTGTAAGGATGCCAGTCATATTGGAACATTGCTCACCCTCATAATTTCATTTTAACCTCACTATCTGTAAAGACCCTAACCCAAAATAAAATCACTCTGAGATACTTGGGGTTAGGACTTCAACATATGAATTTCACCCATAAACAAGGAGTTATATCATCTTTTAAAAAGAGATATGGTTTGATCTTTGTCCCTGGTTTCTGGCAGAGAGTTCCTAAAACCCTTGGAGTCTCCAGAGTAATAAGAGTACCTATTGTATGCTCATGAGATGAGTGGTAGCTAGAGGTCCCTAGATAGCTTCAGGATGAAGGCTGGTCACCAGAAAGACCAAGATGTGATTAGAGGTTTGGACTTTTTAGCCCTATCCACCAACCTCCAGGAGGAGAAAAGGGCTGGAAACTAAGTTCAATCACCAACGGCCAATGATTTACTTTTTGAAACATAATGAAACCTCTATAAAATCCTCTAAATGACAATATTCAAGGTGCATTTACATGCTGGGAGAGCAGCATGCCTAGAAAGGGACATGGAAGGTCTGTACTCCTCCCCTAACCTGACCTTATGCATCTCATCCAATTGACTATTCCTGAGTTCTCTCCTTTAGAATAAACTGGTAGTAGTAAGTAAAGTGCTTTCCTGGGTTCTGTGAGTCATTCTCATGAATTATGGAATCTGAGGAGGTGGGTTGAAGGGACCCATGGATTTGTTGTCAGCTAGGTAGAATGTGGGTGTAGGGTTAACTCAGAACATAACCTGTCCACGTACTCAGAAAACTGATAGCTACCTGGCCTGTGGCCACAGGAAGGCAGTGAATGAAGAGCTCGCAGCAGTGCCTACTCCCTGCGATGTTTTCTGCTGCTCCCTTGGACTTTATCTGCTTGCTCTGCTCAAGAAGGTGGCTGGTTTGCCATTCTCATGGACACTATCTACTTCTGTAACTAAGCAGCACATCTTGCTTCAATCCACCAGAGAAGGTGGCGGCAACCCCAATGAGATAATTCTCTCCACCCCCAACACCCACTTGGAGATAAAATGTTACTTTCTTTTTGGCTAGGGGACTTTTTCTGCAGCTCCTTCTGACTGCTGCTGAAGCTTCCCTGCCTCATGAGTAATAAACGGGCATTTCTCACCCCTCTGGTCCTCCTGGTGTTTTTTCCAGAATATTCAAGCCCAAGTGCAAGTTCCAGTCCTGTGGCTTCTGCATTACAGTGGGTATCATAGGCTCCCTATACATAACTGGCATCTAAAGTGAAGGCAGTCTTGTGGGACTGAATCTTTAACTGGTGGCATCTGATGCTAGCTCCAGGTAGTGTCAGAATTGAATTGAATTGTTGGATACTCACTGGTGTCTGGAGAATTAGAGAATTGGTTGATGTTGAAAAAGACACCATGGAAAGATATGATACTGTGAGTATAGTAAACTGGGGAAAACTTAGCAAGGTCTGTTGTTTCAGATTCTTCCTGGAGTCCCCTTGTTCAGGAGAAAGATGATTTTTTTCCTCTGAATTTCCTCTGAGTATAGGAAGGGCACCTCTTGCAGCAGGGTTTTATGACTGCTTCCAGGGAGAAGGGCGGGCGGGGGGGGCGGGGTGGTCAAAGTGCCCTGCTTCTGCCATTTTCTCAAACTCCTTTGGCTTAAAATATTCAATATGCAAAGGAGCTATATCTTTGAGTAGTGTATCCTGAACCCCATCAATACCAATCAACCTGACAGAGATTTAAAAAAATTGATAATGCCCTAAGCTAGTAAGAATGTAGTAAAAAAGAAAAAAAAATCACCCTTTTATATTTTAATGGGAGCATAAATTGGTATGCTTTTTAAGGTAATTTATTGATTCTTATTAAATTTAAATGTTCACAACCTCTTACCCCCCACATTTTCACTTCCAGAAATTTATCTATTGAAATACTTATTCAAGAAAGCAAAATATTATAACAACTATGTATAGTGCCAGAAGGGTACTAGATTAATTGAAGGGATCATTTTGTAAATTATATAAATGTCCAACCACTATATATACCTGAAATTAATGTAAAATAATATTGAATGCAACTCTAATTGAAAAATTAAATTAAAATTTTAAAAAAAGAAAGCAAAACATATAGTATCTATAAGGATGGCTACAGATAAGACCAAAATTACAAACAATAAATAATATCTATAAATTCTATTATGGAAACTCAAGATATGTACAAAAACAAGTTGTACAACAATTTGTATAGTATGATTCCCTTTAGGTAAAAAAAATATGGCATATATGTAAATATACTCTAAAAAATATCTATCTCTAGAGGTTAAGGTTATAGAGTTTTTTCTCTTTGGGTATCATATTTATGTTTAAAACAAAAAATATTTATAAATTAATAATAATTATATATTAGTGACAATTTATAATCGAAATAAGTCGGGGGAGAAGAGGAGATACTAAAGTATAAGAGGTAGTCTCTAATAAGGAACAGAGATAGGCTCTAAAACCCAAGGAAAATAGAGGCAGACAGCAGGTTGCAAGTCATTTTAAATACTTAAAAATAAACCTCCAGCCAAACTGTCTACATACCAGTACTTAATATTCAAATTAAATTTTTCACATACTCATTGAGAAATGTAATACAAATTAACCACTACTCAGAAAAAAAAAAGGCTGCACTATCTTTTTATAACATAGACTGTATCTTAATTCTCAGAAGGAACTTCTCCAGCTCCTTCATCTTACTTGAAATTATCTCATAAGTGTAAATTCAAACATGTTTTGTACAAATGCTTTGCAACATTATGAAAAGTGCTAGATTGTGTGCATTGTTAGGCTAGGCTTGAATGTAGTAGCAATAAGCATACAAATTGTTCTAAGAAAAAGTAAGTTTTACAGCTTCATGTCAGTAAAAGTACATATGTTTATTATATTTTGACATGAAGCTCTATATTTAAAAAACAAAACACTATTTTTAAACACAATTCTTTCTGAATACATTGATTCTTCAGACGTGTGTGATTACTGCCCAAAGCTGCTATTTAGTTTTGCTCTGAAACAATCTCTCCCTTTATGTACTGTACCTCTGAATTCATCTTACATGGAACTCAGATCGTTAACATAATATAGGCCATTCCCCTGTTTAAATGGCCAATTAAAACATGCTTAATTTCAAAAAAAGCATTCAAAGGACTAAATGCATGAAAATGGAACTTGCACAAGAGTTTCATATGTAGACAGACACAAAAGACATCTGTGTAGTAATCCAGGAATCAGATTACTCTACTTGTCATCAGTTTTTTTCAAGGGTGGTAGAAGGAACAGATGTAACCTTGGTAATGTTTCTTCCAAAAACACAAAATAAACAAAACCCCAAAGTGCAGGAACATCAAGGAAACCAAGAGCCCTAGCCTTCAATAGAGAATTCAACATTCCCATGACACAGAAAGAAAAGGGCTACAAAGACATGGCCCTTTGCTTTTACCCCAGGCAAGATGCCTTTTATTCTATAAAATAAAATGCTTGTCAGCAACTACAGAAATAAAATACATGACTAAAATTTTCTTAAGAAGGACTAATTATTCAGTAGCTAGATTTAGCCGCTTTCTTTAGATAATTATGATGTGGCATTTTAATCCTAAAGTAAAGCTGGATATTCCTCATGTATTGGTTGAAATGGGGTAATCCTTTGGGGGGACATGAATCTCTCTTGATCTAAACTTAATTGGAAACAACTGAAACTTGGACAAATTCATACAAAGAATATACACTCTTTTGCCAAAGAGACTGGAGTATGAACTAACAACACTGAAATTAATTCATCAATTAATTAGTTAATTCAACAAATATTTATCATATACCTATCACATAATAAACACTGTCAAGTGCTAGTCAAATAGCTGCCAACAAAAATAGACGAGAATTCTCATTTTATAGAACTTACATCTAATTTAGTGAGCAAATATAAATAAAGTAAAAGGGACAATTATATACAGTCTTAAGTAGTAGGAAGGAAATAGGGCAATGTGATGAAGATGACTTGTGAGTTAGGGGTAGGAGCCTACCTGAGATTAAGAGGTCTTGGAAGATATGAACTTTAGCTAAGACTTGAAGGCTAGAAAATGTGAACCATGCACAGATATAAAAGAAGAGGATGCTAGGCAAAGGAACAACCCACACAATGGGTTTTGATAAAGGAATAAGTTTGGAGAATTATAAGGAAAATAAAGGGGGTGTGCTTGGAGCTAAAAACTACAAGAGAGAATTTAAAGAGGGCCAGATCATGTATGGCCTTACAGACCAAACAAAGGAGCTTGGATTTCATTTTCATGTGATGTATGAGAAAACATTGATGGATTTTTGCTTCACTGATAGATTAATGTCTTTATACAACACTCTGCTGCTTTGGGGAAAAGGAATTGAAGCAGAAAGACCAGATGAGACATTTTGGTGGCTTAGAGTAGAGTGGTAACAATAGAGGTGAAGGTAAGACAAAATTTTGCAATAGGCATATATTTTATGGTAAAATCAACAGGCAGGTACTTGCATTCCTCTCACCTAAATTAATTAACTGTGGGGAAAAAATGTCATCATAGGAGCAGGAGTGGGCTGATCTCAGCCCTTATACTTATTTTAAACTGTGGTGGCAACAGACCTATCTGAAATTAAAGGAAAATTCTCCTCCTGGGGTCAACTTAAAAATTTGTACTAAAAAGTTCATAAAAGCCATTTCATAAATACTTTAAAAAAAAAAAACAAGAACACAATCTGATGATTTAGAGAAATAAAATTTTGCACATTTTTTTCTTTCTTTTCATTTTTGTAACAAAACTGCTTATCTAAAAAAATGAAAACTGGAATCCAGTATGAGGACAAATGCAGAAAGTCAGATTATAAAAAGTTAACTAAATAATGGGAGATGTGAAATTCTAATCAAGATAGAAAGTATGATAGATATATCTGAAAAAATATACATAAGGGTGTGTTAAGAATGGATAAATAAGCAAAGAATATAAAGAATAGTATTGGAAAATAGTGAAGTGTAATATACTATTATAGTAAAAAATATTTCATATTCAAAAGAGAAATGCATTGAAGATCTGAATTTAAAGTGACATAAACTATGAATTCCACCCAAACATCATGATTTCTGCTCTAGAGAGAAGAATATGAAGTCTATGTTCAAGTATGTTTTGTGTATAAATTGGATTTTTATGTCCAAGACACTGTTCCAATATATCAATAATTTAATATAGTATTACATTAAATTACAGCAATAACTTCAGAGACCAATTTCTTATGACAACCTATGGATTCCTCAAGATACCATAAAATTTCAAAGAAATATGTCAGAAGACTTTTGAAAATATATGTGTAACAGGAAAATGCTTTCTAATAAACAAGTAAAATATTACCAACAATATGGTAAATTATAATATGTTCAAGGATGATATCCAAAACCTGATTTGGTCACTAATCATTGAGAAAGCAACCTGGCCACAGTATAGAGCAGAACCCAGGAAGCCCCTGGTGGGTCAAGCATTTACTCTTTAGCTGATAGAGAGTGGAGATGTTCAATGGGAAGGTATGTTGAAGACAGGGCAACACCATTTACCAACCAATATAAAAGTCTTTTCAAATTTTAACAACCACTATGGCTATACTACCAGAGCATCAATCCTGAACATATTTACATAATACAATCCTCTGCAGCCACTATTCACATCAATATTTCATAACATCAAGAGTCATTCCATGATACATTTTACATGAATAAGGTAGATTACATAACAGTGTGTATATTCTGACCCTTTGGTGCATGTATATGGGAATGAGCAGACAGGACTGATAAAATTTATAGCCTCTCATGGAATTGTGGGTGATTTTTACTTTTTCTTAATTCTTATTTATATTTTGTAAATTTCCTGCAATAAAAATAAATACATTAAAATATTATGGTTAGAATATAGTATTATATAATTTTGGAAATTACAATGATTGATAAAGAAAAATGGAAAAAGAAATTAAATATTAGTGAAGAAGCTCCAAACAAATCAAAAAAAGTTGCAATCCACAATTGTTCTACCTATTTTTTTTCTTTTTTTGTTATACATAATAACACTGTCATAGAAATATGGCACTATAATCTTATATCAATTGATTAAGACACTAGGATCTGAAAACTGGAACTCTATAAACCTGAAACTTTATTTCACTTCCATAGAATCATGGAATTTTATAGTAAGAAAGATCCTTAGAAGATGATACCCTCTGTGTTGAAGTCCAGAAGATTTCTGCTCAGGCATATATAGAAAGATATTAATCTTACTCTCTGCTAAGTTTATTAAAATTCAAGGACCTGCCATTAACCAATAACACAATATTTCCATTCTAGGATAAAATTAAATTATTTGCTATTCTGTACTTATCAAAAGTTCAGTCTCAAAACATATATTCATGGAGGATCACTCAGATGACATGGAATCCATCTGTTTACCTAATGGATATATAATCTATCCTTGGATCATGCCATACAACTGAAGAATCACATGTCAGAATCATAAGATATTGCTTCCTCAGAGATTTGTCATGTGAAAAAATGAAGCTTCATACTATCACTATAGGATTGTTATAAAAAATGTTGTTCACAGTACCATGTGGAATCCATTTTATAAAAATCTGAAGAAGAAATTTTTCCCAGGTCCCACTACCTGGGAACATAGCACTTCCCTTGAACAATTGCTTAACTTTTATCATATGTATCATGTAAGTTTTGTAAATAACCTCACTTCCTTTATGTTTGTTTGCTTGTTTTTATTGTTTTTTTTTGTTATGTTTTTGTTTGTTTGCCTTTGTTTTTGTTTGACTGCTGAGAAGCTCTGAAACAATTTGAAGCCTATCTTATGACATGTATTTAGTGTAGTTGGTGGCTTTGATAATAGCACATTGATTCACTGCATTGAAATCTGGAGCTCTGCTATTCATTTAACCATATTACCTTGGGCAAGTCACTTAACTCTCTGGGATTCAGTTTTCTCAATTGTAGACTGAGGGCAATCATAATAATATCTACTTCTTTGGATTGTTCTGAGGACTAGATGAGTACATATATGTAAATCACTTTGAACAGTGCCTAGCACATAAATGCCACTATTATTAATCCAGATTTTTTTTCTCTATGAAGAAATTGATACCTATCACACAGATCTCTTTCCAGTAAAGGGTAGCTTTCTAATATCCTATGTTTATATTTTATAAAAGCATGAGGAAATAAGTATTTATAGCCAACATAATTAGCAATAAGCTTCAAATTTGTTTTAGAACTTCCTTATAGTGAGGATGGGAGTAAAGGGGTGGTGGCATGAAGATTCACAGTGTACACAAATATAAACAAAGAAGTTGCTCTCAGGGAAAATGCAGGAAATGGAAAGTTAATTTCTTCTTCACTCTCTCTCTCTCTCTCTCTCCCTCTCCATCTCTCCTTTTTCCTCCTCTCTTTCTTGCCTAGCTTACAGGACAAATACAAATGAAGACAATAGATCTATTCTATGAGCTACAAAGAACACAAAAATAGCCAAAGGAAAAAAATTTTTTTTGTTATTTCTTGTTCTTGACAGAACTGGTTGAATTAACTAATTTTACGAACTTACAAATATAAAATAAAAAGTTTTAGAATACAAAGAAATAACTATCACAACTAAAGTGACAATGTATTTATAACATTAATGATTTTTCCATGGATTTTTCCCCTTTGAAAAGCTTGAAGGCAAAGAAAAATACACTAGATATAATTTGCTGTTTAAAGTATGGGTGGATTAAAGCATTGACAGTAATCTAATGAAAAATTCTGTCTCTAAATTTCAAGTCAATAGCCAAATTTAAATAGAGTTTGAACTAATCAAAAAAGACATATGCATCCCTATGTTTATTGCAGCATTATTTACAATAGCCAAGATATGGAAGCAACCTAAGAGTCCATCGATAGACAAATAGATAAAGAAGTGGTACATATATACAATGGAATATTATTCAGCCATAGAAAAGAGTGAAATCTTGCCATTTGCAATAACATGGATGAAACTAGAGGGTATTATGTTAAGTGAAATCATTCAGACAAAGAAAGACAAATATCATAGAATTTCACTTATATGTGGAATCTAAAAAAGCAAAATAAACAAACAAACAAAACAAAAACAAACTCATAGATACAGAGAACGTTTGATGATTGCCAGATGGGAAGGGGGTTAAGGGGATAGGTGAAAATGGAAGGGATTAAGATGTGCAAATTGCCAGTTATAAAAACAGTCACAGGGATGTAAAGTAGAGCTTAGTGAATAGTCAATAATATTATAATAACTATATATGGTATCAGATGGGTACTAGACCTACCAGGGTGATCACTTCGTAAGTTATATAAATATCTAATCACTAGGTTGACATCTGAAACTAATATAATATTGTATGTCAACTATAATTGAAAGTGGAGGAGTAAAGATATCTATTCTGACCACTTCTATTCAACATTGTACTAGAGGTTCTAACCAGGGCAATTAAACAAGAAAAAGAAATAAAATGTGTCCAGATTGGAAAGGAAAAAAGTAAAATTATATTTGTAAATAACATAATCTAGTATATGAAAATCTTAAGGAACCCACAAGAAAATTATTAGTTCTCATAAGCAAGTTCAGCAAGATTGGAGGATACAAGATCAATATACAAAAATCAATTGTATTTTTATACACTAGCAAAAAGTAATCCAAAAATGAAATTAAGAAATTATTTTATCTACAGCAGCATCAAAAAGAATAAAATATGTAGGAAAAATTTGACAAAAAAAAGTAGATTTTTTGTACACTGAAAACTACATCATTGAAGATCTAATGATAGTTCTAAATTTTAAAAGAAAACATAATAAATGAAAAGATGTTTGGTTTCATGGATTAGACAACCTAACATTAAGATGGTAATAGTGCCCAAAATGATCTACAGATTCAATGCAATCACTATCTAGATTTCAGGTGGTGAGAACATGATAGAGTATACAAAAAGCATATTATAAAGTTATACACCTGAGATTTATATAATCTTATTAACCAATGTTATCCCAATAATTTTTTTAAAATTCTCTGGCTTCTCTGCAAAAATTAATACACTGATCCTAGAATTCATACAGAAATGCAAGGAGCCAAAAATAGCCAAAACAATGTTGAAAAGGAAGTACAAAGTTGGAGGACTAGCACATCATAATTTCAAAACTTACTACAAACCTACAGTAATCAAGACTGTGTGATATTGCTATAAGGATAAATATATAGATCATTGAAATGGAATTGAGATTCCAGAAATACACTGATACAATTATGATTAACTGATTTCTGACAAGAGGTCAAGACAAGTCAGTAGGAGAAAAAATAATCTATTAGATAAATGGTGCTGAGAAAACTGGATGTTTACATATAAAAGAATAAAGTTGGAGCCTATATTAAACCAAATGGAAAACATTAACTCAAAATAAATCAAAGACTTAAATGTAATAGCTAAAATTTATGTATTTATAACTATGTATTTTAAGAGTTTTATAACTCCTAGAATAAAGTATAGAAATAAACTTTTTTCAATTTAAGTTTATTGGGGTAACATTAGTTAAAGCAATTGTATAAATTCCAGGTGTACATTATCATTTGACATCTGTATATTCTATTGTGTGTTTACCACTCAAAATCCAGTTTCATTCAGCTACCGTATATTTGATCCCCTTTACCTACTTTACTCTCTCCCAAAACCCTATATTTGACCTCCTCCTCCCCCACCCTACTAGTAACCACTAGCCTATAATCCATGTCCATGAGTCTCTGTTTTTCCTGTTCATTTGTTGCTTTTAGGTTTATATCATACATATAGGTGACATCATGTGGTTTTCAACTTTTTCTGTCTGACTGATTTCCCTTAGCATGATTCTCTCGAGATCCATCCATGTTGTCGCAAATGGCAGTATTTCATCTCTTCTTATGGCTGAGTAATATTCCATTATATATATGTACCACAGCTTCTTTAGCCAGTCATCTATCATAGGACATTTCTGTTGCTTCCATGTCCTGGCTACTGTGAATAATGCTATTATGAACATCGGTGTGCTAATATCTTTTTGGGTATGGGTTTTCAAGTCTTTGAGGTAAATACCCAGTAGAGGGATTGCTGAATCATATGGTAGATCAATTCTTGTGGAAGAATTTTCTTGTGGAAGCTCCATACAATTTTCCATAGTGGCTGTACCAATTTGCAGTCCCACCAGCAGTGTATAAGGGTTCCTTTTTCTCTGCATCCTCTCCAATATTTGTTATTACTTGTCCTGTTGATTATAGTTATTCTAACAGGTGTGAGATGATATCTCGTTGTGGTTTTGATTTGCATTTCCCTAAAGCTAGACATGCTGAGTATCTTTTCATATGTTTGTTGGCCATTTGTATGTCCTCTAGGGTGAAATGTCTGTTCAGGTCCTCTGGCCATTTTTTAATTGGATCATTTGTTTTTTGTTGTTGTTGTTATTGAATTGTATGAGCTCTTTGTATATTTTGGTTAATAAGCCCTTATTGGAGGCATTGCTTTCAAATATATTTTCCCATTTGGATGGTTGTCTCTTCACCTTGTTGATGGTTTCTTTTACTGAGCAGAAGCTTTTTAGTTCTACGTAATCCCATTCATTTATTTTTGCTTTTACTTCCCTTGCCTTTGAGGTCAAATTTATAAAGTCCTCTTTAAGCCCAAGGTCCTTGAGTTTAGTTCCTGTTTTCTTCTATGCATTTTATTGTTTCAGGTCTCATATTCAGGTCCTTAATCCATTTTGAGTTAATTTTAGTGTGTGGTGATAGACAACAGTCTCATTTTATTCTTTTGCAGGTGACTTTCCAGTCTTCCCAGCACCATTTATTGAAGAGGCTTTCCTTTCTCCACTGTGTTTTTGGCTCTTTTGTTGGAAATTATTTGCCCATATAAACATGGGTTTACTTCTGGACTCTCTATTCTGTTTCACTGGTCTGTGTGTCTGTTTTCCTGCCAATACAATGCAGTTTTGATTACTGTCACTTTGAAGTATAATTTGAAATAGGGCAAAGTGATGCCTCCAGCCTCGTTCTTATTTTTCAGGATGGCTTTGGCAATTTGCTTCCATACAAATCTGATGATTTTTTTTTTGTTCTATTCCTTTACTAAATAAATGCCAATGGGATTTTGTTGAGGATTGCTTTAAATCTGTATGATGCTTTAGGTAATATGGTCATTTTAACTATGCTTATTCTTCCAATCCAAGAACATGGAATATCTTTCCATTTCTTTGTATCTTCTTCAATTTCTTTTAATAGGGTCTTGTAGTTTTCATTATATAGGTCCTTCACTTGCTTCATTAAATTTATTCTTAGGTGTTTTATTCTTTTTGTTGCAATTGCAAAAGGAATAATTTTTTCCACTTCTTTTTCTGACACTGTTGTTAGAGTATAGGAATGCTACGGATTTTTGAACATTGATTTTGTATCCAGATACTTTACTGTATTTGTTTGTTGTTTCTAGTAGTGTTCTTGTGGAGTCTTTAGGGTTTTCTATATAAAGAATCATGTCATCTGCAAATAGTGACAGTTTGCCTTCTTTGTTTCCTATTTGGATGTCTTTTATATCTTTCTCTTGTCTGATTACACTCGCTAAGACATCCAATGTTATATTGAATAAGAGTGGCGATAGTGGACAGCCTTGCCTTGTTCCTGATCTTAGAGAGAAGGTTTTTGATTTTTCACCATTAAATATAATGTTGGCTGAGGGTGTGTCATAGATGGCCTTTATTATGTTAAGGTACTTTCCTTCTGTTCTGATTTTGTTAAGTGTTTTGTTCATAAATGGATGCTGTATCTTGTTGCAGGCTTTATCTGCATCTATTGAATATGTACATATGATTCTTATTTTTTAATTTGTTTATGTGGTATATCACATTATTCAATTTGTATATGTTGAACCACCCCTGTGCTTCTGAGATGAAGCCCACTTGATCGTAGTGCATAACCTTTTTAATACGTTGCTATATTCGGTTTGCTAGTATCTTATTTGGAATTTTTGCATCTGTGTTCATGAGAGAAATTGGTCTGCAGTTTTCTTTTTTGTGTGTTATCCTTACCAGGTTTTGGTATCAGAGTAATATTGGCCTCATAAAATGAGATGGGAAGTATTGCCCCCTCTTCAATTTTTTGAAAGAGTTTGAGGAGAATAGGTATTAAATCTTCTTTGAATGTTTGATAGAATTCATTGGTAAAGCCATCTGGTCCTGGACTTTTACTTTTTGGTAGGTTTTTGATGATTGTTTCAATTTCCATACTGCTGATTGTTCTATTTAGATTTTCCAGATCTTAATTCAGTCTAGGAAGGTTGCATCTTTCAAAGTACTGGTCCATTTCTTCTAGATTATTAAGTTTGGTGTTATATATTTTTCATAGTATTCCTGTATGATCCTTTGTATTTCTGTGATATCGGTCGTAATGTCCCCTTTCATCCCTGATTTTGTTGATTTGTCTCCTTTCTTTTTTCTTTAGTGAGTCTAACCAAGGGTTTGTCAATTTTATTAAACTTCTCAAAGAAACAGCTGTTTAATGATTTCTTTCCTTCTGCTGACTTTAGGCTTCATTTTTTCTTTTCTATTTTTTTAAGATGAAGCATTAGGATATTTATTTGGGCTCATTCTTATTTTTGGAGGTAGGCCTGTAATGATATTAACTTTCCTCTTATGACCACTTTTGCCATGTCCCAAAAGTTTGATATGTTGTACTATCATTATGTTTCATTTCTATGTATCTCTTGATCTTTTTATTTCTCCTCTCACCCAGTTATTCTTCAGTAGCATGTTGTTTAATCTCCACGTATTTGTGGTTCTTACTGATTTCTTTCTGCAGTTGATCTCTGGTTTCAAATCACTATGATCAGAGAATATGGTTGGTATGATTTCAACCCTCTTATATTTATTGAGGCTATTTTTGAGTCCCAGTATGTGGTCAATCCTTGAGAATGTTTCCTGTGTACTAGAGAAGAATGTATAAGCAGATGTTTTGGGATGGAAGGCTATGTAAATGTCAATTATGTCCAGTTGGGCTAGAGTATCATTTAAGGATGTTATTTCCTTATTGATTTTCTATTTGGATGATCTGTCCATATCCAACAGTGGGATATTTAGGTACCCTACTATGATGGTGTTTTGGTCTGTTTCTCCCTTTAGTTCTGTTAGTAATTGCTTTACATATTTTAGGGCTCCCTGATTGGGGTCATAGATATTAATAGTGTTATTTCTTCTTGGTGCATGGTTCCCTTTATCATTATGAAGTGTCCATCAGTATCTTTCTTTACCTTTTTTATTTTGAAGTCTATTTCATCTGATATTAGTACTGCTACTCCTGCTTTTCTCTGAATGCCATTTGCTTGAAATATCATTTTCCTCCCTTTCACTTTGAGTCTATATTTGTCTCTGGAGCTGAGATGTCTCCTGGAGGCAGCATATGTTTGGGTTTTGTTTTTTGATCCATTCTGCAACTCTGTGCCTTCTTATTGGTGAATTCAGTTCATTTACATTTAGGGTGATTATTGAAATATGAAGTCCTGTTAGAACCCTTTTATCTTTTGCTTTCTGGTAGCTCGGTGTTTCTATTGCTTCCTTGCCCTGTTTATTTTGGTTGGCTTTTGTGGGTTTTCCCTTTGGTCCTTCTTGTTTTATGTTATATACTTCAGTTCTGAAACTTTGGAGTGTGGTTACCATTATGAATATGTATGTATATATATACACAGTCATCCATTTTCTTCTGCACGTGCCTTATCTTCATTCCCCTTTGCAAATTTGGATCTTTGAATCCTCCCCTTTTCAGTCATTGTTGTCTCAATTTGTCCCTATATATGCTGAATGTTCATTACTATCTTGTTATAACAATTCACTTCTTATTATTTAAGCTAATAATATTAAGCTGCTCTTAATAAGGTTTGCACTCCTCTGCTTCTATTTGCCTGATATCACTTTACTAATTATGTATTTTTGTTGTTGCTGTTGTTATTTTGTGTTAGGTGAACTGACCCCTTTCAGTATTTCCTGTAGTGTAGGCCTCGTAGTGGAGAATTTCCTCAATTTTTGGATGTCTGGA
This sequence comes from Eidolon dupreanum, assembly GCA_028627145.1. NCBI lineage: Eukaryota > Metazoa > Chordata > Mammalia > Chiroptera > Pteropodidae > Eidolon > Eidolon dupreanum. The sequence goes on along the minus strand of CM053502.1, from coordinate 77,813,091 downwards.
AAGGTCTTGATTTCTCCTTCATATCTAAAGTAGATCTTAGCTAGATACATTGTTCTAAGCTGGTAGCTCCTTTCACTTAATAGTTTAAATATGTGACTCCATTCCTTTCTGGCTTGAAAGATCTGTGCTGAGAAGTCTGGTGATAATCTAATGGGTTTTCCTTCACACATTACCATTTTTTTCTCCCTAGCTTCCTTGAGAATTTTATCTTTGTCATTGATTTTTGATAACTTTAATACAATGTGTCTTAGTGAAGGCCTTTTTGGGTTGAGATAATTGGGTATTCTGTTGACTTCTTGAATTCCAAGCTCCAGCTCTTTCCTTAGATTTGGAAAATTCTCGTTCACTATTTGTCTGAAATGTTCTAGTCTCTGCTCCTTTTCCTCACCTTCAATAATGCCTATTATTCTTGTGTTTCCTCTCCTGATGGTATCAGCTAGTTCTTGTATTTCTCTTTCATTATTTTTCATTCTTAGAATTCTCTCTTCTTCCAATTTATTTCTAGATTTCTGTCTTCAATATCACTGATCCTTTCCTTTATTTGGTTAACTCTATTTATCAAGCTTGCTATTTCATTTTTCACCTCTTGCAATGTGTTTTCATCTTCAGAAGTTCTATTTAGTTCTTTTTGAGTGTTTCAATCTCCTTGCTCTGTTCATCTAGTTGTTTTTTCAATTCCTGAAATTGTTGATTTATTTTGGATCTCATTGTGTTTTTTCAGAAGTATCATCCTGAATTTTCTGTCATTTAAGTTGCATATTTCTATGTCATTATGTTTATTTTCTGGAGATTTTTCTCTTTCTTTCTGAGATGCCTTGTCACCTTGGTTGTTCTTGGTGTTTAATGGACTATTTCTCCACCTGGGCATTAATGGAAGTATATTCTGCTGTTTTTCCAGAAAGATGATTTATTATATAAAAGTCTCTCTTTAGTCTGTTGCAAAGAAGTTGCTTTTCTTTTGGTTTCTTTTGGCATCTAAGTCTCTTGGATCCTTGCTTTATATAAAGTCTTAATAACATTTTTTAAATTTTCTTGTAGATATTTAATCACACTCGCTATTCTCAGTTTCAGTCCCTGTCAGAGTCAGAGACAGTCTCGGCAGCATTTACTCAGATTCCCTTGGGACTCCATGGTGATCAGTCTCGGAGGTATGGGGTAGGGGCCCTCTGGGTTAGGGGTCTGGGGCTGTGGTTCAGCCTCAGTTTTGCAACCATTGCTGGCAAAAATCAGCTGTTGTCCTTCTGCGGTCCTGTCCCATTTCTCTGCTTTCTGCACTGATGATTGGGCCCTGTAGCCAGCTGGTCATAGGGATCCTACAGCTATCCCAGTCATGAATGTTCAGGGAACTCGCTGCATGAACTTGCCACCCTTCTCCCCTCCCCCTCCTCCTGCAGGGACCTCCCACAGCTGCCAGAGGCAGCTTCTTTATTTCTCCCAGTCTACCACCCAAACCCTGGGTTCTGACCTGTGGTAGCTCTTATGCACAGATCCCACGCTCAGACATGCTGGTGTGCAGTTTGGGTGTTTTTTGTTGAGTTTTAGATGTTCAGCTTATTGTTGTGTCAAGGGGAGAGGTCTGGGACATCTCTCACTTCACCATGTTACCAAAGATCCAGAAAGAGAAATAAATTTTTATGACCTTGGATTAGGTAATGGTTTCTTAAATATGATGCTGAAAGCACAGGCAACCAAAGGAAACTTTTGTGTATCATAATATACTATCAAGACAGTGGAAAGACAACCCATAAAATAGGGGAAACTATTCATAAAGCACATATCTGATAAAAAGGTTAATATCCAAAACATTAAGAACTCCTACAACTCAACAACTACAACAACAAAAAACAAACAACCCAATTCTAAAATGGGCAAAGGACTTGAATAGACATTTCTTCAAAGAAGATATACAATGGCCAACAAGCACATGAAAAGATGATCAATATTCACTACCCATTAGAGATATGTATGTCAAAACCACAATGAGATGCTACTTCACACCTAAAATGATGGCTATTATCAATAAAAGGGAAAATAACAAGTATCTGAGGATGTGGACAAATTGGAACCTTCTCATATTGCTGTAGGAATGTAAAGTGGACCACTGTTAAGAACCAGTTTGGTGGTTCTCCAAAAAGTTAAACATAGAACTGTTATATGATACAGCAATCTCATTTCCAGGTATGTACCTAAACAGTTTTTACTCACAACACTTCTAACACCAAATACGTTGTGTCATTTCCAACATCACTTCTTCAACTCTCCAATGCCAGCTGGGTATCACACAATTCAATTAAATTCTGACACTATCTTTCTGGAGTTAACATTAGATTACACTGCTTAAGGGTTCAGACCCACAAGACTACTGCTATTTCAGATGGTAGTCACAAGTTCCAGATTATCACTAGTACTGACTGATTGGCTATAAATTCAGGGGGGTCCCACAATCCCCTCCTCAGGTTCTATTGTTTGCTAGAATGACTCACAGAACCCCATAATCACTTCATTTACTACTATTAGTTCATTATAAAAGGTAAAACTAAGGAATAGCCAAATGAAAGAGATGTATAAGCAAGTTATAGGAGGAGGGGTACAGAGCTTCCATGCCCTGAATGCATCACCCTCCCACCACATGGATGCATTCATCAATTAAGAAGCTCTCCAAACTCCGCTGTTTGGAGTTTTTTTTATGGAGGTTTCATTATATAAACACAATTGATTAGATCATTTTCCATTAGTGACTAACTCGATCTCTGAACCCTCTCCTTTTCCTGGAGGTTAAAGAGCAGGGCTGAAAGTTCCAACCCTCAAATTGTGGCTGGGTCTTTCTAGTGACCAGCCACAATCCTGCAGCTTTCTAAGGACTCCCAGGCACCAGTCATCTCATTACATACAGAGACACTTTTATCACTCAGGAGATTCCAAGGGTTTTAGGAGCTTGTGTGCCAGAAACTAAAGACAAAGACCAAATATTTTTTTTTTTAATATATCACAATACACAAATTATTAAAAGCAGACACTCAATCAAATATTTGTACTCCAATGCTCATAGCAATATTATTTACAATTGCCAAAATGTGGGAAATGAGGGAATTGTACAGTATATAAATTATATCCTAATAGTTATTACCAAAAATTTTTTTAAATCTTCCAATAAAAATCTGAACACTGCTTCTAATCTGTATTTGGCAAGAAAAGAACTAGTGATAAAAGTGGAGGCAGTAATTAAAATTCTAGTTTTCTTACTTTTGAAGGTTATATGCCTTTTATAAAATGAAGTATATATTCTATGTTTTAACATTACTACTTTTCCTAATTGTTAAACTTGACCTAAAACTAAAATTTAATATCTACTTAATAGCTAAAAGTAATTTAAAAAATAACCAAGTTGGGTTTCTCCAGTAAATATAAGAAATATTAGAAAAATCTATAAATTTTATTCATCATAATAATTGATGGAAAGAGAAAAATCTTGATTATTCCAATAGATGCAGAAAAAGCATTTCATTAAATTCATAAAAAAGGTCTTAGAAAAAAGTAATGATAGAATTTCTGTAAAGAATACCTCTAAGTAATCTATAGCAAACAATGTTCTAAATGTTAAAAGTAGTTCTTTTACAAATCAAAACATAAATAACACTAAGTTGAAGATCATATAGCCCATAAAATAAAAAAATTAATAACTTAAAGCTAAAATTATTTCAAAGGAGTAAATAAAACTATTTTTATCAGCAGATAATATGATCATTTCTGTAGAAAACCAAAAAAAATCTACATACGATGTATTAGAAATAGTAAGAGAATTTAATGAGGTGAATGGATATTAGATTGTTGTATAAAAGTCAATTGTATTTCTTTGCACTGATGACAAATATCTGAAAAATATAATTAAAAAGAAGATAACATTTTCAACACTATCCGAGAATACCAAATATCTAGAAGTAAATCTAATAAAAGACACACAAGATCTCTAGGTGAAAACTATAAAACAACATTAAGAAACATCAAATGAAGACCTAAAAAAATGGAGAGATATACCATGTTTATGAGTAAGAAGATTCAATATTGTAAACAACCAATTTATAGATTCAAAGCAATTTCAAATCAAAATCCCAATAGGTCTTTTTTATAGGTAATGTTAAGCTGATTCTAAAATAAAGTACAAATAATAAACATATAAAAAAAAGCCAGGAAGTTTCTGAAGATGACTATGGGGTAACTTGCCCTATCCAGAATTAATATGAAGCTATGATTAAGACAACATGAAACAAATTGGACAAATTAACGGAAATCAGAGGAGATCCACAACAGACCCACACGTATATGGAGCTTTAGCTATATCAGATGAAACATGGCATATTGATGGAGAAATTAGTATCTATTTAATAAAAGGAAATAGAAAAAATTATTATCCGTGTGGTTAAAAGTGAAATTAGAGTTCTATATCATAACAAGACACAAGATCTAAATTCATATGTATTAAAAACTTATTTGAAAAAAACAATACTTAGAAACTCTTAGTAGAAATTATAGATGAAGATATTTTAGAGGGAAGAGTATTTTTAATTTAAACAATACAAGAAAAGCACTAACTATAGAATAAAAAATTATAAATTTGACTACTAAAATTAGAAATTTTTGTTTATTAACAGATATTTTAAAGATAGCAAAAAAAACTAATTACAAATTAGAACATATTTGTAATTCACACAACTGATAATTAGCATCAAGAATATATAAAGAACTCCAAATCAATTTTAAAAAATAGAAAAGCAGGCAAAGGACGTAAACAGGCATTTCAGAATGAGAAAACACATATGGCCAATAAACATATGGAAAAATGTTAAATCTTGTTAATGATAAAAGAAATGCTAATCAAGAGTACAATAAGGTAACTTCTACCTTCATTCCACCTGAGAATGTCAAATGTGAGAATATCAAGTGTTAGAGATGTTAGTTACAGAATCTCTTATCCATTCCATTAGACTCTAATTTTGATACAATGTCTTAGTCAATTCAGATAGTTGTAACAGAATACAGTAGAATGGGTGGCAAATAAACAACAGAAATGTATTTACCATAGTTTTGGAGGCTGAAAGTCTGAGATCAGGGTGCCAGCATGGCCAGGTTCTGGTGAGAACCCACTTCCAAGGTGTGGAGATCTGTTTTCTTATATCCGCACATGGCAGAGAGAGGAAGAGCTCACTAGAGCTCCTTTTTAAAGGCACTAATTCCATGCATGAGAACTCCACTCTTGTTACCTAATCAAGAGGCTTCCTAAAGGTCCCACTTCCCAGTACAATCACAGGGGGGTTAGGATTTCAACATACAAATTTTAGAGGGACACAAACATTCAATCAGTTGCATATAACCACTTTGGTGGAAAATAGTTGGTCATACTTGAAGAGCTGAACATTCACAGTAATTCCACTCTTTGGTTTAAGCCCAAAGAAATTATTGCTTACATACAACAAAAAGTAGGAAAATTCTTGAAACAATCTCAATATCAGTAGAAGAATAGAAAATAAACTGTGGTATATCCATACAATAGAATAGTGTCAGAAAATTCCATATAGTCTTGGAAGATTACATACAACATGATTCTTTTTTAAAAAATAGATTTAAAAATTAAAAAACAAGCATTTTAAATAATGCTTTTTAGGAAACATAGATAACATAAGACCATATAGAATCAGAGAAAAAAATGGTGTAGACGATAGAGGCTTCATCCATCCCTCTTGCGACCAAATCAAAGTTGTGACCAACACATGGAGAAAACAGCAAGCAGAATCACCTGGGATCTAGATGAATAGAAGCACTACAACTAGGGAGAGAAATAAGAAATCACCCATGCAATAGTAGAAGGTAGGAGGGGGTGAAGATGCAAGCCTTCCTGTTCAGAGTAGCTGAGTGGGATAGAGGCTATGGAAGTTGAAGATGCCTCTTAAAGGAGTCTTGTTCACGAGCGGACTTTCACGGTGATGGACCTGCTCACTCAGCACCAGCAGGTCAGCTGCTTGGTGAGTCACCAGGGACTTACAGGGGAACTGAATTGTTGGAGCAAGGGCTGGAGGTGAGATTTCCTTCTAGGCAAAAGTGCTAGTGATATCCACTGTTCCTCTGTTGAGCCCTCCCCCTTCCCAGTGCGTGAACTCAGCGCCTCCATAGCAGAGACATCATCAAACTGGATAACAGAGGTCGCTCTGCCCAGAGGATTCCCTGAAACCCCAATTCCCCCAACTTGCGGCCCCACACAAGGCACATCCAGGTGTATCCTCAGCAAGTCAGGTGCTCCTTGCTGAGCAGAGCCTAGACTCACACTTGTGGCAGCTGGTCTCAGTTCTAGTGTGGTTTCTTGAGGCAACTATAAACACAGCCTCTGTGGATTGCTTGCTGGATCTTAACAGATGGCCCCAGAGGGCACAGGTTAGGGCTAAACTTGGCCTGCAGCTGAACTCCTCTCAAGACTGTGCCACTGGACACCTACTACACAAATCCATGCTAATAAGATCAGGAGACTCAGGAGCTTTACTCAGTACATAGAAACAGACATAGAAAGGCAGTGAAAATGGGAAGACAAAGACACAGAAACCATATGACACAGCAGAACAGACATCCAGGAATAATGGAGTCAAGCAATCTAACAGATTTAGAGCTCAAAACACTGGTTATAAAGATGATCAATGAACATAGGGGAAGTATAAGTGAGAATTTTAACAAGGAGATAAAAAACATGAAAATGGAAACGGAAATAATAAAAGGGAACCAGTGAGAAATGATACAGATTATGGAGTGAGATGAAGAATATGTTAGATGAAATCAACAGAGTGGATAAAGAAGAGGATCTAACCACTGATAGAGGATGGGGAAAAGAAGCAAACTCAATCAGAACAGCAAGAAAAAAAAAGGGCAAGACTATAATAATAATGTAAGGAGTATATGGGACACAAGTAAATGTAAAAATATTTGTGTCATAGGGGTACTTAAAAGAAAACAAGATGTTGAAGAGCTATTTGAAGAAATAATGATGAAAACTTCCCTCACTTGGAGAAGGAAATAGACATACAACACAAGGAAGCTGAGAGTCACCCAAAAGATGAAACCAAAGAGGACCATACCAAGACATATCATAATTAAAATACCAAAGGTTAAATACAAAGAAAGAATATTAAAAGCAGCAAGAGAAAACCAATTAGTTGCCCACAAGGGAACACCCATAAGACTGGCAGCTGATTTCTCAAAAGAAATCATGCAGGACAGAAGGGCTTGGCACAAAATATTCAAAGTGCTGAAAACCCAGAATCTACAGCCAAGAATACTTCATCCAGCAAAGCTATCATTTAGAGTCGAAGGACAGATAGAGTTTCCCAGATAAAAATAAGCTAAAGGAATTTATCACCACCAAGCCACTATTACAGGAAATGTTGGAGAGACTTCTTTAAAAAGAAAAAAAATGTAGCAAAAACTAAAGAAAGAATGGTAATAACTACATTCCTATCAACAAGTACCTCAAATGAAAAAGATTAAGTACTCTCAACCAAAGATAGAGTGGCTGAATGGATAAGAAAACAAGACCTCTACATATGCTGCCTACAAGAGACTCACTTCAAATTAAAAGACACACACACTAAAAGGAAGGAGATGGAAAGTGATATTGCCTGACTGACCTAGAGGATATCATGCTGAATGAAGTAAGTCAGATAGAGAAAGACAAATATTGCATGATTTCACATACATGTGGAATCTAAAGAAAAAAATAAACAACAACAACAAAAGCAGAAACAAACTCATAAATACAGAGAATATTTATAGCACTACTGGATGGGACAAGGTTAGAGGAATAGTGAAAAAAGGCAAAGAGATTAAGAAGTACAAATTAATAGTTACAAAATAGTCAATTTGTAAAGTATAGCATAAGGAAAATAGTTAACAATGTAATAAATATGTAAAGAGAAAGAGGGGTATTAGATTTAATGGGGTGACCACTTCATGAGTTATGTAGATCTCTAATCACTATGCTGTACAACTGAAACTAATATATTATTGTATGAAAACTATAATTTAAAAAAACTCATTGAATTGTACAATGTAACACAAGCAACTAATTGTCTATTATGTTTTAATAAAGCTGGAAAAAATTCATTGAATTGTTAAATAAAAAATCTAAAAAAAAAGGATATAATCATCCTTAAAGCTATGCAGCTAATCTATTATCTATTAATATTAACTGTCAATCTATAACCCTATATATTTGAAAGTTCTTAATTTTATTCATAGAATTATCAACTTATAATTATTAATAATTGAAACATTTTAGCAATAAAAATATGTTTGTATTTACAAAAAGAGAGAGACCATGTAAAGCAAAGGAATAATGGGCAAAAACTAAAAGGATGATAGAGAGGCAAGGAATGAGAAGGGACTGTACCATATAACTAGTGATGTGTTAATATTAAGGTTCTGGCTATTGAACCGGATGGCAGTTTCATAAATGCTTTATCAGTATTAAAAACAAGTGAAAAAATATATGAGAGATGATAGATAGATGATAATAGATAGATAGATAGATAGATAGATAGATAGATAGATAGATAAACAAACAAGGGTATTGCATGGACTAATTGTGAGAATGTGTCATGAACCAGAGATTATTATTCATCTAGTTCTGAGATCCATTTTTAAAAGACACAGAATAAAACAAACAAAAATCTCAGGCTAAAATTTTAGATTATTTCTTGAAATGCAGTCATGTCATAAAGGAAGAATGGAAAATCTTGCTAAATTATTTATTTTATTTTAGAGTTGGAAATTAGATACTGATTAATTATCAATGTTGATAGAAAAATATATTTCAAATATGGCTAGTAAAAATTTAAATGCAAGAGATAAAAAACAGAGCCATAATCAATGAAGCTTTATAATAATCACAAAAGCTTAATAAATGAAAACAAAAAAATATCAGAAACAGGAAAAAACTTAATTATCACAATATTTATGAGAGTGAGGATGAAGTAAGCTCAGTGCCTCAAATATTATTATTTTATTTATTCACTTAAAAAATAAAAAATTAACTAGTGGTTACCAAAGGGGTGGGGGGAGGGGCAGGGAGGAGGTAGGCGGGGGGGGGAATTTATTTAAAGAAATAATTTCAATTATTTCTTTAAATAAATAAATAAATACATACATACATACATACATACAAAGGGGCAGGAGGAAACATTTGCTGGTAATAGACATATTCAGTATTTTGATTATGGTATTGATTACAGCATATACATGATGTAAAATCTTATCAAATTGTATACTTTAAACGAGTGCAGTTTATTGTACATTAGTTATCCCCTCAGTAAAGCTGTTTTTGTAAAGACAAAAAAAATTGTAATTAATTAATTAATAAATAATTGGAGTGACCAAATTAAGATATGTCATTTAAGATAGTAAAAGATTTTATTATAGCATTCACATGAATTCAATTGGCTTAGATTATATGAACAAATGATAATTGGTCAGTACGTAAGTATGTATGTTAATTATTTTAAAAATTAATAAGTAGCTACCTCTGTAATGGTCTATACATTCCTTTATCAGACCCTAAACAGGAATTTCTTTAAGAAAATAGTTCATCTAATACCAGTAGGCTATCAGGTTAGTTTTTTCTAGCTCCATCTTTTTAATTGTTTTTAGCCTCTTCAGTATATAGAAATTCGATTGTAGTTATTAAAACCATGTGAAATGTGTGTTGGTATTCTCCCACTGTTTTTTTTAATAGATGAGGAAACTGAGGGTCAGAAAGGAGCTGGTAAGTCAGGCTTCCAGCATTCAAACCCCAAATGACCTCATGGCCCACATTCAATCATTAAGCTATCTTGATACCACATGTTCCATGTGAGATAATCTGCTATGCAGCACAAAAACCATATTAAACCAGATAAAATATAACCTAGAAACTAAATAAAACTATAACCGTGCCCTCTATTTTCCGTATTATTTAAGTTTGCAGTGTGAGCCAATCTCTGGTGTGACTACCAAGAACAGAATCATGCTGGTCCTTTGCTGCCCTCTTATGGAAGATGTGCCTAAATACACAAAAATCCCAGGCCAATAACTGCAGTCTCTTTGTCATAACTAAATTATTTCAGTTGTTCCTAGCTTTAAGTGGTAGATGAGTCTCTCAAACAATGCAACTAGTACATAAGAGGTACTTGATTGATGTTTGTAGAATTGAACTGAAAGTTTTAACCACTAAAACTCTAATATGTTCTAGGAGCTTGATTTTATAAGAATCCTGTGGTAAATGGTTTATCCAGTTAAATGACTAAACACCTTCCAATTTAATCTTTGTGGTATACAGATTGGCATGTATCATGTTTATTTAAAATTATGAAATTGCATCACATAGCAAATTTATTCACAATAAATAAAATCATAAAATTTACAAAATAAAAATCATAATTTAAAATTTTCAGTTGAATCACTTGTTTCAAGCACCTTTGCTTTTGTTTAAAGTCCACATCTAATAAATAGTCAAAACAGACAGTTAAAGTTTCTTTTCGTTTTCTGCCCTTTGTTTACTCTTCATTGGTTGTGATCACAATCTACCTCAGGAAAAACTAAATGTCCTGAACTCTGCAACAGGCAAGCCTGATCGGTGCTCAAAAAAATTTATGAAGAATAGCATTGCTTGGAGTTTTAATGTAGGTAGGTATCTCTCTAGCTATTTCCTCAAACTGATAAGGCTGTTAATGATGATACTAAACATTAAAGTCCATAATCTTATAACTTCAAAACAGTGAGGCATTTTTGTAGCTCAATGGGAAAGGTAATTGTTTCACTAATGGATGAGTGAGCAGTCTTCTAAAGTCATGGATGACTTTATACAAGGGAAATTCTCCAGACTTTCTACTGAAGTGTTAAAACCTAAGAATGAGACCTCACCTATCCCTCTTCACTAACTCTGGGAAAGGCTATGCATATTACTGAGTCATGTGATGTGTATCACTTCTACATGCTAGGTAGCTACCACAAATTAAAACAAAACAAAACAAGAACAAACAAACACAAAATAGTTGATAGTATATGTATCGAAAATGTTTCCTGATTCCTCCAGTAACTCTATCACAACAACCTACTGTGAGTTCTTCAAGATCTTTGCTATTCATATTCCCCCTAATGGTTCCTCCTTGATATTATTCAAGTCTCAGTTCAAATGTCACTTCTTCAGTCTCAGTTCAAATGTTATTTCCTCAAAGAAGCTTTAGATGACCATCCTCAAAGGTAGCTTTCCCCTACCCCATCATTCTGCTTTATTTTTTCACAGCACTTACTGTTATATGTTTCCTACCAACTAGAGTATAAGCTACATGAGAACAAGAATCATATATAACTTGAGTGTACCATCATTTTCCCAATGCCTAGAATAGTGATAAAAAGAAAGTAGATAATTAATTTATGGAATAAATAAAATATATAATATTCTAGTAAGTATAGAAAATCATTGTTATTTATGATTTCAATAATACTAAAAAGACCTTCATTAGATAAAAGTAATATGTATTCTAGAATTCTAAATCCATAATTGGAGTCTTATCTTTCTTCTAGTTATGAGAACTCTACTGAGCTTTCATACTGCACTTCTTCTACTTGCTTCCCTGAGGTCATACTTGGCAATATCATTTCCTCTCCTAATGAGTAACCCTAGCATTTCTTAGGGCACCTAGCCTTCTTATGACACCTAGACATGAAACTAAGCCACTGCCTCTTTATTCACAATCACAGCCAATATTGTGTAAAGGAAACCTGGACTCATTTCAGTCCTTCCTATGCCAATGGCTAACCAAAGGCTAATTTTCATCAGAGAAGTTTTGTTAATAGATGATTTACTAATTGAAGTATGAGTAAATTAGGGGTAAACAAACCATTTTCCAATAAAATTTTACTAAAAGTGACATTTGAAACTATGTGAATATTGTTAGCAACCATGTGTACATTATATATTTCCAATTTTAAATATTTGGTATGCATTTATTCAGAAAACATTTCCTAAATCTATATTCCATCCTAGACAGTCAACTATGTTTTCAGAATGCAGAAGTGCACAGTGAGAAATAAAGTAAATGCCATTAAAAAATGCAAATTATATTAACATGTAGTGGGCTTATTACTGATATTTTAATTAGTAAACATTTTTAAATTTCTCAAATTTAATACCTATTACAACAATAGATGTAACATACATAAATAAAAGCTTTTCAATAAGTTTTAAGGATATAAAGGTTCCTTGGAACAAAATATTTAAGAACCACTGTCATAGACTGAAGAGACTAAAAACAGGAAAAAAGACCAGGAGGATGGTTTTATGAGTATGAATGCCTGATTTAGTAGGATGACTAATGAAATCTGAGATGATATGGATTAAGAAGATTAGTAGCCTTAAACCCTAAATACTAATGTTTCTTTCCCCACTATATATTCAAAATAATAGTATTAAACCATAGAAAAAATATAAGAAGTCTGAAAAGATTTATGATATTTCCTCTTATTTCTTGTTTTCCAGCTTTACTGGGTATTTTTGATAAATAAAAATGTTATACATTTAGGTTGTACAACATGATAATTTAATATATACTTACACTGCGAAGTGATTAGCACAACCAAGATAATTAACACATTCATCGCCTTATATAGTTAGCATTTTTCTGATGGTGAAAATAATTAAGATCTATTGTCTTAGCAAATTTTAAATATACAATACAGTATTATTAAAAATAAACACTATGCTGTGCATTAGAACCCCAGAACTTATTCATCATACAACTGAAAGTTTGTACCCTTTGACTAATATCTCTCCACATTTCCCCACTCCTCATCTCCTAGCAACTACCACTCTACTCTTTGGTTCTATGAATGTGACTTTTTTAGATTCCACCTATAAGTGAGATCATACAATTTGTCTTTCTGTGTTTGGCTTATTTCACTTAGTATAATGTCCTCCAGTTTCATCCATCTTGTCACAAATGACAAGATTTCCTTCTTTTTATGACTGAATAATATTCCAACAAACACACATTTTTTATCCCTGAATGTGCCATAACTTTTGGCCTGAAAGCACATTACAAACAGTTGAAGAAAGAGGGGAATCTCACATATATTACAGTCGTCCTAAGTTAAGTTATCAGAGGTTGGTGTTCTGAGAGACTAAAGCAGGTGGAAGTTCCAAGGTAGGTTCTTGGAAAGGAAGAATAAATGAAAGTAAAACAAAACGTTTCATTGTTCTTATTTTTAACTGATCTAATAAATAACTGTTCAAAGTAATAATGGTGACAATGTATTGGGTGATTATAGTATATGGATAAAGATGAAATGAATGACAGGAATGGGGACAAGACAAGAGAAAGGAATTGGGAATATTCTGTTTTAAGGTACATGACTACCTGTAAAGTCCTATAGTGTTACTTGAATGTGGACTTAGATTAGTTGTAAATATATACTGCAAGATCTAAAGGAACCACTACAAAAACATTAAGCATAATTGATATGATAAGGGAGAAGAGAACACAGAATTATATAAAATAAAATACAGAGAAGCACAAAAGGAGGAAGACAAAAAACAGAAACAAAGAATAACTGCAATGAAAAGAATACAGTTAAAAACATGATAGATACTAATCCAACTCTATCAATAATCAATATAAATACAAATAGTCCAAATACTTAAATTAAAAGACAAAGGAGATCAAAAAACTATTTCCAACTCTATGTTGTTTAAAGAAACCCATTTTAAATATAATGACACAGATAATGTTATTAAAAGCAAAGGGGTGAAGATACCATGCTAACACAAACCAAAAGAAAGCTGGAGCACCTATATTCATTTCAGACAAAGCTGGCTTCAAAACAAGGAAAATTATCAAAGATAAAGAGGTACATTAAATAATGATAAAGGAATCAATTCTTCCAAACAATGTAATAGTTCTCAAGGTGTATGCACCTAATAACAGAGTATTATGATGCATGATGCAAAAACAGACAGAACTGCAAGGAAAAATAGTTGAATGCATTATTTCAATTAGAGACTTCAATACACTTCTACAAGTAACTGACAAATCCACAAGGCAAATGGACAAATCCATCAGTAATGATATAGTGGAGCTAAACATCACCATTAATCAAATGAATTTGACAAACTAGAATTTATTCTAATATATTCTAGTATTTATAGACTACGTTACCAACAACAGCAAAACACGATTCTTCTCAAGATCATCTGGAATATTCATCAAGACACACCACAATCCAAATCATAAAATGCACCTTAGCAAATCTGAGAATTCATAGAGAATATGCTCATAGGCTACAATTAAATAAAATTAGAAATCAGTAACAGAAAGAGAGCTGGTAAATCTAAATATATTTAGAGATGAAACTATTCCTGGGTCAAAGAAAGTCTCAAGAGAAATTTTAAAATATTTTTAACCAAATAAAAATAAAAATACAAGTTATCAGTATTGTGGGATGCAGCAAAACCAATGCTTAGAGGGAAACTTATAGCATCAAATGCATAAATTAGAAAATAAAGATCTAAAATCAGTAATCTAATTCTACCTTATGAAACTACAAAGAAAAGAGAAAATAAGGCAAAAGAAAGCAGAACTAAGAATAATTTTAAAATTTCAGGAGAATCAATACAATTGAAAACAGGAAATCAACAGAGAAAAATCAAAGAAACTAAAAGCTGGTTATTTGAGAAGATCAACAAATCAATAAATTGATACACCTCTAGCCAGTCTAAATAAAAAAGAGAGAAGGCACATATACAAATATCAGATATTAAAAAGGGGCCCTTACCACTAAGACCATGGACTTTAAAAGAATAAAGGAATATTGTGAATAATTCCTTGTCAAAAAACCTGATAGCTCAGGTGAAATGGATCAGTTCCTTGATAGAAACTACCATAATTCACACAAAAAGAAATATTACTATTACTATGCCTATACTACTAAAGAAATTGAATCAATAATTAATAACTTCCAAAAAAGAAAGCACCAAGTCCAGAGGGTTTCATTATTGAATTCTACCAAACACTTAAGGAAATAATGACACCAATTCTCTATAGTGTCTTCCAGAAAATAAGATCAAAGGAAAAAGTTTCTAAAACATTGTATTATCTATTACCCTTATATCAAAACTAGTTAACCACATTACAAAAAAAATTATAGACCAATACCTCACGTAAACATGAATGTAAAATTTCACAACAAAATATTAGCAAGTCTAATCCAACATAGTGTAAAAATAATTATAAGCAATAATCAAGGTATACAAAGTTGTATACCAGGTATACAAAGTTGGTTCAACATGCAGAAATCAATTAATGTAATTTGCCACATCAACAAACTAAAGAAGAAAAGTTATATCAAATATTGATCAAAAGAACTGAACAAACATCTCACCAAAGAAGAAACAGGTAGCAAATAATCATATGAAAAGTTGCTAAATATCATGTCATTAGGTAATTGCAAATTAGAACAACAAAAAGGGGAAATGGCATAGATGATAGAGGCTCTGTTCATCCCTCTGGCAACCAAATCAAAGTTGTGATGGAATCAAGGAGCAGCAGCAAGGAAAAATTGCCTGGGATCTAGATGAACAAGCCATACAACTAGGGAGAATTACAAGAAATCACCCTGCAACAGCAGAAGGTAAGATGGGGCAAGGACACGGGGCTGCCCAGTCTTGAGCAGCTGAGTGAGACTGAGGTTGAGGCAGTGGCAGCAGGAGAAGCCTCTAAAAGAGGCTGCATATGCAAGCAGATTTTTGCGGTGACAAACCTGTTGCTTTGAGCACCAGTGCCCATTCGGCTGCACACAGGGGACACCAGGGACTTACAGGGAGACATTTTCAGAGTGAGGGCCTAGGGGAGACTTGCTTTCTACAGAAGTGCTGGTGGTATCCATTGTTCCCTGTTGAGCGCTCCCTCTTACCAGTACGGGACACAGTGCCTCCATAGCCCAGACATCATTAAACTGGATAACA
Source organism: Eidolon dupreanum (assembly GCA_028627145.1). Taxonomy (NCBI): domain Eukaryota; kingdom Metazoa; phylum Chordata; class Mammalia; order Chiroptera; family Pteropodidae; genus Eidolon; species Eidolon dupreanum. Next base: position 77,797,061 of record CM053502.1, on the reverse strand, counting down.
GAAGTCATTTTGCCCAGAGGATTCCCTGAAACTCCAATTCCCCCAACTCGCGGCCCCGCACAAGGCACATCCAGGTGTATCCTCAGAGAGTCAGGTGCTCCTTGTTGAGCAGAGCCTAGACTCACTCACACTGGAAGCAGCTGGCCTCGGTTTCTGGTGTGGCATTTTGAGGCAACTATAAGCACAGCATCTGTGGATTGCTTGCTGCAACTTAACAGGTAGCCCTGGAGGGGTAGAGGCTTGGGCTAAGTTTGGCCTGCAGCTGAATCCCTCTCAGGACTGTGCCACTGGACACCTACTTCATAAAACCACACTAATAAGACTGGGAGACTTAGGAGCTTTGCTTAGTACATAGAAACAGACACAGAAAGGCAGCCAAAATGGGAAGACAAAGAAGTAGAAACTAAATGAGAGAACAGAGATCCAGATATAATGGAGTCAAGTAATCTAACGGATGCAGATTTCAAAACACTGGTTATAAAGATGCTCAATGAACTTTTGGGAAGTGTAGACAAATTCAGTGAGAACTTCAACAAAGAGATAAAACACATAAAAATGGAACCAGAAATTATAAAAGAGAACCAGTCAGAAATGAAGAACACATTATCTGAGATGAGAAATATATTAAATGGAATAAACTAGTGAATAAAGAAGAGGATCAAATGCCCTATCAGAGGATGAGAAAACCAAGGACATGCAGCAAAATGGCAAGAAATAAGATGCCAGAACTATAAAAATAATTTAAGGAGCATATGAGACACTGTTAAGGGTTAAAATATCCATCTGATCGGCGTACCTGAAGGAAAACAAGACGTTGAACAGCTGTTTGAAGAAATAATGATGGAAAACTTTCTTAACCTGGTGAAGGCAATGAACATAAAACCCCAGGAAGCTCAGAGAATCCCCAAACCCAGAGATCCAAAGAGGCCCCCACCAAGACACATCATAATTAAAATGCCAAAGTTTAAACACAAAGGAAGAATATTAAAAGCAGCAAGAGAAAAGCCGATAGTTATCTACAAGGGAACACCCATAAGACTGGCAGCTGATTTATCAAAAGAAACTATGCAGGAAAGAAGGGCTTGGCACAAAATATTCGACAGGATAAAGACCCAGGATCTACAACCAAGAATAATTTATCCAGCAAAGCTATCATTTAGAGTTAAAGGACAGATAAAGAACTTCCCAGACAAAAATAAAGGAATTTACCACCAAGCCAGTATTACAAGAAATGTTGGAGAGACTTCTTTGAGAAGAAAAACATGTATCAAAAACAGGAATAAAGAATGGTAACAACTATATTCTTATCAATAAGTAACTCAAATGGAAAAGAATTAAGTGCTCCAACTAAAAGATAGAGTGGATGAATGGAAAGGAAAACAAGACCCCTACATGTTGCCTATAAGAGACTCAGTTCAGATTAAAAGAAACATGCAGACTAAAATGAAGGGAATGGAAAAAGATATTGCTTTGGTGGACCTAGAAGTTATTTACGTCAGACAGAGAAAGATAAACACTATATGATTTCACTTATATGCAGAATCTAAGGAATAAAAAGAACAAACTAATCAAAAGCAAACACAATTATAGTGGACGATTTGGTGACAGACAGAGGGGAGGGGGAATGTGGGGATGCGTAAATGGTAAAGAAGTACAAATTAGTAGCTGATGGATGGTTACGGGGATGGGGAGCACAGTATAGGGAAGGGAATGTAGTTAGCATTAATACATTGGCTAGGTGGAGGGTAAGGGGAGGGAAGGAGCAATTGGGGGGATCATTTTATGAACTATATAGATGTCTAACCAATGTACTGTATACTTGAAACTAATTCAAATAAATAAAATTTTAAAGAATTAGAACAATGAGATATCACTATACACCTGTTAAAATGGCTAACATTCAAAAACTAACAATACCAAAATCTGGTGAGGATATGGAACAACAGGAACTCTCATTGTTTGTCGGAATACAAAATGGTACATCTTCTCAGAAAGACAATTTGGCAGTTTCTAACAAGCTAAACAATCTCTCTCTCTCTCTCTCTCTCTCTCTCTCTCTCTCTCTCTCAACAACAACAACAATAAACACCTTAGCTCTTACATGAGCTGAGATAGAAGGGAGGAGAATTTATTTTTTTTCCAGGGCTTGATTTTCCTCAGATAGAGCTCTAGCTCCTTGCCATCTACTTGGCCACATTGGCCTTGTCTTGAAGAGATGCATGCAAGAAGCTTGCCCTGCTGGAACTTCTCTTCTAGAAGACTATCGATTTTGGCATTCTTTTTTTCTTCATCGTATTTCTTCTGAATTTTCTTTGACCATTTTTGCTTAAAATCTCTTCCTCCTCAGGAGTCAGCTTGGCTCCCTTCTTGTGGCCCAGAAGCAGTGCATAGCAGGATTCGTATGACTATTGTCAGTTCACTGCGCTTTCAGTGAGCACAATGCAGTTCTTTACTAACATCTTGGTGTGGACAATTCATTGTTGGATGCATTGCAGACAACATCAATAATCCTTGTTTTGCACGTACAACACTCAGACTCCAGGAGAAGTCCCCCACATCTAGCTTCAAGGAGCAGTACTGCTTGTTGCCTCCCTGCACACAGATTGTGTACATGCAGTGGGAGCCAATCTTAGAGTTGGGAGCAAGGCGTCCCAGCTCATATTTTCACTTTTCGTGGTAGGGCTTTCTTTTGCCCCCTGTTTTGCAGCACTTGTGCCAGTTGTCTTGAGAGATGCCCATGGCTCAGAGCCAGCTGGGAAAAGAAACACAGAGTCCTAGTCCAGTTTTCCATAATCTCTTTCTTCTTCCAGTTTTATTGAGATATAATTCGCATATAATATTGTGTACATTTAAGGTTTGCACCATAATAATTTGATATAGAGAGCAAAATGATTGCCACAATAAGGTTAACAAAACCGCCACATCACAGTTACAAATTTTTTGTGTAGCGAGAACTTTTATAATCTCTGTTAGTAAATTCCAAGTAAATAATACATTATTAACTATAGTTACTATGCTGTATGTTTGGGTGCCAGTACTGCAGAGTGTAAAAGAATTCACAAAGTTGAGAAATAAAATAAAAGATGTATTCACTTTCCAAGTGAGGAAAGGGGCCAAACACTGGCCCTGAGGGGTGAGGGGTGAGGGGTTTGAGCTTTTATCGGGTTATAAAGGGCAAGGCAGCTGGTGTTTGTAAATGGCTTGGGTAGACGTGGCAAAAGTTTGAGTTTTCTTTGATGTTATCCGAAGCAAGTTACCTGGGATATAGTTAATTAACTGCAGGCTTGCTTGTCTTGGGATCTTTTCCCAGGCCTGTGAACTTAAGCTCAAGAGGAGAAAAATTAAACGGCGCTTTAGGGTCTGCATACATCTGTAGGTTGTTTATTTTGGCTGATAGTGGGGGCTGATTCTGGCAGAGGCTCAAGGAAAGACCTGTACATGGTATATTTTAGCTGATAGCCAGAGCTAGTTCTGGCAAGGGTCCGCAGCCTGTTAGGAACTGAGCTGTTTGTCCTTTTACTGTACATTATATCCCCAAACTTATTCATCTTATAACTATAAGTTCATACTCTTTGACTACCTTCACCTATTTCCTCCATCTCCCACTGTCCATCCCAGCATAGTCTTATTAGGTTATGCACTGACTTTTGCCTCTCAAAATTGGTGTTGAAGCCTCAACCCTCAAATGTGACTGTATTTGGAGATAGGGCTTTTGGGTAGTAATTAATGTTAATTGGGGTCATAAGGGTGAGGCCCTAATCTGATAGGATTGTTGTCTTTATAAGACTAGAAAGAGACAACAGAGATCTGTCTTGGGAACACACACAGAGATAAGGTTTGTGAAGCCAAGCCAGGAAGAGAGACCTCACCAGAAACCAAATTTTTCCACACCTTGATCTTGATATTCTTGCTTCCAGAACTGAGAAAATAAATTTTTATCGTTTAAGCCACCAGGTTGTAGTATCTTGTATTGGCAGCTGAGTGGACTAAGACACCATAGATTCAATAATTGTCCTCCTAAGTATTTACTCTGTTGAGTTGAAGGCTTATTACTATACAAAAACCTGTGCATGACTATTTTATAGCAGCTTTATTCAGAATTGCCAAAAATTGGAGTCAGATGTCCCTCACTAGGTAAATGGATAAACTGTGGTATATCCAAACAAAGGAATATTATTTAGCAATAAAAAGAAATGAACTACCGAACTACCAAGTTCCCCATGTCTGATAAAAAAAATCATGTAAGAAATTAAATTATATATTGCTAAATAAAAGAAGAAATCCATAAACAAATCTATTGGACTTATATCTATGTAGATACTGTATGATTCCAAGTACATGATATTTTGGAAAAGACAAAACTGTGAAAACAGTAAAAAGATCAGTAGTTGGCAAGAATTCAGAGGGAAGAAAGAAGGGATCAATAGGTGGAGCAGAGGAAATTTTTAAGGCAGTCAAACTATTCTGTATGATACTGCATTGGTATATACATGCCATTACACATTTGTCAAAACTCATAGAACTGTAAGGTACAAAGAATGAACATTAATGTAAACTATGGACTTCAGTTAATAATAATGTATCAATATTGATGCATTAATTATAAAAATGCACCATATTAATGCAAGATGTTAATAGCAGAAATTGTGGGGGTAAAGGTGGGGGAAGAATATGGGAACTCTGTACTGTCTGCTCAATTTTCCTGTAAATTTAAAGCTATTTTTATAAAATAACATCTATTAATTGCAAAAATATTATGGCTTGGAAAGAAGTGAAAGTGTCTTTATTTGCAAATAAGATGATTATATATAGGAAATCCTAAAAATCTGAAGGAAAACTACTAGAAATAAGAGTTTGTTTAACAAAGTTACAAAATATAAAGAAACATTTAAATTCCATACACAGCAGTAAGCAATTGAAAATTAATATTTAACAAATACCATGGCACTAAGAAATGTGAAATATATAAGGATAAATTTTACAAGATATGTGTAAGACTTGTATACTGAAAACTAAAAAAAAAAACTGCTGAAATTTTTAAAAATCTAAATGAATATCTATACCTGAATTAAAAGACTCAATATTGGTTTGTTTCTTTGTTGGCATTGTTACTTCTTATTAAATTACAGTTGATATGCAGTATTATTTTATATTAGTTTCAGGTGTACAGCTATAACACAGGAGCCCCAGGCCTGCATCGTGCACGTGGGTTTGGATTTTCTGGAAGAACCACCAGGAGGACCAGAGGGGTAAAAAATGCCATTTACTATACACAGGTAGGGATGCTTCAGCATTAGCTGGTCAAAGCTGCAGGAACCAAGCTGCTGACCAACAGCAAGCAGAATTTTTTATGCACCTTAAGCAGAGGGAGGGGTTATCTCACTGGGGGAGCAGCTGCCTTCTCAGATGGATGGGAGCAAGATGTGCTACTTGGTTACAGGAGCAGAAAACATCCATGGGAGCAGCAGAAAATGTCCTCGGGAGTAGGCACTGCTGAAAGCTCTTTGTGTGCTGCCTTCCTTGGCTGTTGGCCGGGCAGCATTCAGTCTCCTGAGTATGTGAAGGGGCTATGCTCTGAGTTAACCCTACACTCCACCCCAACGTAACTCTTCCACCCTACTTTCTTCATGTCAGTTCTTCCAGACTGGGAGTCTCTGGGTGGTTAAAACATTTGCATATTGCCTCCTTATATCACAAATACAATAAAAACTACATCCTAACCCTAACAGTATAACAGTATACATAAGCCAAGCAGTCCTGTTACCAGGTAACAGCCCAAGAGCCCAAGGAGGGACACCAAGTAGGTAAGGGCTTTGCTTCAATTGCTGCAACCTGTGAGGCCACAATTCCTGTTACAACTTCCCCCAGGCTCCTGATTGTTCCTCAATCTTAAGAGAAGAGAGGCAACTGCTCCGGCTGTTTTCTGCTAAAAAGGGGTGGAGTTTGGGAGGTTACAGGAATGAAACCGTAGTACATTCAATTGAATGTATTATTAGTTTTGGGTTTACTATGAATACAAAGTAGTCTTTTGCATGATTCTTTTAATTTGAGTCTCAACTTCCCCAGAGGTGTTATTGTAGGTTTAGCAGGTTATATTAGCCATTGTGTAGATGTCTCCTATGTCTATGAAAACAAGAGAAAAACAAAGGTTAATAATCAGAGTAAATTACAAACCACCTTCTGAGTTTGTAAGGCTGTCAGTAAAGATTTCTAGATATAAGGCTGGAAGCATCTCCCACAACTTGAAATGTCCCTGATGATGTCCTGAGATGCCAGAGCAAACTCTGTGTGGACCACATAGCACCAGTCACTGAGATTGTTCAAACATGAGCTGTTGTGGCAATTTCTCCAATTTTATATCAAGTTGTTCATCTTTAGCTTGCATGGCTTGGAAAAAGCAGTTATAGTTTTCAATAATTACTAGTTAGAGGATGAGAGAAAAATTTACAAATCGAAAACATATTTGAAAATTCACAGATAGATTTTGGAAAATAGAAGAATTCAGGACCCAGTCCAATTTACAAGTGGAAAATTAAAAAAACCTAAAAGGCAATGAATAGCATAAGAATCTAACGTTTACATAGGTATATTTCAATTTTTATCGAAACGTGTTTTTTCTTTCCTCTCCAACTATCCCTATTTTTACCAAAGACAGCCAAATTAAGCTTCATTCATTTGTGAAATAAGTCGTTTCATTAAACTTGGCCTGGTCATTTGCATAAGCCCAGCAAAACTATTAATTAACCAGATAGGGACTTTTAATTCTGCTTTGTTGGAATTTTACAAGGAATCTTCAGATTGAACTTGAAAGGACTTACAAGACCCAAAAAGCCAAGGCAAGAACTTGCCCTCAGAGGATATATGCAATACCTATAGGTTTCAGGTGATTTCCTCTCTTCTTGAGATCTCCAAAATATCTTGAAGTTACTGTACCTGCCAAGAAATGACATTCTTTACTCGTATAGGATGGCTGCTGGGAACCATGAGAGCAAGGTACCAGGCCAATATTTCCAAAGGCTTTATTGGCTTCCATAAGTCAATCTTAATTCCTTAGAGTTGTTTGGTCACATCTAAGTCTCTGCATTCCTCTTAAATATGACATTCCAGTCAAAGGCTTGGTAATAAAAACTAGTTTCCAGTCATGTCCTGGTATAAAAAGAAGAGATTCTTATTAAACTTATGCAAATAATCACATTTCCATGAAAGTAAGAATACTTACTCATTAAGTGTTTGGATTCCAGAAAGGTAAGTAGGGAGGAAAAGAAACACTCCAATTCTACATAATTATTAGCAAACTTTAGTTCTTAACAATTGTGGAGATACAATATCCTTGAGTAGCCAAAGGCCTGATTGAGACAACATAAAACATGGAAAATTATTTTGATAAAACACAGAATCTTTGTTTTCTTCATGCAGAAACCTCTTCCACAATATCAGTAGCAGACCCATAATCCCAGAAACTCTGTCTTATTTAGCAGAGGCAGAAAACAACTCCAATTTTGTATTAGCCTGCTTTTGATATTTAAATTTATTTCCAATCTTGTTTAGTTTAACCATATATAAAATTTCCTCTTTTAAGATTTCTCTTCTGCAACTTTCTTTATCCCTTCAGTTGCCTCTTCTTACTCATTTCAAAATAACCAACTTTAAGACACTTTCCTTTAATCTTCTTAAAAATAAATCTTTATAACTTATATCTTCTGTTACTAAACACATACATTTCCCTTCCAATCGTAATACGAATTCTTAGCTCTCAGAAACCTTGATTTCTAATAGTTAGAAAGTAAGCAATTAACATCCTTTAGATTGGCAAATTTATGAATATATTTTGTAACCTCTAGAAGTATTTTATTTGCCCTTGACAGTTTTATGGAGGCTGGGAAAAGGCGGGAGCAGGGTACAGCTTGCTGTAAGTCTGAAAGAGAGTCAGAGGTTAGCATGACATCACTGATATAATGGTACAATTGTATGGTGGAGGGTTTAGCCCAGCCAGTCAAACCCTCAGCCAAAAAACCATGGCAAATAGTGGGGCTGTAGGACAGTGAAGGTCCATTGTTGTCCTTTCCAGGTAAAGGCAAATTGATCTTGACTGTCTGGGTGAATATTTGGGACATGTCCTTGTCCTGCAAAAAGTCATCAATGCAGAGTCGAAGTGACCTTCACTTGAGGTCCACTCCAAGGTGCAGACAGCTACCTGCCTGTCAAGCAGGGGTTGGAATTTCTGTCCAGTTTAAGCTGCCTCCACAGGGCTACCAGTACTGTATTGGGTTGCTTATCAATCTTCTTTAGTCGACCCAGGCACTTATTAGGTCCATCCATAGCTGCCTTCTGGTCACCTTTACTGGGCCTCATTATTTTGCACCTGTACATCATCAAGCCCTTAATTTCTGCCCAGCCAGTTCAATTTCCCCCAAAATGGGCAACAGCCTGTGCTGTCACCTGGACTGTCCTCCCCACTAGGATGGACAGGACAGGCACCAAGGTATCATAATAAGCCAGTGGGGCTGTCTGGATGATGCAGTCCCACATATCTGCAGTACATGGTACCACTTCAGGGCCCTCAAATGGTTTGAAGTAAATAGCATGCCACATTCCTACCTCCCTAAGGAACACCTGCAGTTCCATCATGGGCATCCAGCATGCTAGGCCATCAGCAAATCGCCTTTATTTGGCCAAACCATGCGGCAACTCGCCATGAGCCAATTCAGCAGCGATACATTTTCTGCATATTGGATTACCCCATATATGCATTGGCGCAATGAAGCGTGGGTGGTGACAGAGGCCATCTGGGTTAATTCATCCCCAGACAGTATTATGCCATCTGCACTGGTGTCCCAGAGGCAGAGTAGCCACCCTACAGGGATGCTTCAGCAGTGGCTAGTCAAAGCTGCAGGAATCAAGCTGCTGACCATGAGCAAGCTGAGTTTTTTATGTACATAAGCATAGAGAAGGGTTATCTCATTGGGGGAGCAAGATGTGCTACTTGGTTACAGAAGCAGAAAACATCCATGGGAGCAGCAGAAAATGTGCTGAAAGCTCTTTGTGTGCTGCTTTCCTTGTCTGCTGGCCGGGCAGCTATCAGTCTTCTGAGTATGTGGAGGGTCTATGTTCTGAGTTAACCCTAGAACAGCCTAGTGATTAGACATTTATATAATTTACAAAGTGATCCTCCCGATTAGTCTAGTACCTACCTGGCTACCATACATAGTTATGACAGTATTTTTGACTATATTTCCTATTCTGTACTTTACATCTTTATGACTATTTTGTAACTATCAATCTCTACTTCTTAACTCTGTCTTCTTTACCACCCAATCTCCCACCCTCTCCCATTTTGGCAACCCTCAGTTTGTTCTCTGTATCTACGAGTCTATTTGTTTTGTTTGTTCATTTATTTTGTTCTTTATATTCTACATATAAGATCATATGGTATTTGTCTTTCTCTGTCTGACTTATTTCACTTAACATAATACCCTCTAGGTCTATCCATGTTGTTGCAAATGGTAAGATTTCATATTTTTATGGCTGAGTAATATTCATTGTATATATGTACCTCCTCTTCTTTATCCAATCGTCTATTGATGGGCACTTTGACTCTATATCTTGGCTATGGTAAATAATGCTGCAGTTGTTGAACATAGGTATGCATATATCTTTTTGAATTAGTGTTTTGGATTTCTTCAGATAAATACTCACTAGTGGAATTTCTAGGTCATAAGTTAGTTCTATTTTTAATTTTTTGAGGAACCTCAAAACTGTCTCCCACAGTGGCTGCATCATTTGCAATTGTGCACAAGGGTTTCCTTTTCTCCACATCCTCATCAACACGTTTGTTGATTTACTGATGATAGCCATTCTGAGAGGTGTGAGGTGATATCTCATTGTGGTTTTAACTTGCATTTCTTGATGATTAATGATGTTGAGCACCTTTTCATATGTTCATTGGCCATCCGTATGTCTTTTCTGGAGAAATGCCTATTCAGGTCTTTTGCTCATTGTCTAAATGAATTGTTTGGGTTTTTTGATGTTGAGTTATATGAGTTCTTTATAAATTTTGGAATATTAACCCCTTATCAAATATATCATTGGTGAATATCTTCTCCTATTCAGTAGGTTGTTAATGTTAATTCTTTCCAAATTGAACTACAGATTCAGCACAATTCCCAGCAGGATCATTTGAAAAATCAACAAGCACCCTTCGGTGGTTTCTGGTCAGACATGTAAAGTACTTTGAAGTTGCCATTCCTGTCCTCATCAAGAAAGAAAAGGAAGGAAGGAAGGAAGGAAGGAAGGAAGGAAGGAAGGAAGGAAGGAAGGAAAGAAGGATGAAAGGAAAGAAGGAAATCAATTAACTCTTCTTTGATACATCAGAGAACTGAGCTCACAAGGCAAACTGCTGCCTCCAAAAACCAAGAAAACAGATGGACACAAAGAATCACAGCTTACTTCACTAGAAGCAGAAACTGACAGCTAGAGTCCATATTGGAACCCCAAAGCTATAATTGATGAATTGCTGGAGGCTTAATGTGGAGAAGATTGAGAGTTAAAATACCTAAAGGGGCTCATTCTTAGGGGAATCCTACACTTATATTAGTTTTCCCTCCCAAAGTCCTACCATTATGAAAATCAGAGAAAAATCACCTAGTGCTTCCAGAAGAGACTGTGAAAGGTACCTCATAAAAATGCACCCAGAGTATTTTGTTTTCTTAACAAGGTCTGCCTTCAAAGTAACCTACTTTATCAGAACCTAACTAACCTAAGAGAAATAAATCTATCCTCCCATAGCTTTTAATGTAAAGGAAGGGAAATACCCAAATCAGGATCACTAAAAGACTGAGACCTAATCACAGAACTATAGAATGCTTTCTTTCCCCCATGCCTTACCACAATATCAATAGAGCTCCTGTATGATCATAGAGATTACAGCTAAAATAACCATAAGTCTCAGGACCTACTAAGAAGTCTCTAGCAATATCCAAAGACAACAGGGAATACAAAAACAGGACACTAGAGGAGATTTTAACCTCTGACACCACAGTTAACAGTAAACAGTAAAGACAGACTCTTAGCCAGATGAATATAAAACCTCATACGAAAGGCCTATCTTATTTCATTATGTATGGCTTTCAACAAAAAATTTTAAGGCATGCTAAAAAAGGCAAAAAGCACAGCCTGAAGAAATAAAGCACGCATCAGAATCAGACTCAGATATGGCAGAGAATTTAGAATTATTATATCATAAATTTAAAATAACTATGATTAATAGGCTAAGGGCTATAATGAAAAAAGTAGACAAGCTGCAAGGACAGATAATGTAAGTAGGAAAATGAAACACTAAAAAATTCAAAAAGAAATTCTAGAAATCAAAAATACTGTAATAGAAATGAAGAATGGATGAGCTCATCAACAGAATGGACCAGGCCAAGAAAAGAATCAGGAGCTTGAAGCTAAATCAGTAGAAACTTGTGGAACTAAAATGCAAAGAGAAAAAAGGTTAGGAAAAAAATAAAATAGAACATTCAAAAACTATGAGACAATTACAAAAGGTATAACATATGTGTAATGTAACTGCCAGGAAGAAAAAAAAAAAGATAAAAAGAAACAGAAGAAATATTTGAAGTAATAGTTGAAAATTTTCTAAAATTAATGGCAGACACCAAATCACCGATCCAGAAATCTCAGAGAATAAGAGGCAGAAAAAAATACCAAAAAAAAAAATACACCTAGGCATATCATATTAAAACTGCAGAAAATCAAGAAACAAAGATAATATTTTGAAAGAAGCCAGAGAAAAAGAACACCTTACCTATAACAAAACAAGGATATGAGTCTCATGAATTTTTCTCACCAGAAGCCATAGAGTGGAGTGAAACATTTTAAATGTTGAAAAAACAACAACAACAACAAACCCCTACCAACTCAGAATTCTGTATCCAGCAAAATTATCTTTTAAAAATGGCAAGGCTCAAACTCGTATGTCCAAACAAGGATGGTAGATAATGGAGTTTACTCAGGGTCAGGGTTTTAGGAGAGAGGAGCTAGGACAGGCAGAGAGACAAGGGAGTTAAGTACATAAACAAGAAAGAGTAAATGAAATAATATAACATGGAATCTAAACTAGGCAGGAAGAAGAACAAAAGAAAAAATGTAGGAGCCAATGGGTTTAGGGATTATGAGATTTATAAATATCTACAGTGGTTATAGTTGGAAATGGATGTTTGAATTACTGAGTTTGGAAAAGAAGCTGGTCCAGAATGTGACCTTGGGAATGGGTAACCAAAGTAAGAAAATAAAAAGACATTGGAGGAGACGTGACATTGGGGTCAGAATTTGAGGTAATAAGGAAGACCTTGTTGTACTGTTTTCCCTTTCTTCTTTTTTCCAAATTTCTTTACTGAGAGAATTAGAAAAAGTAAAATAGCTTGTTATATCCACTGAAATGATCCACACCTTCAAGCCTAAAATAATCTAACTTTTCTCCATTATATTTACACTTTTGCCATAATTAAATTTGTTTAATATGACAACTAGCCAGTTCTCTTATAGCTAAGTGGAATTTGCTGTGTTTAAACAAGAAAGACATGCAAGACTTTTAATAAAAACTGAATGCATTAAAAAAAAAAGTGAAGGAGAATGGTGCAGTCACTGTGGAAAAATTTGGCAGTTCCACAAAAAATTTAAATATATTATTACTTTAGGAATCAGGAATTCTGCTTGTGGTATATATGTACAAAAGGATTGAAAGCAGGGGACTCAAACAGTTATCTTTATACCAATGTTCACAGCATTATTATTAACCATAGATAAAAGATAAAAACAACTGAAGTATCCAACAGTGCATAAATTACAACAAAAAAACTGGTGTACATACATACGATGGAATTCTATTCAGCCATAAAAAGGAATGAAATGTTTATACATGACACAGCATAGACAGACCTTGAAGACATTATGCTAAGTGAAATAAGTCAGACATAGAAGGATAAATGTTGTATGGTTCTACTTATATAAGGTAGCCAGAATAGGCAAATTCATAAAAACAAAAAGCAGAAAAGAGATATTAGAAAGTGGAGGGAGGAGAAAGGAAGAATTATTGTTTAATGGGAATACAGTTTATGTTGGGATGATAAAAAGGTTTGGGTGTAGATAGTGATGATGAATACACAGAATTGTGAATATAAGTAATACACTTACAAATGGTTAAGATGATAAATATTATATTATGTATATTTTACCACAATAAAAGTGTTTAAAAAAGAGAGGAAGATATAAAATTTCTCAAAGAAAAATTGACAAATGGATTCTAAAATTTACATGGGAATGAAAATATTAAGGACCTAGAATAGCCAAGCAATTTTGAAAAAGAACAAACGAAGGACTTATACTACCTGATTTCAAAACTTGCTATAAAACTACAGTAATTAAGACAGTGAAATGTTGGTATAAGAATAGACATGTTGATCATTAAAACAACACAGTCCAAAAATATACCCATACATATACAGCTATTTGGTTTCTGAGAAAATGGACCAAGGTAATTTAATGGTGTTGGAATAACTGGATATCTATATGATAAAAAGAAAAATATAATAATCTTGACTCTTATCTCACCCTGTAAAGAAAAAATCACCCCAATGAGCTAAAACTACACAATGTCTAAAATAAGACATCAAAAAAAAAAAACTCCTCCCTTTACTGAAAATATATTTCCTGTGTAAGAAAATGTTTCTTGTGTGTTATAACAGATTTCAAGGAAAATGGAATTAGTAATATATAGTTAATCTTAATATAACTTTAGAAGGGCATTGAAACAAAAGATGTTTCAAGGTAGCCCAAGCAGTTTAAATAAGATGCTCTCCTAAAAGTAGTCAACTGAATTCAGTAATGCTTTTTATGTTCTCAAAGAACTTCGTAATTAGATCACTTTTAAACAAAGTTTAGAGAAATTATTAAAGTCTCTGTTAAATATGTATTTACCTAAAAACTGTTATCGATCATCTTTTTTATCAAGTATTATATCTTAAATCACATAGCTGAAAGTAACAAACTTCCCCAAAATGATATTTAGACAGTAATTAGCTAAACATTTAAAAGAACAGAAAGAGGATCAATAAGAGGATTAGTAAATTACACCACTAAGAAGATAAAAAAAGATCATACCAGTTTTCTCCATAAATTATCAACTCAAGGACAGTACAAATTAGATGTGGGCAAGTTCTATTACCTCTTCCATGTTTTCTGAAAACCTAATCATATTTTAAAATTGAGAGATATGTATAATAACCTAACAGTGAAAAGGAGCCAAAATTATAGTAGTGCTAGACCATTCAATAGGAATATGCTATTTTTTAATTAAATAAGTAGAAATACAGGTTCTTTTGAAAAGCATTTCCTAGGACCTAAAGGTTGCACTAATTCACACAGAAAATATTGGAAGTTATTCTAAATACCTCATTATTTTTAAAACTCTTTTAATTAACACAGGATATTGGAGGCCACTTCGAATTCTGTCTCTACCACTTAGTTGCAACGTGAACTTGAGAAAATTACCTAAACTCTCTGTTTTGCAGATCTTTTGTCTGTCAAATGAAGATACTGCCTACTGCATAGATTTATTATGAAGATATATGTAAATGTGTAAAGCACACATTAGTGTCTGGCATACAGTATGCCTAGCTGTTAGCTATCATCATTACATTATTACTATTCTACTGGAAAATGCCAGGAAAAGATTTTTCAAAATTATGTACACAAAATAGTTAGGAAGGTAAATTAGAGTCTGATTCCAATTTTGATGTTTGACTACTAACAGCTTTCAAGCCCACCGCCCTTTTTCCCCTTGCCTCACATCTGAGCATGCCCATAATAAAGTTCAAATGTTCCCTACTTTTGGTGCAAGTTCAAACCACCCAAGCATAACTGGAATGTGGGAACTCCACCCTCTAACCACCAGAAAAACCTCAAGCCAGTCTCCTTTGCGGGTTCTCTCAAGCCACTTGCAGATCAGGTTAGGAGCCATCCCTGCTCTCCCTGGAAAGTCTCACTATGAATAAACTTTTCCATACCCACTTAGTACGTTTATGACATCATCAATCTCTGCATGGAATCAAATTCTGGGTGGGGTTCATCTTCCTTCTCCGTGAGTTTTTCCAAAGAGAAAGGAACTAATCTAAACAAAAATTAATTACATAGAAAGAGTTAAAGAATGCTATCAGAAAACTAAGAAGTCAACTGAAAGATTCTGTGAGAGACACATATTACAGTGTTAAATGTGTTTATGAATATCTAAAAAGCAACTATTTTTTCAAAACCTTCTAAAATGTTAGTAGCAGTAAAGTGAAATAAAAAAAAACAGACCCTGTCTGCATTTTCACAGGGCTTAGGATGTTATCAAAATATTCATAAAATGTACTGATTAAAAGACAAGAAAGTATATGGTTGGAGGGAAGGTTTCTGTACTTTCATTTCTAAGTCTAAGTTCCATTTTAAAAGTAATAATATAAAAGATTTTAATTAAAAAAACTTTAAATAGCTTTTTTATTCCATCCAAGTTTAGCCCTCTTTCACCGGCTCTAACTAAATTTTAAATGACTAAAGATAACCTATATAAGTGTCATATTAGATCTAAAAAAAAATACATTTTTAAAGAAAAATCCAGAAAAAAAGGAACCAGGGGGAAAAAAAGCAAAAGTGTTAGTAACTATTTCTTGGTGGTAGATTATAGATAACTTACTTTTCATTTTATAGTTTTCCATACTTCCTAGACTGTCTACTAATAGCAAGTCACTTACATATTAATGCAATTTTGTCGCTGTTGTTTCATTTCCTTCACATTCAGTGTACAAATGTGAATAGGAACTGTGGGCATGGGCACTGAGATGCTTGGGAATCTCAGGCAAATTTTTATCTGTCTCAAAAAAGGCACAGAAACATATATATATATACAAGATCAATAATCTTCAAAATGATTATGGAAACCAATCAGAAATATTCTTCTTTTAATTCTATGAATTATAGTTAGTACAGATGTAATCCAAACCTGTGTTTACAGATCAATATACACTGACATCATAATGTCAGTGTACCAAACTAAGTCCTGTATAGATGAAAAAAGCACAAAAAAGTTACAGTTTATAAAAAGGAGCAATACTGAAGGATGGAAATAGTTTCATATATAAAAATCACCTTTGCATATTCACATAAATTTATATTTGTTTTAGGTAGCTTCATTGTTCTGTTTTACCCTTGCTCTCATCTCTTCCTTTTACTGTACTAATTTCCAGTAACTAATATTTGTACATACCCTTGTAAGTTACAAAGTACTTTGCATGGGTAATTGTGTAATTAAGGGCAATTGCTCATATTATCCAAATAAGACTAGTACAGTAGAGTTGTCTAAAGTGTTCCAGATAATCTATAGACGACTTTTTGTAGTAGTATTTCTTAGTTTTATTCTTGGCAAAGTGAATGAACTATCTATATGTACTTAAAAATTAGAGAATATTTCATTGGCACCACTCCAGTGTATACCATTTCAGAGTTTACAAGCCAAACATTAGGACATTTAGTCCACAGTAATTCCAATTTTCCCCAAAATACTACCTAGGACTTAAACTTGGAGCAGTTTTAAAGAAAAAAAGGAAATATATAGATGACTTCCTTATAGCAGGATACCCCAAAGTTGCTATCAAGAGAGTAGAGAATGTCCCTCCCCTTGTGAAAGTGTCAGATAGCCATTATCTCTTACAGGAGACAAGAAAAACACAGGAATACTTCCCATGTAGCAACTGTAGACAAATAACCCAATTCTATAGCAGATCGCTCTGCCTCTTACATTCTCTTTTGATAATATCTATAAGAAGTCAATAATCAGTTTAATAAGCACCAATAGTGGGTACTATTATGCATTATTTATTCCAAATAGTTTGTGAAAATGACAGAAGGCTCTAAGTAGACACAAAATAACTTGAGGAAGTAATGACAGAAACTGACAACATGCTTCCCCAATGTATAAAAAGGAAATATGTCCTAGAAGTTTTATCCTCTTTTTGGTCTTGAAGACATTTGTAACACATAACTATCTAGCATTTTATCCTCTTTTTGGTCTTGAAGACATTTGTAACACATAACTATCTAGCATTTATTTACTACTTTGAATTCACTGTTTTTATACTTTAACTGTGCTTAATTCCCTTCCCTACTAATTTTCAAAAGCAAACATCTATAGTTAAATTTTATAATAATTTTCAACAAGAACACATTACATAATACTTAGGGCAAAATAATAATTTAACAAAAAAGAAAGTAAAGCAACTAGACTAGGTTAGCCAAAGAGAGGCAGTAGGTAGGAATGTAGTGGTAGCATGTCATACAGAATTGTCAAGGAAGTCTCATGGGTCTTGGGCCTGGAATACTTCCTTACCAAGATGAAGAGCACACACAGCTTGTGTGGAGATCATCATCTTGTGTGGTAAAATATTTCCCTGTTTCAGGCTCAATGTTCCACTGAAGTGACCCTCAGACACACCCTCAACAGTCAATATTTCAAACTCCACAGGGTAGGGGTTGGGTTCTTCTGCTTCAGTGCAAGAAGGGTATGTGCAGGTCATTTGTCTTGCATCAGCTGCCTGGAGGGCAGGGAGGTGGCCCTGCTGGCCACGGGAGATCAACATACACTATTGGAGCTGATCTTGCTCTCTCTTTGAGTAAAAGCATTGTTCCATTCAGTGCCTGACCTATTGTTTTCCTTGGTGACTCCAATACCAGGATGCAGTGGGCAAAAAAGTTTGGACTCTATTCCTGATGGCTGGCAGTGATGAACTTTGCTATCTTCCGCATAGTAGAAGTCCTCCCCAGCATTGTTATGGGTGCCTGGTGTTTTACTTATAATGGCAAAAGTAATCCCTCCCTATTTTGTTTACTTGACTAATTTTTCCAACAACCATAGCAGTCCTCAAAGTGTGGTCCATGTTCATTAAGGGTTCCCCAAATCCTTTCATGGGATTTACAATGTCAAAACTACTTTCATAATAACACTAAGATGCTGTTTGCCTTTTTGCTTGTGTTGATATTTTACTGATGGTGCAAAATCAAAGGTGCTAAAACTGCTGGAACCTTATTACAAATCAAGGCAATGGTACCAAATCATAAGAGCAGTCCTTGTATTCACCACTATGCACTTACAGTAAACAGATTGCAGTCCTGTTAAGAGATGTAGAAAGTTTTTAACTCTTCAAAATTATGGACATATATGCAAACATAGATTGAGACAACATAATGCATACATTAGAAAATCAATTTTTATTCCCACATACTTTGATTATACCTAATTATATCAAACCACTTGAAATTATGCAAGCTAAAAGAGACTAATCATAACCAGTTTCACCAAAAAACACAGGTGCTACAACTGTTATATCCAAAATATAATTTGCTGAATTTCATTTAAGATGAGCAAATAAGAACTACAAAAACTTAAAAGAAATTCTCTAAACTTATTGGTGTGCTTTAAGTCTTACCATGCAAAACTTTTAAGTTATCATAATGAGAAATCTCCTAAGATTTCTTATATGTTCAGCTTCACAGAAAGCCAAAGATTTTGGGTACTATAAAAATACTGTGATGACTGATTCTTTTCCTTGATGACAGATTCCTGTGTTTGCCCTTAATCATTGTGTGACAAGAAAACCTTTTCCATACCAAGTAGTGATATAAAATATTAAGTGTATTTCCATTAAGTTCTACACAGTCATATCTCAATTACAATAGAAATGTGTAAATCCAAAATGTCTCTTTTGACATTTACAATGTAACTTATACAACTTTGGTCTAAAACATCAGGCTACATAAAAGGCTTCTTTCATCACATCTTAAGAGGTGAGCTCTACTGTCATTTCTTCCTTCTGTTCTGCCTTTTATCAATTGTTTTGAAACTACTTTGGACACCTAATTCTACCAAGGTTCTGAGGCTGTACACTAGAAATTTAGCATATGCTCACAGCTGGAAAGTGCTCAGACTGGGTCTTTTGATCTTTCTTACCTGATTTTTGTTCAGTGGACATTAGCCACAAGAGAGAAAAGCCCTTTAGCAGGAATTGTCCAGTTTCTTCAAACACTGCACTTCCTTTGTGTGTGTATATTGTCACTATGACCACCTGAGTTAGGATATGCACTCAGAATTTGGGTTTCAGAGCACTATATATATATATCAATAACAGAAAAGGATCTTTTCCAGATTTTCCTTGTTTTCTGACTCATCCTCACTCTAAAATTGTTGAAATTTGTATGCAAGTCGGTATTCATTTCTGGTTCAAAAGTGTAATGGCATCTGTTCTTAAAAAGAAAATTAAAACGTGGTTCTAGAGGTTCTTATTTGTGTTGCTAGTAAACTGGCAAAGATTGCACCCATATATCTCTAATGAAAGTATTTTTACCAAGCTTGCAGTTTGAGCTTCAAAGTCTTCCCCCAGAAAAGAAAAAGAACTGGGCATTATGCTTTCCTTTGATAAATAACAGGATCACACGAAATGTAATGTAGTTTATATTTGAATTCATTAATAATGCAGACCTATGTGTAGAAAAAAGGCAGAGAAAAGAATGTATAAAAAGATATTTTAAAGTGCTGATGTTGAATTTTTTTTTCTTTCAGTGTCATTGAGATATAATAGACATACTAAAGGGCTGATGTTAACTCTTTACTACAAAGCACAAAATTTTTAAAATAAGCTATTGTGAATGTGGAAGAAACAATGTTGCTGAAATGATGTCTAGTTACCTATCACTCCACCAAGATAATCCCTCATACACTTACAACATATAGAGGTCCACCTCACAGATTTGTTAGCTGAGATTTTTTTTTTTTTCTCAAACAGGCTATTTTTAGAGCAGTTTTAGGTTTACAGAAAAATAGCTTAAAGTACAGTGTTACCATATACTCCTCTCACCTCACCCTCAGTTTTTCTAATTATTTACATCCTCCACTGGTATAGTACGTTTGTTACAATTTATGAACTAACAGTTTACATTAGGATTCACTCTTGGCCTTGTACATTCTATGGGTTTGGACAAATTGTATAATGACATGCATGGGAGAGGCTGCACTGTGAACTGAGGTGGGCTGTGACCAGCACCAGGCCTGGGGAAGCTCAGCAAAATGCCCAGGGCACCTTTACGCTTGGCAGCTGCCTGTAAAACTCAGCTCCTGAAAGTACCTCAAGAAGTACATGTGTTGGGTTAGATGGGTCTCAGGGAGTCACCAAGGTAGGGAAAGTGGTATTTACCAGGTTAATACAGGTTGAGATTTGATACCAGTGCTGAACCTGGGGCCACTCAGCAAAAGTCTCAGGATACACTGAGGCCAGCTGCTGCCTGCCTGCAGCTTTGTGGACCTCTGAGAGCTGTCCAAGAAAGACTGCAGCACGGGTTAATGTTGGCTGCCTGCCACATGAGCAGGAATTTCTGGAAATGCCCCAGCTGAGTGTATGGCAGGGTCCCAGGGATTCATCACGGTGTAGTGAATAGATTTCATGAGGCCAATGCAGATTCAGATATGGACATGTAGGGGGAGGGCTCAACACAGGAAAGATGACATCCATCCACTGGCCACATGGGACGAGGGTTCAACACAGGAATCATGGCAGCTGACCCTCCAGCCCTCACCCTGAAGTTACACAACTCAGTCTGCCCCTACACGTCTCTGTTGCCTCTTAAGACACCTCCCCTCTGCCAGAGCCCAGGGTGAACATCTGTGAGTGAGTGAGTCTGTGCACAGGCCATTTAAGAGGACACTTGGGTTTCCAGCAGCAAACTTTACACTCTTTTCAAATGCAATGGAATATTTTCCAAAATAAACCATGTTAGGCCACTATATGAGCCTCAATAAATTTAAGAAGACAGAAATCATATCAAGTGTCTTCTCCAACCATAATAGTTGAAATGAGAAATCAATTAAAAGAAAAAAACTAAAAAACACACAAACACATGGAAGCTAAATAACATCCTACTAAATAATAAATGGTTAACAAGGAGATTAAGGAAGAAATCAAATGATACCCTCAGACAAATAAAAATGAAAAGACAATGACCCCAAATTTATGTAAAATAGCAAAAGCAATCCTAAGAGGGCAATTCATAGCAATGCAAGCCTACCTCAAAAAAAAAAAACAAAAAAACAAAAAAACAAAAAAAAAGATAAATCTCAAATAAACAATCTAACCTTATAATGAAAGGCACTAGAAAAATAACAGCAAACAAAGTTCAAAGTGAGTAGAAGGAAATAATAATAATCAGAGTGGAAATAAAGTCTAAAAAATACAAAAGATCAATAAAGGCAAGAGTTGGTTCTTAAAAAAGATAAACAGAATTGATATACCTTTCATCAGACTGATCAAGAATAAAAGAGAGAGGAACCAAATAAATAAAATCAGAAGTGAAAGAGAAATGACAGCTGACATGACAGTAATACAAAGAATTATAAGAAAATACTATGAACAATTATATGTCAACAAATTAGCCAATCTGTAAGAAATGGATAAATTCCTAGAAACATACAATCTTTCAGGACTAAGTCTGTTTCAAGAAGAAACAGAAAATCTGAATAGATCAATAACTACTAATGAAATCGAATCAGTAATCAAAAAACTGCCAACAAACTAAAGTCCTGGCATTACAGGTGAATTTTACCAAACATTCAAAGAACTAACATCTATTTGTCTCAACTATTCTAAAAAGTTCAAGAGGAGGGAAGGCTCCCAAGCTCATTTTACGAGGCCAACATTACCCTAATTCTAATACCAGACAAAGACATTAAAAAAAAAAATTATTGGCTAATATCCCTGATGAACATGGATGCAAAAATCCTCAACAACAAAAATATATATTAGCAAACTGAATCTGGCAATACATTAAAAAGATTATATACCATGATCAAGTAGGATTTATTCCTGGGATGCAAAGTTGGTTCAATAGGTGCAAATCAATTAACATAATACACTACATAAACAAAATGAAGGATTAAAATTAGATGATCATATCAGCGGATGCAGAAAAAGTGTTTGACAAAATCAAGCATCCATTTATGTTTAAAAAAAAAACAAACTCTCAGCTAAGTAGGAATAGAGGGAGCATACTTCAATATAACAAAGGCTATTTAAGAAAAATCCACACACAGCTAATATCATACTCAATGGTGAAAAGCTAAAAGCATTTTCCTTAAGATCAGGAACAAGACAAGGATATCCACTTTCACCACTTTAATTCACCATAATATGAGAAGTCCTAGACACATCAATCAGACAAATAAAAGACATCCAAATTGGAAAAGAAGAAGTAAACCTGTAATTATTTGCAGATGACATAATACTATATAAAGAAAACCCTATGAGTCCACCAAAAAGAACTGTTAGAACTGATAAATGGCTAAAGTAAAGTAGCAGGATACAAAATTAATATTCAGAAATTGGTTGCATTTTTGTATACCAATAATAAACTATTAGAAAGCAGAATTAAGAAAACAATTTCATTTATAATTATATCAAAAAATAAAATACCTAGAAATGAAATTAATGATTAAATCCTTTAAATAAAATTAAATTAACAAAGGATGTAAAAGATCTTTATTTGGAAAATTATAAGTCACTGAAGAAATAAATTGAAGAAGATATAAATAAATGGAAGCATATACCATGCTCAAAGATAGGAAGCATTTACATCATTAAAATGTTCATACTACCCAAAGCAATTTATAGATCAGTGGTCCCCAACATTTTTGGCACCAGTGACCAATGCTCCTATGAAAATCTAATGCCTGATGATCTGAGGTGTAGCTTAGGCAGTGACGCTAGCTAGCCCTGGGGAGTGGCTGCAAATACAGATGAAGCTTCGCTCATTTGCCTGCCACTCACCTCCTGCTGTGCGGCCCAGTTCCTAACAGGCCATGGACTGGTACTAGTTGGGGGTACATGGCCCAGGGGTTGGGGACCCCTGCTACAGATTCAATTCAAACCACATCAAAATACCAGTGGCATTTTTCAGAGAACTAGAACTATAATTTATATAAAACCACAAAAGACCCCAAATAACCACAGCAATCTTGAGAAAGAACAAAGTTGAAGGTATCATGCTGCCTGATATCAAACTATACTACAAGCTATAGTTATTAAATAGCATGGTACTGGCATAAAAACAGACACATAGATCAACAGAACAAAATAGAAAGCCCAGAAATAAACCCATGCCTACATGATCAATTAATCTATGACAGAGGCAAGTATATGCAACAGGGTAGATAGTCCATTCAATAAATGCTGTTGGAAAAACTGGACAGATATATGCAAAAAAAAAAAAAAAAAAAGAAAGAAAGAAACTAGAACACTTTATTACACTATATACAAAAATAAACTCAGACTAAAATTTAAATGTAAAACCTGAAACCATAAAACTCCTAGAGAAAAAATAGGCAGTAAACTCTCTGTCACTGCTCTTAATAATATTTTTCTGATATATCTCTTCAGGCAAGGAAAATAAAAGAAAAAATAAACTGGAACTACATCAAATTAAAAAGTTTCTGAAAAACAAAGGAAACAATCAACAAAATAATAATCCAAAAATTTACATGGAACCATAAAATATCCCAAATAGTCACAGCAGTCTTGATAAAAAAGAACAAAGTTGGAAGTATCACACTATCTGATATTAAACTATACTACAAGGCTAAAGTTATCAAAACAGCATGGCACTGGCATAAAAACAGACACATATATCAATGGAACAGAATAGAGCCCCCAAAAATAAATTCATCTTAGATGGTCATTTAATCTGTGACAAAGGAGGCAAGAATATATGATGAGGTAAAGACAGTTGATTGAATAAACTGGTGAAAAATGGTGATGAGATACATGCAAAAAAAAAAATGTGAACTGAACCACCTTCTTATAGCATATACAAGAATAAACTCAAAATGAATTAAAGACCTCAACAGAAGACCCGAAACCATAAAACTCCTAGAAGAAAACATAGGCAGTAAACTCTCTGGCATTGCTCTTAGTAATATTTGTTTCTGATATATCTCCTTGGGCAAGGGAAACAAATGAAAAAAACAAATGAGACTACACCAAACTAAAAAATGTTTGCACAGTAAAGGGAACCATTAACAAAACAAAAAGACAACCTACTAAATGGGAGAAGATAGCCTATGATACATCTGATAAGGGGTTAATATCCAAAATTTATAAAGAACTCATATAACATAACACCAAAAAAGCAAATAATCCAATTAAAAAATGGGCAAAGGACCTGACTAGGCAGTTCTTCGAAAAGGACACACAGATGGCCTATAGACATAGGAAAAGATGCTCAAGGTCACTAATCATCAGAGAAATGCAAATTAAAACCACAATGAGATAACACTTCATATCTCTCAGAAAGGCTACCATCAATAAATTAAAAAACTACAAGATTTGGTGAGGATGTAGAGAAAAGGGAACCATCTTGCTCTGTTGGTAGGACTGCAAATTGGTACAGCCACTATGGAAAACAGTTTGGAGATTCCTCAAAAAATTAAAAATAGAACCAATTATGACGCAGCAATTCCACTTCTGGGTATTTATTTGAAGAAATCAAAATACTAATTTGTAAAGATAAATGCACCCCTATGTTCATTGCAGCACTATATATAATAGCCAAGATATGGAAGCAAACTAAGTGTTCATTAATAGATGAATGAATAAAGAAGAGGTGCTACACATATATACAATGGAGTATTACTGAGCCATAAAAAATTAAAATCTTACCATATGCAACAACATGGATAGAACTAGAGGGTATTATGTTAAGTGAAATAAATCAGAAGAAGACAAATACCATATGATTTAACTTATACTTGGAATTTAAAGAACAAAATAAAGGAACAAGTAAAACAAAAACAGGCTCATAGATACAGAGAACAAACTGGTAGTTGCCAGAGGGGAGGGGGCACTAAGGGATGTGGAGAAAGGTGAAGGGATTAAGAAGTACAAATTGGTAGTTACAAAATAGTCATGAGGATATGGAGTACAGCAAAAGGCACATAGTCAATATTATAATAACTACATATGGTGCCAGGTGGTTACTAGACTTATTGGAGGAATCATCTCATAAATTATATAAATGTCTAACTGGTATGTTGTACACCTGAAACTAATATAAAATAATATTGAATGTCAACTGTAATTGAAAATAAAATTAAGAAAACAGTTGTTTTTTAAATGTACACATAAAAAAACAATTGCACAAAATTACATATAATGTATTATTGAGCCTGTAACATAGAGTAATTTCAAATATTTGCTAATAACAGTACAGAGGAGGTAGATAAGAGCAAAGCTGTATTGAGCTAAAGAAATTACTCCAGACAGTAACTGAATCCACAAGAACAAGAAATGAAGAAAAACAGAAAAGTCAATATAACAAAAGCTATAAATATGAAATGCTCTTTCTTTTTCCATCTTCTTTAAAAGATATAATCATTGTAACAATGTAGTGTTGGATTTGTTACAGTTATAGCTTAATTGTTATATACAGTATGTATAACAATTATATCACAAAAAGCAGAGAAATGGAATGAAACTGTATTGGAACAAGGTTTTAAATCTCATTAGAATTAAGTTATTATAAATCTGAAGCTGATTCTATTAAGTTAATGTACATGGGAAGTTCTGGAGCAACCACTAAGAAAATGACTTTATAAAAAGTGAAAACAAATCATTAAAGAAATTAAGCTGCTACATTAGAAAATATTTTCTTAATGCAAACGAAAGCAGTGAAGGTAGAGAAACCAAAAAAAAAAAGTGAGACACATAAAACAAAAAGTAAAATGAGAGACAAAAATCCAACTATATCAATAACATTGAATATAAGTGGCGTAAACAATATATCAAAAGGCAGATTGTTAGACTGGAAAAAAAAAAGATACAACTATATGCTGTTTACAAGAAACACAGTTTAGATTTAATGGTACAAGTCATGCAAGCAGCAACCATTAGTTGAAATGGCTATACTAATGTCAAACAAAATGAACTTTAAAATTAAAAAAAAAAAAATGTTACTAGAAAAAAGTTAGGATATTTTGGAAAAAATGTCAATTCAATGGCAAAATAATAGCATTCATAAACAGGTATGCACCTGATAACGGAGAACCAAAAAACATGTAGCAAAAATTCACAGAAATGAAGGGAGAAATGGACAACTCAACAAGTAAAGTCTTTAAGATCCCATTTTCAGTTACACATCTAATAGGCTGAAATGTAATACAACTGAAACCAAACTAACTCATCATTCCCCTGTCCTGCTTAAAATCTGCTCCTCCTTCAGTCTTTTTAAGTGGCAATCAATCTATACAAGTGCTCAAGCCAAAAATCTTTAAGTCTCTGTCTCTCATACCCACATCCAATTAATCTGTAAATTCTACAGCCTGTCCTTCAAAACAGATCCAGAATCCAACCACTTTTTCCAATTTACGCCCTGGTCTACACTACCACCATCACTAACCAGGATTAATGAATTACACTGACTGGATTCCACCTTTCCTCCCATGGCCCTCTGCTGTCTAGCAGCAAAGTGAACCTGCTAAAACAAATTAAATGTCATTCTTCAACCCTGGGCTTAGTTTGTCCAGTACATTTTAAATGAAATCCAAATCCTTCAAGATCCCTTTCCAGCTTTATTTCCTACTTTTTTAACCACTGCTCTCTTTACACTGACCTCTTTCCTGTCCTCAGCAAGTTATTAAACTGCATTTATAACGCAATCCTATTTTTAAAATATCATTAAGTATAAATGTATAAAAAAGTAAGGTTAAGCACTATTATAAAGTGTGGAAAAATTATCTATAGGTAGTAGGATTACAGAAAATTTTCATTTTTTATTGCAAAAGTTTTCTAATTGATGTATTATTTGTGCTTTTATGTATTACTATGCAATAAAATTATAAAAAGCTATGTATAACACCCCTGACACCCAGTGGCAGTAGTATTTAACTGTTTATGAAATCTAGAAATAAACCATGTGTGTCACAGAAAAATCAGAACAAAATAAACAAACTAATAAAAACAAAACCTGCCTATAGACATGGCTAGTATTAACCAATATGTGCTCCAGGCACTTTCATTCATCATTTCATTTAATTCTCACAACCCTATGTAAACAGAACTATTATTCTTATGTTACTCCCATATAAAATGAGGCTCAAAAAGGTTAAGTTGTTGAAATTGCAGAGTAAGTAGTGAAGCCCAGGTATATCTGACTTGAATGGTCATGGTCTAAATACTATTCTAGTTATTGCCTCATCGTAGTCATTACAATAGTGCAAAACTGAAAGAACTTAGACATCCAGTAACAAAGGGATATCATGTAGTTATAAAAACGTTTAATAAAACTAGAATTACGTAAAAATTGATGAGCATGTTACATGAAAAAGCATATCATAGTCTATACATGACTACAAGAAAAATTAATATTTCATACGGAAACATGCTAAAATAAGTCAATACACTGACGCTGGTTCAGTTTGAGTAATGAAACTGAGTGGTTTTCATTTTGTTTCCTTTTGCTTTGTTGTTATTTTCCAGTTTTTCACGAACGCATCAGAACTGCTTTAAAACAAAAAACTAATTTTCATGGAACAAAGTTTTTGTTTTGTATTAAAGGAAAAACAGCCCACTGTCTTCCCAAACGGCTACAAATTCGAAGTCTGGTAGATAAGACCTTAAGTATTATCGAAAAGGCAATCTATCTTCATTCAATTGACATACAGGGACCCCCTCATGGACCAGTTTTCTTCAAAAGATTTTACGGCATCCCTTATTTTTGTTTGTAGCCTACGCTCTCACGAGCCTATTAAGAGCTTAACGGGATTGACGATGTCAATGTAGTTTACTTTAATAATCCCTTTCCACGGAAGGAACATAATTCAAAGGTATTTTCAAACCACTTACGGAGTGTGTACTTTGTATAAAAGTAATAATACTTAAAAGGAAGCAAAGATAATAAGAAAAAGTCGCGACGTTCAAAAATGCATGCTTGTCCCAAAACCTTGTCTTAGGACCAGTAAACTTTTTCTGGCACTATTTGGCGGTGGGGCGCTGAGCGTTTGACTCTCACGGTCTCTTCAGCAAAAGAGAATTGACCTCCGCTTTAATGTGGCCTCCGCGTGGTTGCACAAAGTGTGTCAGGGACTCGGCGTCCGACACAACCCAGCTCTCTATTAGTAGGCGGGCCTGCCGGCTGGCCTGGCGCTACAGAAAACCGCGTCGACGGTAATGGCGGCAACAGCACCCAGCCTGACGGGCTGAAGCGAGCTGGCTCCCGCCCGAACGAGCAGACGCCTCAGCTGGGCCACCGCGGGCGCGAAAGCACTGACCAGAAGCAGACACCTCTCAAGTAAACTCCACAGGTTCAGGGCGGGAACCACCCCGGGTGGCACAACCGGCCTTCCTTGGACAAGCCCACCCCTTTCCTTCTGCGGACGCACCACGCACGCACGCACGCACGCAACTCCCTGGGCGGTGCGCGGGCTAAGAGCCGCCTACCGGAAGTGCACGCTCACGGAGGCCCCGCCCCTCCAGTTTTCCGGCGGACCAGTTCAGCCCCTAAGCTGTCGAACTGGCGCTAGTCCCACGAAATGGCGCCTGCGTCCCACGAAATGAAGCTTTTGGTGCAAAGCTTCCTGAATTTGCGGAGGAAAAGCAGCAAGAATGAAACATTTGGCTTAAGGCTTGAAAATGAAAATTTGGGCTTAAGTTTCTTGCTGAATAAATGCTTGCTGAATAATTGAAGTAGTAAGTGGATGTCTGCTTTAATTTTTAACTACACCTTCAAAGAACCCCATTCTTCCAAAACTACCACAGCAACGGTGTGTGTGTTTGTTTCACGTGCAGTGACGTGGCTCGGACTACTGGCAAGCCTACGGATGAATGATGTCCACTAATTTGGTCCTCATCAGCACTGCTCAGCTCCTACAGACTCGTCTAAGGCTTCTTTATAGAGTCAATCCATCTCATATTTGGTCTCTTTTCCTGAAGCCTTTTATTTTTCCATCATTATTATCTTTTCCAAAGAACCTTGTCTTCTCACGATATGCCCAAAGTAGGACAGTTTTGTCTTTTTTGCCGCCAACGATGTTTCAGGATTAATTTGCGCTAGAACTCACCTGTTCATCTTTCTGGTTGTCCAGGGTATCCACAGTTTGGGGTGAGTCCTTGACAAATCCCCTTCCTAGTGTACTCTCAACTGGTAGTATCTTACAAGCTAATTTGGTGAGACATTTTTAAAAGATATATTTTGCCAGCATCATTTTCTGACAACTTTTTACTATGCTCTTTTTAAAAAAACTTGAATTGTTTGTCCAAATCTAAACTTTAGCCAGTTATAATCTGGTTTCAACCCTGAACAACCTTAGTGCCTATTTTCCCCATCTGTTCTTCCTCATACTGTGTGCTTAGTTAAATCTTCACATTAAAAATACTACAAAGAATTGTAGAGCAGGAGACCAGGGAAGATGATAATATGGTTGGGGGAATTGAGACAGGTCTATGTGTTCTCCAGTAATCAACAAGAAGAAAGACTAGAGCCTCCAGACCTTGAGAAAATAGGGTATTTCTGGATCCCAATCCAGTGCTCTTTTCATTCCCTTTACTCAAAAAACATTTGAACATCATAGAGTTGTGTGGGTGGGTGCTTAATAAGTAGATGCTAAACAAATGACACTTCTGTGGGAAGCAGCATGGTAAGAAGGAAAGAGCACAGACTTGGAAGTTAGATTTTAGTTCAAATCCTGGCTTGGCACTTAGGAACTGAAT
Source organism: Eidolon dupreanum (assembly GCA_028627145.1). Taxonomy (NCBI): domain Eukaryota; kingdom Metazoa; phylum Chordata; class Mammalia; order Chiroptera; family Pteropodidae; genus Eidolon; species Eidolon dupreanum. Next base: position 77,767,230 of record CM053502.1, on the reverse strand, counting down.
CATTTCGAGCAAGTTAGTTACCTTACCTCTTCGCACCAGTTTGCTGGGCTTCTTTTGCCTTAAAGCATATTACTTTACTTTATATCCAAACTGAGTTTTTAGAGGTTTGCACTTATTTCCAAGAAGAGATCTGTAACAGGTTTATACTATATACACTATGGTTGTTTAATTTTAAAATTATTTATTTAAAAATAACAATAATTTTTGTTATTTCAATAATATGAGCTATTCTTGACACAATGGCACCTGGCCTTGTCTTCATGGGGTGGGATGCAGATAATGAAATAAACGGTAAATACAAGGCTGACTTCCTAATACTTCTGAAAAGATATATAGGGATTAGAATATACCAGTAGGAACAATTAGAATTCTGAAATCCCAACATATATACTATTAGTTTGTAAATAAATGTTTGAAATATAACCCATTTTTAGCATAGTTCTGAAAACCTCCTTTGAAAGAAGCCTTCCAAGTTATATCTGAACCTGACTGCTAAATAGAAAAAGAGAAATCCATGAAGGAAACAATACAATTAAGGATTATATAAAGAAATGCTACAGTGGGGGTGAGGTGAGGAATCCACAAAAAATAATTATCCAAAGATTTAGTATTTCATATTAAGAGAGCTCATGAGGGAAAACACTTAGCATTTTAACATGTTTGGGAATCAGCCAACCAGATACTTATTTTGTACGAACATTTGTAACTCATCCCCTCTGAAAATCAAGATATATTAAGAAGCTCAGATATTATGAGCTCAAATTTCTAAGACAAACCCAAACTGAGTTGATTACAAGAATGAAAGTGATCCGTCACTCTGCTTTCAAGTTCCAAAGTACGGAGGATACTTCCCCTCCCGCCCCCCAAGAGTCAGTAAATGTTTTCTCATACAGTATTTCATTTAGACCCATTACTGTAGCATCATTATAGAAAAACACAAATCAGATCATATGTACCAAAAATATTAGTTAAAAATTCAGTTTACTGAACCAGTGAACCTAACGACCCCAGGACTTAGCAAAGGCTGAAACAAAGTTCAAAGGTTTCAAATAAATGTATCAATAATAGTTACATATTAAAATATTTATGTTCTATGTGCAGCCCTAACGTTCCAGTATTCTCAATGTCTTTCCACAGAGGTTTCCCTTTATGTCACTTCTGATTGAATTGTCAAGCCAATAAAAAGGCATTCACTATGCCTCCAACAGAGTCCAGAGACAAAATAATCGTCGTTTGTCGTAGTTTGAGAATTTTAACTCAACTTCTGGACCCCACAGTAAAACCAGTTCTCGGAACCGCATACATGATACCGATATCCCACTCCCTTTGCATCCTTCTCCAGCAAGTTTTGAGAAAGTAATTAACGTTCGGTTCTAACGTTCAGTACAGCGCCGGCCTAAGCCACCCAGCCTTAAATCCTTAGCGAGAACCGCCTGTAACTGCCCAAATCCTTTCGTCCCGGAAGTTGCGTCATTACGCTCGTGCGCCCTGTCCCCGGATGCAGTTTTATATCCGGATTCTTAGAACGGACTCAGAGTTCCACGGTTCCTGACGCGGTTAGCACATGCGCGACGGCTCTGCTCCCTCTTCCTCCACTTCCACTATCCTCCACGGTCCGGGCAGCCGCCGCCACCGCCGCGGAGGAGTCAGGAAGTTCAAGATGGCCGCCGCGGAGGCTCAGTCTCTGCGGGAACAGCCAGAGTAAGTAGTCTTGCTTGAGTGGTATGGAAGGCCGGAGTCCTGGGGATTGCCGAGTGGGAAATGGTGGGGACCTGCACGAGCGGGCGGGAAAGTTCAGGCCTAACGGCGGGAGCCAAACTTTGCCTTTCCCCGCTAGATACGTTGTGGGGCGGGAAGTGTGGGGTGCGGGCTGGTGGCCTGCAAGCTTCGCTCTCCGGGAGGCCTCGTCTGTTGGGTCGAAGGCGGCCGCGGCCTGCCGCGCGTCGTTGCCCTGGGAGGCATAGGCGCGAGCGGCCCCTACAGGTCTCATGCGCGAGGCGGCTGCCGCGACAGTGCAGTCGCGCCTTTCTATTACCTCCCTCAGGGACCGAGCGGAGCTCCCTGGCCGCCGCACTCAGCAGCATGGGTGTTGGGCATCCAAGGGGCAGTGGCGGCAGCAGGTCAAGCCCTAAGACTTATCTTCCGCATACATTTACCTAGGTTGTCTACTATGGGTGTCAGTTTTTAGAAAGCAAAGAGGAAAAAGGGTGCGAGGGCCACCCTCTTTGAACATCCCCAGCTGTAGTTTGTGCACTTCATTTCTCGCTCCCCTGCACTCTTAAGCATCCATCCGATATTTTCCCCCTGCCTATTGGCAGCCTATTCGCCAACTTGTAAACGTGAGACAAAGTAAGATTAAGTCCTTGGTTTTGAGGCCTGGCATTTTTGGCTTGAGTTTATAACGCTTTTGGGGAGTACCAATAGAAGAAATAGTGGAAATTGTTAGCTACTTCTAAATCCAAGCACTTTGTCTATAATTAAGCTAATATAAGAATTTATATGGCCGAGTGAAACCATACTTGTATATGGTGCAAAGGCTAACCGTTGCCTAACTGAAAGTAGTATTTGTGTGTGTGTGTGTGTGTGTGTGTGTGTGTGTTTGTTTATGTTAGGAAAACTTAAGAACGTAAAAGAGACTGGATTTTAAAACGTTATACCGACCGCTTTTTTGCATTAGCATTATCTGATTTGTTTCTAGCCATTTTAGGAAAGAGGTGGATATAGTATCCCGGCAATTTGGGATTAAAAGATAGGAGAAATCTTTACCTCCTGACGGCACAACACTTCACTGCTGTGCATCCAGTTCTGGACTCAGTCATTTGCTTTACTCAGCTCAACAGAATTATACTAAGTTTTTCCTTTAGGCTTTTGAAAGCTGTTATATTTTCACAGTTTGAGTTAGAAGAGAACAAATGGATTTTAAAATTTTAACTAGACTTTGCCTCTTTTTGTTTCTGTCATCAAGTTGACAGTGTGGCACAGTTACAGTGTTTATGCCAGTACAGTACAGATCAGACCCTTGGCTATGCAGTTGAATATTCTAGTAATCTTTTAAAGTTCTATAGTCTTCTGTCCATTCATTTGATTTGAGAGATAGTTCAGATTCGTTTTGAAGAGTAGTTCAGGTATATTTTGTTTACATATTTAAATGCTAGATTCAGTCATAAATAACTATTTAAGCCTCTGCAATATGAACAATGAGGTAGTCTTTATTTCTACCTCCCCTCCCCACAGAACACTTTGTATAAATGTAGTATTTGGTCTATATGTATTCCATTTTCAATTGTTTGGAAATGTTTAACAAAGAAAATAACATTTTAATATGAATGAGAGCAAGTATTATATATGCTTCTATATATTGAATGCTGGAATATAGCATCTAAACGATTTTTTAGAGAACACTGAATATTTAAAGAGTATTCAAAAGTAGAACATTTAGAAAATAAATATTAAAAAGACAGTTTTTAAGTTTCCTGAAGGCTTTTTAGTGGTTTTTACATTTGTCGTCTCTAGCTCAGCCTTTTTGATGGTTTTAAACATTTACATTTTATATGGATTGACTTATTTGCATTTACCAAGTACCACAGATTCAGAGCACTAGACAAATATTAACTCATTTAATCCTTATAACAACCAAGTGGCAGTAGATACTGTTCTTTCTCATGTTTTACAGATGATAAAACTGAAACACAAAGAAATCAAGGTAACTTGTCCAGGGTCATACTAAGTGACAGCCAAAATTTACACCCAGGCAGGCCGATTCTAGAACTCTGCTCCTAATGGTTATACGGTCTGGTCTGCCACTTGAAACTGTGGCTCCCTTTAAAAATAGCCTTTAGAGTTTGAGTCATTTTTATTTATTTCCAGTGTCCCAGAAAGATCCATTTTTTTGATGTGACAGTTCTAATTCTTTGAAACTTAATTTCCCACACCTGATTCGGAAATGGAATGGGTCAAGGAGTTTGTTTTAAGACTAGGTCTTTCAGGTTCATTCTTATTTTTACATTTACATTAGTTCTGTATTAACGTTGTTTAACTTGTTAGAGAAACAGACATAATTACTTTGTAAAAAATCAGTTTGCTCACCGTACTGTCTCCAAAGCATTAATTGAATGACCCCCAAGTAAGATATCAAAAAGAATATTCTTTGAAAAACACGTGAAGAGGAAATTAAAATAACACTAGTGGTTGGTAATTGGTCACTTTATTTAAAAATTGTTCCATGGCTATTTTCATTGTGCCAGATGCCCCAGTACCTAGGTTGTTTGAAGGGTGAAATTTGTCATTGCATTTGACAAAAAAAAAATACTGTTAAACGCTCTCATACTGTCTGCACTTCTAATTTAGCTTTGTTCTCAAATAATGTGATTTGGAGGATGGTATTCAGCTCTCATTGTTTTATGTAAACCTGTTGAACACCAGGTTTGTATAGACATGCACCTGCTAAACGTAGTGTTAAATTGCAAAATGTGGAATTTATATACAAGAGTTCCCCCTTATTCTCAGGAGATACTTTTCAAGACCCCAGTAGATGTCTGAAACCACAGATAGCACCAAATCCTGTATATACATACAGGCATACTTTGCTTTATTGCACTTCACAGATACTGTGTTGTACAAATTGGAGTTTTGTAGCAACCTTGCCTCGGGTCTGTTGGTGCCGTTTTTCAAATAGGATTTTTACTTACTTCGTGTCTCTGTGTTACATTTTTGGTAATTTTCACAAATTTCAAACAGTGTTATATTTATTATGATGATCAGTGATCTTTGTTACTATCATAACAGCTCAGATGGTGGTTAGCATTTTTGAACAATAAAGTATATTTTAATTAAGGAATGTACTTTTTTTTAGACATAATGCTATTGCACACTTAATAGATTATAGTGTAAACATAATTCTTATATGCACTGAGAAACCATAAAGTTCATGTGACTCACTTTATTGCAATATTCGCTTTATTTTGGTGGTGTGAAACCAAACCCACAATATCTCCAAGGTATACTTGTACTGTTTTTTTCGATATATGCATCTTTATGATAAAATAGAGATTAACAATAACCAATAATAGAACAATTATAACAGTACTGTAATAAGAGTTGTATGAGTGTGGTCTCTCACTTTCAAAGTATCTTATTGACTGTAACCTTTTTGTGATGATACAGTGCCTATGTGATGAGATGAAGTGAGGCAAGTGACATAGACATTGTGAAAAAGCATTGGGCTACTATAAGGGTTACTTGAACACAAGCACTGTGATACCGTGACAGTGAGCCTGATAACCAAGATAGCTACTAAGTGTTTAATGGGCAGGTAGCACATACAGTGTGAATATGGGGAACAAAAGGATGATTTACTTCCCAGGCGGGATGGAGCAGAAGGTGCAAAACTTCATCCTGCTACTCAGTGGCATGCAATTTAAAACTTATGAGTTGTTTCTTTCTAAAATTTTTAATTTAGTATTTTTAAGCCATGAGGGTGAGGGAGTACTATTGTATTTATTGTTAATATGAACTATTCAAGAAGATTATCAGGGGTTTTTTTTTGTTTGTTTATTATTTATGCCTATAGCACCTGGTCTTCCTAGGTTGTCACCCATCCAAGTACTAACCAGGCCAGACTCTGTTTAGCTTCTGAGGTCAGACATAGGGCTTGTTCAGGGTAGCATGGCCATAGACTATGGACTGTGGCTCCACTGGAGCTCGAACCCAGGACCTTCTGCATGGAAAGCAGACATGCTAACCGCTACACTGTGGAACCATGTCCGCGAGCAGGTTTCTTAACAAAAAACCTTTCCATATAGGTTTAGAAGAAAGTTGTTGATGAATATAAATCAGCTGCCCTAGCACAAGCTCATCCATTAAATGTAATAACATTATGCCATTGACTCATTGAGTCCAAGTTTTCCTGGTTTAACTAGTCAGACTTCAGTTGTTATTTTCTATGAAATTTGCCTTAGAAAACAACTGAGGAGGGTGAAGATGTGCTGTATGCCTAACCCCATTACAGGAGAACTCTAGAATAATTAAGGTTAACCTAGTTGGCCTTAAGATGCTTACAGTTTTTTCACCAGTAACCTAGTCATTTCTTGGGATAGCATTCATTAAATTACAATAGAAACTGAGGTTACGCGTTGGAATGACTAACACTAGGCATCATGATATAGGTCCTGATTCTCAGAAGCTTTAGGAGCTAAAGCTTCTTTTGAAGGAAATTAACTTTGTGGGTAAACAATAATTTTGAATGAAACTCCTTGAAAGACTTACAAATTATAGAAAGCATTAGAAAAGTGTTCAAAGAGCAGATTTTTCTTGGGGAAGGAGGTGATTAAATCCTTTGGGATGCTGCATTCAAGAAATAGGTGTATATGCTGTGTGAAGCACTGGAGGTAAACTTGAAAAAAACAAAATGTTTACTGTCAAGAAGTAAGAGTATCTTATAGCCAGTGTAAATCAGCTGTAGTGTAATGAATACACCATTTTTGTGTTATTCTAGATAAATTCTTTAATTGATCAAATACTTATTGAGTACCTACTATAGGTTAGATAGTCTAGGCCTTAGTAATAGAGCAGTAAACTAAACATTAAAATTCTGCTCTTATAGTGTTTATGTTATAATAGGGAGAGACAAACAAGAATTATATCAGATGGTGGCAATTATTTTGGAGAAAAATTAAGCAAAGAAAGGGAATATGTGTGTGGTAGGGTGGAGTTTGCAATTAAAATGAATCGATCAGGAAAACTTGACTGAAAAAGTGTAATTTGTGCAAAGACCTGAGGTTGACAAAGGAAACAGCAATGTATACAACTGGGGAAAGTGTTCCAGGAGGAGGAAACAGCAGATACAAGTACTAAGGCCCTGAGGCAGGAGTATACTTGTTCAAGGAGAGCAGTGCAGCTGAAGCTGAGTGAGTGTGGGAGGAAAGTAGTAGGTTCAAAGTATTGGAGAGGTTAGGCAGATAGTATGGGGCCTTATAAAGGATTTTAGTTTTTACTCTGAGGGAGGTAGGAAGCAGTAATCAAGTTTCAGGCAGAGTAGTAATAATCTCTGTCATTTTAAAAGCATATTCCATCAAGTGGAAGAGCTCTTGACTACGTGGAATGTAATATCAGCCTTCTCGCTAAGTTTGATGTATGTGTAACCTTAGACAAGTTCCTTAAACCACCTTGAACCTTAACATCTCATCTGTCATAGAGACATAGAGACAATGTGTCTTGAGTAGCTTTATGTGAACTCATTGCCAAGACGAACCTATAGTTTGTCAATACTATTATTGCTCCAGTTTTTACAGTTGAGGAAACTGAGGCACAGAGGAGTATCTTGCCTAAGCTGTGCCATGTCGGGGGCAGTATTATAACAAAAGTTAGTTTTACTCTCGAATCCATGCTCTTTGACAATATTCCTTAAAATAGCATTAATATCAGCCCTGCGGGCTCCAGTGTCACAATGAGTAAATACATTTATCCAGTATCCAAACAATAGTAACAGCGTACTTTTGGGGCAGTTGGTTCATGCTAGACACTGGTAATAACAGATTACCCTCAGCAATCCTCACAACGTGCTTCGAGGTAGGTGTTATTATTTTTATATTCTCCATTTTATACAGGAGGTAGCTGCAGATCAGAGAGATTTTAAACTTGCCTAAGTCCACACAACCAGTAAGTAGTGGGACCACAAGTCAAACCCAGTAGTCTAGCTTTAGTTTTTTGCCATGTGGTAATTTTCTCATGTTCTCCACACTCCCTTATTGTCAACTAAAAACTTTTCAAGCATACTTTCGTGTGTCCTTTATTGAATACAGACCTGGCTGGAGGGCCAGACTCTTCTCCAGCTTCTGCTGTAATGACAGTGTCATTACGGACAACCTGTCCATCAACCTAACCTTGCAGTTCCTGGACCTCTGACTCCAGTGAGCCTGTGACTCTGTCTCAACCATTCTCTCCCAAAATTTTACTCTATTTTATCTCTTGGAATTGGCCCTGAGATCTTAACCTCCATTAGACCAGTTTCTTCCACAAGTTTGATGCCCTGGCAACACTTACCTGTTTGTAGTTTGCTATGTATAACTATGTCTTTTGTCACTTTTCCCCACTTGAGTAGCCTTTCCCCTTCTGGTTAATTTTTTTTACTCATTCTATAGGACTGTTAACTTATGATACTACTTTTAATCCATGTACTTTCCTGATAAATATTTGTTATCTCCCCCCAATGTTCCTGCTAAACTGATAGCTGGGGTTTTTCTGATATCTCCTACAAGATGCCTTTCTTGACCATTTTCAAAATAATTTTAGGTGATCCTTCAGTGTTCTCATAATGCCCTTATTTATGTATTTATCATTATGCTTCTCAAGTGTTTCATGGGACTTTCTTTTCCACTGGAATGTAATTTCCTTGAGGGGGGCAGGTATTGGACCAGTATATCTTATTTTCCTGCTGCCTGGCTTAATGTCTACATTAAGTGTGAGTGATTTTTTTAAAAAATATTAAAAGACCTTAAGTGAAAAATTAATTAATTCTTAACTTCCAAGAAGCTGTTTGTAGTATATGGCACAAGTAATAAACTTATTAAAAATACAGGAGTATATAATTTAAAGGACTTGGACAAAATAATTTGTATTTTCTTCCAAAAATAGTATGATGACCTGAATCCAGATAATTTAAAGTCTGGATTTGGTCTCATAGTTTAGGATGTGATTATTTAGTATAGAGTGATTTTAAGGAGGAAAATTAAATATTGCTGTTGTAGCCTTTGTTAAACCTGGGAATACTGAACTGTAAAGATTTAGCAGAATAATTTAGAATCATAAACTCTAACTCAGCATAGCCCAAGGATTTAAGCATAAAAGCCACCTATTAGTATGAACATATTTTGGGAAACTAATCTCTCATTTGATATTTAGAGAGATTAAATAGCCCACTGAACAAATCTTGGGTTGAACCATATGAAATTGCTGACTTTGAACTATTTTCGACCTGCAAAACACCCTTTGATGTGGTTCAACTTGATATCACATGATTGCTCAGTGGCTGCTGTGGGCCAAGAGTCCTAACTCCTGGTCAGTTTACTTTGAAATTTTAACCCTTGGAAACATCAGCCACCAGTGTACATGATGGAGTGCTTATTTTGGGTATAGCTCAAGTGTTGGCTCTAGAGATTCAAAATTATGCTTCTGTATTTCAGATAGTGAAAGAGATTTGTCTCCCATGTATACATGTCTTTATGTTTTATGAAAAAAGAAAATGGGATATTTTGATGTTAAGTCTGTGTTGGAAATGCTTGTATAAAATCAAGTTACCAAGTGACTTTAAATCAATACTAACATTTTACCTGGCTTGGATTCCTTTTTTCTATTAAATATAATTATTTTAAGCTCTTCCCTAAGCATTTCCTCTAATACTTTCGGTAATGGAGTTCAACCTTTAAAAACAAATTAAAGTATAATTCACCATTTAACTCAGTTCTTGCTATATACTGTTGAAATAAATGTCTGACACTGTTATGAAAGTATTTCATGTACCGAAGTGTATTTTCTCATTATTATTTTGGTATGACCCTGAATACTTGATAAATGATATGATTTTAAAATGTGTTTGATACATTTATAGGACAGAAGATGCCGATAATTCTGAAAAAAGTGTAAATGAAGAAAATGGAGAAGTATCAGAAGACCAATCTCAAAATAAGCATAGTCGTCACAAAAAAAAGAAGCATAAACACAGAAGTAAACATAAGAAACATAAACATTCCTCAGAAGAAGACAAGGATAAAAAACATAAACATAAGCATAAACATAAGAAACACAAAAGAAAAGAGGTTATTGATGCTTCAGACAAAGAAGGTATGTCTCCAGCAAAAAGAACTAAACTTGATGATTTAGCTTTGCTGGAAGACTTGGAAAAACAGAGAGCCTTGATTAAAGCTGAACTTGATAATGAGTTAATGGAAGGAAAGGTCCAGTCTGGGATGGGGCTCATATTACAAGGTTATGAATCTGGCTCTGAAGAAGAGGGGGAAATTCATGAAAAGGCAAGAAATGGAAATAGGTCTAGTATTAGATCTTCAACTATAAAGGGGAAACTTGAACTTATGGACAATAAAAATAGTACAAAAAAGCGAAGTAAAAGCAGATCCAAAGAACGGACTAGACATAGGTCTGATAAAAAGAAAAGTAAGGGAGGTGTTGAAATAGTTAAAGAGAAGACAACTAGAAGCAAATCAAAGGAGAGGAAAAAGTCCAAAAGTCCATCCAAAAGAAGTAAATCTCAAGATCAAGCAAGAAAATCAAAATCTCCTGCCCTTAGAAGGCGATCTCAAGAGAAAATTGGGAAGGCCAGGTCTCCTACTGATGACAAAGTTAAAATTGAAGATAAGAGTAAGTCAAAAGATAGGAAAAAATCCCCAATTATAAATGAAAGTAGAAGTCGTGATAGAGGCAAAAAATCCAGATCCCCAGTTGACTTAAGAGGTAAATCCAAAGACAGAAGGTCACGATCGAAAGAAAGAAAGTCAAAACGGTCTGAAACTGATAAAGAAAAGAAGCCAATCAAATCTCCCTCTAAAGATGCTTCTTCTGGAAAAGAAAATAGGTCACCTAGTAGACGACCTGGTCGTAGTCCTAAAAGAAGAAGTTTGTCCCCAAAACAACGTGATAAATCAAGAAGAAGTAGATCTCCACTTTTAAATGATAGGCGGTCTAAGCAGAGCAAATCACCTTCTCGAACTCTGTCTCCTGGTAGAAGAGCCAAGAGCCGATCCTTGGAAAGAAAACGAAGAGAACCAGAAAGGAGACGACTTTCTTCTCCAAGGTAACTTGTTTTCAAAATGTTAGTGCCTTTACCAGTGTGGCAGATTTTAAAGGAGAAACTAGAACTTGTGGACAATAAAAGAAGAGATGGTAATGAGCTTTATAGTTTTCAAGTATAATCCATTCCATTAGCTATATTAATATTTGCATTTTTGTCATTGTGTATCTTGATTATGAGTAATTACAGATATTGAACTTAGTGACAGAATCAATTTTTTCCCCCCTACTCCTTAATTTAGTATCTAATTTACAGACTTAAATCTAAGTAATTTGGTTGATAAAGCTAAGTATACATATTTATGAGAAGGGGGCAGTTTGTGGAGTTAGGGTTATTACTTCATTCAACACTATAGACTGAAATTTTTAACTTTAAAAAAGGAAGTATCAGTTCTAAGGATTGATCTGTCTGCCCTCTTGAATTGGGATAATTTTGAATTCTAACAACATAAATTGGAACTATAATTTTGGCCCCAAAATGTAATGAAATTAAAAGTGAAAATTTTTTCTGTTACTAATTCATATACTTATTATCTTGTTTTAAAAATACCTCTTAAATTTAGGAAGAATCGTGTAAGAAGTTATTTTTTACTAGTAACAGTGAAAATAACTCATATTTGTATAATACATTTGGTCTGTCAATTCGTATAAATTGTGATTCTTTCCTCATGAGGTAGTGACTGTCATACTTAGTTTATAAATGAAAAAGTATATTGAGAGGTTATTTACTAGGATTATAGAACTAATAAATAATTAAGACAAACGATTTTGTCAGGGAGGGATGGGGAGTTGCTTAAACTACTTTAGAAGCAGATTCTTTCATATCTTTATATTCAGTAATGAGATATGAAATTATTGGCCAAGTTTCACTTAAAATAATGTTGGCTTTTTCTATGTAAAGATATTATGAATTCTTAGCTATTTACTATTGCATATTAATATTTACTGTATATGGGTATAAATAATCCAAAGTTTAAATCATCGTTTCTAAGACATTTCAAGAATGCTTCTCAAAGTACTCTATCTTAAGAGATACTCTTGATTCTTTACTTCTAAGTGACATTGTAACGAAATGGCCCCCTTTCTTCTCTTAGCTTTTCTGCATTGTTGCAGTTGTTAGTGTTGCTGATAATGTGATCTAAAGTATTTCTTAAATAATCCTGGTCTCTCAATTTGCTTTTAGTTTGAGAAGGAAATTTTGAAGGGTTTATTAAGGACTAGAGTTGAATTTTTGAAACTAGTATAGTTTTTTAATTATAGAAGAAATACTAAAGAGAAATTCAAATAATGCAGAAGCATGTAAACTCTCTCCCTTTCTATTCTTCCTCCACTGCCACTCGTAAGAATAGGTCTTTCTAGTCTTTTTCCTATGCCCATACAATTACACGGTTTTGTCTTATAAAATGGAGTCATACTATTCATGTTAACAGTGATTTGCTTTTTTTCATCAGACACTTCTGTGATAATACATAAAGATCTTTTTAAATTTATATAACATTAACATATTTCACAGTGTGGATGTGCCAGAATATAATCATTTCCTTGAAATTGATGAAAATTTAGGTTGATTCAAGTTTTCCATGATTGATGCAAAGATGTCCATGGTTTATGTGTGAGGTTTCTTTGTAGAGCAGATTCACAGAGTGAAATGGCAAGGTCTAAGGTTGTGTACATTTACATTTTAGAAAGTTACATCAAATTTCCTTCTAGTAAATTTATACCAGTATATATTTCCATGACTAGATGGACTGTCCTTTTCCCTAAACCCTTACTTATATTTCCTCTGTTCTAAGGTTAACGTTGATTTAAGATGCTATGGTATGTAATTATCATGTTAAAAATAACTATTGCAAAAATGTCAAAATTTAGAAGGAAAAGTCTTTAAACTTAGGAAATGGAACATTATTACCATTTGGGTAAGTTTTGAGATGTTTACGTGGAATTAGAATCAGTGGCTATAACAGTATGAAAAATCGTTATAATCTTTGGTAGTACTTCAAATTGTGAGACCAGAGTAAATAGACTTTTTATTTTGTACCTGCCATTATACTGCAGTGTCATGATCATTTGAATTTGTTTAGTTACAAAACATGTTAATTTTTGTTTACTATCTATAGCATGCCTTTTTTTTTAACATTGTGAAAATTTATTTTTAAACATGTATTTTAACAAACATTTTGGATGGATGGAATTTTTTTTCCAATAACATTTTTTAATGATTCCAAAAGTTATAAAGATTAATTATAGAAAATTAGAAAAATACCTAAAAGTGCACAAACAAGGATTTTAAAAATTTACTGAAATAGCATGCCCTTTCTTAAGATGTTCATTGCATGTAGAGGAGAGCAATTTATTTTGGTGTGATTTATTTTTCTATTAACTTGTATTTGGTCCCCTTAAGAACGCGACCTCGAGATGATATCCTCAGTAGACATGAAAGATCAAAAGATACCAGCCCAATCAATAGGTGGTCTCCAACCCGAAGAAGAGCAAGTAGATCCCCCATTAGAAGGAGGTCTCGTTCCCCACTCAGACGTAGCAGGTCTCCCAGAAGAAGAAGCAGATCTCCTCGGAGAAGGTAAACCTGTATTATATATGTTATTCTTTTGATTCATTAAACTGAATGTTTTTGCAGCTCCATAATAGTTCAGTTGGTAGGTTTTCTAAAAGACCATTTTTCTCTGTGAAAAATTGTAGCTGTGATCCCATGTAGTTTCCTTCTACCAATGTGTAATATTTCTCACTCATTTTTCTTTAATATAGTTTTCTTTCAAATATGAATAAATTAGCATTCATTAAAGACTCGGTCTTTTAAAAGTAGGACTTTTTTCTCTTTTTTTTAAGAGAGATAAATACTAAGTGAGCTGAACTTGGGATTTTTTTTTCTGCTAGCAGGATATATCATAGGGTAATGAATAAGCAGTCCAGTTTCCTGTCTTAGAATTCTGTGTTTATTTTTCTGTTAATTTGCATTTGGTCCCTTAAGAACATGACTTTGAGATGATGACTTATTTAATTCACATTAGAAAACATTTTATGTAAAACACATGTAATCACTAGTATAGTTATTCAAAAAGGTTGGTTTCTAAAGCAGGGAATCAATTTAAAAATAGCACATACACATTAAATATTGTAACCTAAAACAAATGGATTTGCCAATCTTTTAACATTTTTAATTGAATTAATAAAGGAATGTAGTTTAAAGAGACAGTACACCAAAGGTTTATAATGCAACCACTATATATATCTGTACATATCTTTGAGTATTTTGTATACTAGATTTTTAGAAATAGAAATGCTTTGCCTAAGTGTGTGTATGTTTTAAGTTTTTTAAAGTTATTGCCATATTATCTATTCATTTCCTACTTAAGACAATTAGTTTTTAATATTAACCTTTACATTTCTCTTCTGCCTGATTTCATCACTTTCTGTATGCTTCCAGATATAATCATTATTATGAGCATAAGGATATTGTTAATTGCTGAGCAAATAATCCAGGGAACCTCCATTCTAATGCTCCTAGCCTTCTGGCTCCAAAAGGACCAATAAACCTGCTTATACAGTTATCATTGTAGTATTTGTTTTCCCTTTTCCATCCTCTTGGCATTCCTTCATTTCTCTTTTATATTTCGATTCCTTTTCTTCTATCTAGTGTCTACTCGTGTTTTTACCTCTTTGATTTCATAATGCATCTCCAATAACTTCCTGATGAAAGTGCAGTGAAAGGACATTTTTGGAAACTTATGTCTCTAAAATTTGCCTTTTCTCATTGTCGGTGTGTCAAGGAATAGAATTCTAGGTTGAAATCATTTTTTCCTTAAGAATTTTGAGATTGTTATTCCACTATTTTCTAGTTTCCCATATTGCCGTTTGAGAAGTCCTATTCTGATGTCTGGGCAGTTTTTATAGGACTTGCTTTTTATTATCCCTGCCCCCTCTTATTTTTATTTTAACAATAAATGTCCTGTGTTTTGAAATTTCACTATAATGTGCTTTATTGTGTGGCTTTTTCTTTTCATTTGTTTTTTTGGGCATGAGATAGGCCTTTTAAAGCAGGAAGATTATGGCTGCCTATTCTAGGAAATTTTCTCTTTTTTTTTTTTGTTTGCTTTTTCTGCATTGTTTTCTGAGGTTTTTCCCCCCCATTGGACCGTCTATATTATTCTAGTGACCTTTTTGGTTTTCTCATACATTTTTTATGTTTGTTGTTTAATTCTACTTTCAGTCTAGGAGATAGTTTCATTCTTACCTTCTTACTCTTCTACTGATTTTCACTCCTGAGCTTGCTTACTTGCATTTATTTATTTATTTATTTACTTACTTACTTACTTACTTACTTAACTTACTTATTTATTTCCAAGGCCTCGTTGGCTGTTTATTTTTTTATAACATTTTACTTTTGTTTTATAGAAATTGCACCTTTTGTGTTATGATAATGAGTTTGTTTTGTGGTGTTCTTATAGTTTTCTTTATAGTTTTCTTACCTATACAGTAGACTCTTGAACAACATAGTTGGGTAGGAACATCAGAAATCCACCTAACTTTTGACTCTCCAAAAACTTAACTCTTAACAGCTTACTTTTGACTGGAAGCCTTACTGCTAACATAAACAGTTGATTAAAACGTGTTTTGTATGTTATATATATTATATGCTGTATATTTGCAATAAAGTAAGCTAGAGAAAAGAAAACGATATTAAGAAATCATAAGGAAGAGAAAATATCAAAAATCTATGTATAAGTAGAACTGTGCACTTCAAACCTATTGTTCAAGGATCAACTGTATTTTGGTTTCTTCTCAGATTTCTTTTGCTGCTTATTTACCTTTTCATTTGATGACTTTCCTCAGTTACCTGATCCTTTCCTAGTGCCTCAGCTAGGCAATGAGACAGCGGGATAGAAGCTTTCTTCCATTCTGATGATGTAGAACATGTGAATTAGTGGTATCACTTCAGGGTGATTAGTAGAGACTTTAGCATATCAACAACTGTGTATCTTTCCTTTTGGGCTAGTGAGTTTCTAGACTCCTTCATCTCCTGCTGGAGAGTATAGACATGGTTTACACTAGAGTTTTAGTCCTTCATAATGTAGATTTCATCTTTTTCCCCTCAAATAGAGATAGAGGTCGAAGGAGCAGATCCCGGCTGAGAAGGCGGTCTCGATCACGAGGTGGTCGTAGACGTAGGAGCAGAAGCAAAGTAAAGGAAGATAAATTTAAAGGAAGTCTTTCTGAAGGAATGAAAGTTGAGCAAGAATCTTCATCTGATGATAAGTAAGAGTGGAATTTTCCTGTAATTATCTTTCTCCAATTTAGAGAAACACTGTTTGACTTAAAAATCTTTTGTTTTTAAATTAATATTTTGAATATTATCAGCAAGCCTATTCATTTGGTCTTATATTTAAAAGTTAATCTTTTGTGCATTTTTAGAGGTTATATTGCAGAGGTCATGGTTTTCTGAGTGTAGATGTTTTAGTTTGGGCTGGAGTGATTATTGGGCCGTTGCTTTATCATGAGTTTTCCCCTCTTTATTAGAAACAACAGATATAATACATAGTCCTGTCAATCTTAATTACCAGTTTTATGGGGGAAATTTTTATACTAAGTTAGAATTTTTAGTTTGTGTAAAATGATACATACTTTGTATCTGAGGCTATCTGGTAGCAGGAGTGCCTGTTAAAATATGGGAAATGCAGAAATATTTTAGTGTCTAATAGTGGGGACAATTTTTTTAATGCAAACTTAGTTGTCTAAACGGAACATCTCAAAAACGAATAAGACTCATTTAGAGCAGTGATTTCTCAACTAGGGGTGATGTACCTTCCCATTTGGCAGTGTCTAAAGACATTTAAGGTGATCATCCAGTGGCTAGAGGCCAGGGATACTGTTCAACATCCTCCAGTGCACAAGACAGTTCCCCACAATGAACTGTCAAAATGATAGCAGTGCTATGATCAAGAAACACTGATTAGAGCTGGGTAATGAGAAAATTGAGTGGGGGAAGGGTAGTATATATACGTAGATCCTTACGCCTTTAAAGTGCAGTTTGCTTACCCTTCCGCAGTGAAAATTCAGCAGACCATAGAAAAGGCTGCACTGGGAGGGATCATAAAGGTTGTAGAGAAGTTCTTTAGTAGACAGTTGGTACTGGTCTGGGGCAGTATTTGGAAGTAGAGCCACATTCCCCTTTAGATCGTATGCAAATGTTTACATGTTCATTTTTGATGGGGAAAAGATCTATAGCTTTCAAAGGGTTCTGTGACCCAGAAAAGGTACTAGTTTACTAATCTGTTCCAGCCATCTTGTTTTATAGGTGTAGAAATTGAGGATAGAGAATTGAAATGACTTTACTAATACTAAGGTCATGGCAGAGCCAGTGATGACTTTTTTTCAATTTAAGGAACTTTTGTTTCCAATTTTTATGCCCTGAGACAATAGACGAGGAGAAAACTGAGACACAGAAGGTTAAATTACTTGCCAGAATTTCAAACCACACACTGAGAGTTTAGAAGCAGAAGTAAAAGGAGTAAAATGGCTTAAGACTTGCTTGAACTTACTGTTAACTTACATTTTCCAACCTTTACTTTTTAAGTGTGTAAAATTATAATTTTGGAATTTCTAAGGATGTTTGAAATAATTACATGTATATTTGTGTAATGTTTTTTTAAGCCTTGAAGACTTTGATGTAGAGGAAGAAGATGAAGAGGCTCTAATAGAACAGAGAAGAATACAAAGGCAAGCAATTGTTCAGGTATGTGATTTTAGTAAAATTTTGATCAGTGTTTCTTAAATAATCACTTTTAGGAAAATAAAGGTTTTTATTTACTTTAATAAGGAAGTGACAGTAGCAATTCAGTAGGTATTAAAAAATGGTAGTTTCTTAATAAAATTGAAATGGTTGCCCTTTTTGATATACATAGGGTTCTGATATAAACCTCTTGTGTAATACACAAAATTTGAAGTGTGCTTTTTTTTTTTTAAGTTAATGACTAGGAAAACTCTCATAAATGAGTATAGAATAATTTGGAGGAATTTCATTTAGCAAAAATTATGCCTATTACTTTTGGAAAAAAACCTTAATGTTTAATAAAATAGCAAGTTTTTTAATGCAAATGTGATTGTTTAAGTGGAACATCTCAAAAATAATTTCAAGACAAGTTTAGAGCTAGGCAATTAAAAAAATGGGTAGGTAAAGAGCGTTATACATAGTTCTTGATATAGTCATTTAACGATAAGGTTAACTGCCTTGGAAGATTGTCAGTTCTTCCTTGGCCATCCTGAGATAAAGCCATGACCACTGGATTCTTTGTGGATAGCATTTCCTATAAAGTACCTTCTCTTGTCGTCAGAATTTTCTTCTAACGATGGGAAGGTGAGTGATGGGACTTGAGAGGAAGAATTCTGAAAGACATGAAAAATGTTTATAAACTATGAGGAGGGCAGCAGACAAAAAGAAAGAAGAGTGTGGCAGCTCACCTAGACACACATAACAAACCAATAAATCAGGTAATGGTATGTCAGAGTGAAGGAAAGAACTTGAATCACAGAGGGTGTAGGGCAAAACTGGAATTCCAGAGAAAACTTTTGGAGCGCTGATGAAATTATTATTATTAAACTGATAGGCCTAAAGACTTGGTTGAGTCAGTTTTTGTTCTTGCCCAGGTCCACTTTCCCTTATATACAACCTTTGAGGCCAGATAGGCTTTAGAACTCAGACGTATTTAAATTCTGGAAAGGTAATATGGTGCATCAGTGTATATTAGCCCCATAAGTGGGGTCTAGAACAGCACCCCATCATCAAATACATTAGTATTTCTTTAGTGAGGCATATTATGTTCACACTGGGGGAGGTAAATAAGACTAAAGCATGTCACATCTGGTCAGATTTTGCCTCCTGTGGACTTTGGAGTTATGTAGAAGGGATTTCAGATATGATTCAGTCAAGGCAGCAATACCTTTAAAAAGTTTTAACTTTGACTCTTTAATGCAACACCTCTTAGCAAATATATTTAGTTAGCATCAGATTTTATGAATATAATGTTTTGTTATTACAGAAATATAAGTATCTTGCTGAAGATAGCAATATGTCTGTGCCATCTGAACCAAGCAGCCCCCAGAGCAGTACTCGTACACGGTCACCTTCTCCAGACGACATTCTGGAAAGGGTAGCTGCTGATGTTAAAGAGTATGAACGAGAAAATGTTGATACATTTGAGGCCTCAGTAAAAGCCAAGCATAATCTAATGACAGTTGAACAAAATAATGGTGAGTAAGTTAGATTTTTGTTTTGACCATGTTCTCTGAATTTTTAGCTCTGTTACCTCAAAATGAGAAAGATTATTTGGGGATGGGGAAAGTGAAAGGGATTAGGAATGTTGTTCCTGCTAAACTTGTAGTAATATAATATTAAATGTATCCCAGTAAATGTTTTCTATAAATGGTTTTTTATTAGTTATATAACTGGAACAGTATATCAAATTCCCACTTATTACCTTTTGTTCTGCTTGCTCTGGAGTATTTTAAAGCAAATTGTAGCTGTAATTTAATTTCATCTGTAAACATTTCAGTTTGTATCTTTGTTATATAGAGACTTAACAGTTGGTTTGAATCAAAATCCAAATAAGACGCACATATTATGTGTGAGATATATATCCCTTAAGTCTTAATAGTATTTATTTCTGAAGATGCCAGATATGTGTCCTGTAAACTGTTGTGATTTTGTCTGGCTGCATTGTGTCCTTTATTTCCTTTCTCCTCAGTATTAGTGTTAGAGACTTGAATAGATTGGGGTTTGATTTTTTTTTTTTTTTGGTAAAAATTCTTTATAAATCATGGTGTAAGTGTATATTATTATATCAGGTAGCATGTGATATGTGGTTGTGCTAAGTTTTCCATTCTTTAGTTACCCCAAAATGTAATTTGTACAGGAAAGGCAGGATAAATGCTTGATTATTTTCCTTTATTGACTGATTTTTACCATAGAATATAGTTGGTGGCTCAGCAACCTCCACAGATGACTTGTAAGAGTTCAGTCATTTTGGCAGGGTTTCACTGGTATCATTTTGTACTTGTGTTTCAGTCTATTGCTGTCATTTTTCTTATTGAAGCTTACATTGTTCTCTCTTCAGCTGAGGTGGGAGGGACCAGTCCTTCTTAGTTGGTTTCTAATGTCTTTTGACTCAAACCCTGCAGTATTTCATATAGCTTTGTACTTTCTGTAGGTCAAGGTCGGCAAACTTTCTGTACAAGGTCATATAGAAAATATTTTAGGCTTTTGTAATTATTTTAGACCTTTTTTCTTTGTTCCAACTACTGAACTCTGCTCTTGTAGTGCAGAAGCTGCAACAGCCAGCATCGATAAATGAGCATGGCTATGTTCCCAAAAAAACTGTATGGACACTGAAATTTGAATTTTATAAAATTTTCATATGTCACAAATTATTCTTTATGTTTTTCCCCAGACCTATAAACATGTACAAATGGGCTATACAAAAATAAGCAAGGGGCCAAATTTCGCCCAGACTAGTTTGCTGACTTCTTTTCTACCACAGTAAGATATCAGGCTCACCTTATACATATCTTGCCCCAGAACAGAATCAGCTATTGCTCCAAGGAATCCTAGTTCTATGTAATAGGTATCCTCATTTAGAGATCACAGGGCACTTAGAGGTGCCCATTATTACTGCTCGGCCTTTTCAGCGGACAAGGCTAGGAAATACATTTCTAGAAAGGAGTTGTTCGTTCATACTGATATTCCTGATTAAAATTTGAGATTATAGAGTTTTTATTAATTTCTTTGATTTTATATACCTTTTACAGTGAAAAACATAGTTCCAATAACATGCTAACTCAGGGTTATTATTTTGAAACTTTCATAACAGAGTTCTCAGTATGATTATCAATTTTAAATCTACTGAATGCAGTTTGAAATTTAATGGTTCTTTTTGTTAGGCTGGATGAATTCCAGGGTTGTATAGTCACAAATATGTTGTAAAGTCATTTGAAATAATTCTCTGAATGGTTACATCACCAATTTTATAGGTTTAGGTTTATTTTCATTTGCTTTTGACTTAATAATTTTCTGCATTTTTAAAAATTATTAAAACATCTTTCACATGCATGTATTTGTGTTCTACCTATGCAAGCACACAAAGCATACTATACACTCATCTGTATGAAAATTCTGTATTCTTTTTTATATCTGCATACTATTCCAATGTAATGAAAGTGCCAGTTTAATCTACCTTCTAATGATGGGTACTTGGGGTGTGTCCAGTTGTTGGCTATTGGAGTGTTACAGTAATATTGTGCATTAAGTCATTTTTTTATGCTTGCATTTTTCTTTGAGGTGGTTTTCTAGATGTGGGATAGCTAAGTCAGAAGAATGAATGAACATACAATTTTGTTATTTATTTCCAAATTCCCCTCTATAATAGTTGTACAATTTTTGGCTGTCCCACAAGCAATATCTTGAGTGCTTGTTTACCCAAAAGCTTGTTAATAGAATGTTGTCATAGTTTGGGATTTTTAGCCAGTCTCATAAAGAGATGGTATTTTGTTGTAGTTTTAAGTTGCATTTTTTTTTTTCCTAGAAACCCTTCCAACTTTTTTTTGCCCAGTTTTTTATGGGCTTATTGGACTTTCTAGTAGGAAAATATAGATCTATATCAATAGCGGGGATATTAACCTTTTGAGACTTCATTTAGAAATACAATTTTTTAAAGAGGAGCTTTTGTTTCAATACATAGTCATTGTTTAGCTATTGACAGATTAATTTAACATTGGCGAAAGAATTGATACTGGGTCTTGCAACTTTATGAAACGGATAGCTTTATATGTCTTAAGTGTTATAAAGTGATTTTAAGTTGGGTTTTACTGAAAAACTAATGTACAAGAGGATAAAAGTTTGAATTGCTGTTAGTGATTTTCCATTGACTTATTATTTGCTTTAATTTATCTCTCTTAATTTTTCATATATTAATGCTAATTTTTATTAAGGTTCATCTCAGAAAAAACTGTTGGCACCTGATATGTTTACAGAATCTGATGATATGTTCGCTGCATATTTTGATGTAAGTAATTTCAAGTCATAAAATCAACTTAAAAGTATAACAGATAGGTGTTTGTGTGTGTGTATATATAGAGAGAGCAAGTGAATTAATAAATGTTAACATTTAGACAATCTGGGTTAAAGGTACCTAGAAACTACTAATTTTGCAACTTTTTTGAGTCTGAAATTAAGTACAACAGAATAGTTTGAGAGCTTCATAAAAGTTAAACATCAAATAAAGTGTAGTTACTTTTTCGTAACAACTTTTTTCTAGGATTTACAAACTAGTAAGTAACTAGTAAGCGCGTGCATGTGTTCATGCATGGTAGTTAGGTGAGCGAGACAAAGTGATGGCAGTAATTTCCAGGCTTAGAACAGAGTTCACTTTGGGCTTTTATGTTGTAGATAATGGAGAACTTACGGTTTGGGATCTAATAGAATTAGCTGAAGAGTTGGAAATGTTATGTGGAGTGTTAAGAAATTTTGGTCCTTTAGCCATTTTTATTAGTGCCTTTTCTTGAAAAAGTCTTAAAACTAATATTCAGAACTGTGAGACCATTTTTATTATAAATTTAAGAAAACATGAAAGATAAAGAAGCTTTAGTAAGAGGTTGGGTGAAGGATAAATATATATCAGGGAAATTAAAAATGGAATATGATAAGTAGTCCCCTAAACCAGCAGACATGGGTAATTGGTTTAAGTAATGTGTTATGTGTTCTATATATATTTGTGTATATATGTATGTATGTATATATATATTTGTGTATATGTATACATATGTGTGTGTGTGTGTATTTATATGCATATGTATGTATGTAGCCCTAGGAGCACCAAAAAAAAAAAAAATGGGTTAAGAGAGTATGAAATAATTATTGAGCCATCATTTGTCTGAGTGATACTGAAGAATCTTCTGAGTATCATGGAGAGTGATGTGTAATAAAGACTCTTCAGAAGTATCAGATACTCTATTTAATTTCCCACACAAACTCAACTAGTACAACCAGTGATATTTCTTACATATATGGGAAGAGAAGCAAGGGGTGTTACCTGGACAAGGCAATAAAAGAAATGTGAAAATTGGTAGGAGAGTTGGACACTGATTGTTAACCAAGTTCCCATGAATGATTTTTGTCCTCTATCAATAACTATGGAAAATCAGATGTGGTTTTGAGTTTTTGTTTTCATTTATAATGCCCTAGTTCTATTCCTAAAAGTTTTTAAAGATACTTTGTTCATTTTTTTCCTAAGCATTTTTGTGATCAAGAGGCTTTAGTAATCACATTTCATCTATATACCCATTTTTGTTTGAAAGAAAGTGCTTTAAATGTCTGTGATTCGCAGGTAAACAGCTTATGTTGCCTCCTTAATTTCAGAGTGCTCGTCTTCGGGCTGCTGGCATTGGAAAAGATTTTAAAGAGAATCCCAACCTCAGGGATAATTGGACTGATGCAGAAGGCTATTATCGTAAGTTCACAATTCTTATTAATTTTAGAGTTTATTGTAACATTTTGTAAGAGTATGTTGCTTGATGCAATCACACATTGAAGAACTCTGAAAGCCACATCACAGTGCCATCACTTAAAAAGTATGGTGCATCTAATATATCTAGCAGCTTCTGAGCCCGTGTTGTATTTCAGTAAGTAGCCTAGAAGCATCACAAATTGAAGTGAGATAAAGACTTGATGTGCAATCTAAATCTGTTCACAGTTATTTTCAGCCATGAGTTAATCCTCCAGAAGGAAGGGGTACGTCACTTGCTTTTCTTGATCAGAAACCAAGAAAAACGTACAAGGAACTTGGGATACCAGTCGTGCAGTATTTATCGTGTAGCGCTGCAGCTGGGAACACTTCAGTGAGCACATGTCTTCCCTATTCGATGTTAAAACCATCAGCAGTTGATAAGACAGCAGAAACTCTCCTTATAATGAGTGGAAGTGAGCATGCAACTTTAACTACATAATGAAAGAGTTAACAGTGGAAGCACAGCTTTGATTCATTGTGTTGTCTAGGAAACCAAAAACGCAGTAAAGATATGGCTCATTTTTTAAGTGACTGCAGTGTATTTCCTAGTTTTTGATTTATTCCATGCATCTCGTAGTTTTGTTTGGTCAAAATTTTAATTCTTTAATTTACTTTTTTAGGTGTGAACATAGGCGAAGTACTAGATAAGCGCTACAATGTGTACGGCTACACTGGTCAAGGTGTATTTAGTAATGTTGTACGAGCCAGAGATAATGCAAGAGCCAACCAAGAAGTGGCTGTAAAGATCATCAGAAACAATGAGCTGATGTAAGTCAGAAAAATATGTGATGAAACTTTAATAAAACAGATATTTGCAAATGAACATTTTTAAATGTCATTTTAAAATGTATAACTATGTAAAATTGCAATTATAAAATGAAAGTAGCTCTTTTTGACTGGATTTTTAATTTATAACCATGTGTTATATGGGAAGTACTAGAACTATAGGTTGATTTATATTTAATTCATTTCAGTGTGTTTCAGTACCTACTATTTACACTAATATCAACTTAGACTCCTTCCTTCTACTGCTTGTCTCATGGCCATCTTTTGCTGTGAGTATCTTAAACTCAAGACCAGAGGTGAGAAATAAAAGGATCATATTGATTAGCTGCCCCTGAGCATAAGGTGGCCTACAAAAAGTGAACACTGATTTATCAGATAGTTCTGGGAATTATTTGTATCTTTTATCTCTTTTTCCTTTAATAGAGGTAATTGTCATAATAGATATCTTTTAACACCTAATCTATACCACTTACTGAGCTTGTGTTAAAGTCAATTTACCATCTGTTTTGAAACACTAAAGAAATGTAGATTTATACTAAAGTCTCAGGCTGCACTAGGCTTAGAAAGTTATTTTTGCCTTGTTTTGATGGTGATCCCCAACCTCTATTATAGACATAAAATTTTTAAAATATAGCTTATTGACAAATTATAACTAGAATTTCAGAGGATAACCAAATATTAATATATGGTAAGACATTCCTTAATTAGATTCTTAAGGAAACCATGACTTGTATTCATTGTGGTTCTACTTTTAATAAACATAATATTTATATCAAGTCTTGAACTAAAATGTGCAAGATTGATTTCTCTTCAAGCAAGATGCGTTTATTTCTCAGTGTTTCTGTTTTGTTGATTGGTTATTTTGGAAATTAACCTCATGAAAATAGTTGTTTCGTTAAGTATAAAGTTCTTATAAAGTATAAAGTGTGAGACCTGTCATTCCTCAACGGAATTATTATTACTTAAAATACAAACTAATAATTAACATGTCACCTATGATACGTCAGACTGGAATTAGCAAATATATATTATTTAGTTTTTCTAAATTTTGGTTGTATTTAATTTTGACCTAATTTTTTTTTTTTTCATTTCAGGCAAAAAACGGGTTTAAAAGAACTAGAATTCTTGAAAAAACTTAATGATGCTGATCCTGATGACAAATTCCATTGTTTGCGGCTCTTCAGACACTTTTATCACAAACAGCATCTCTGTCTCGTATTTGAGCCTCTCAGGTACAGTGTCAAAACTTGTATACTTAGATAAATACTATGACATTATCTGGATATTTAATTTTTTTTTTTCATTTACCTCTGCTTTTTATTCTTCAACTTCTGTTTAAGAACTGACTTATTGACAGCTCTTAATGTATAAACATTAATTAACTGTATATTATGTGCCAGGCACTAATTATTTTTGGCCTTTAGCTTAATAGAAGGATTCTCTGAAAATTAAATACTTCAAGAAAAGGTTAAGCCAGAATGAAAAGAAATAAGAATAGTGGAATTAGAAATAGGATTTTGGTCTTCAATAGTATACTTTCACTGTTAGGGCTTTCAAACGTAAAACCATTCTAAAATCAATATGAATTTTACCATTGCATATCTTTCCTTCTATTTATTTTGAAAATTGAGTTTTATTGGAAAATTTTGTAATATGCACACCATTTCATGTGTTCTCATATCAGTATAGAATAATTTATTGAATGTGGCAGGAGGATTCTTAAATAGAACATACTCATTGTAATTTGTATTTTAGACTTCATTTTACTTTGTTTAAATTTTTTATGCCTTATTTCTATTTTGCATTTTAACCCCAAACTTTTTTTTTCTCTCCTAAAAGTATGAATTTACGAGAGGTGTTAAAAAAATATGGTAAGGATGTTGGTCTTCATATTAAAGCTGTAAGATCCTATAGTCAGCAGTTGTTCTTGGCATTGAAACTCCTTAAAAGATGCAATATCCTACATGCAGATATCAAGCCAGACAATATCCTGGTAAGTCAAACAATCAGGCCACCTTATACATCATGTATCTACTTACCAGTAATATGAGATTACCACTGTATTCTTCTAGAAATGACATCTTAGAAGAATAATTCACTATTTTTATTTCCCATTACAAATGACTTTATCAATTTTTACTTTTTTGGAAATTGGGCCATGAGATTTTAAAATATAATGAAAGAAGAAATAGGCCACTGTCTCAATTTATTCTTTTTGCTTGATGGATTTAGAATACACACAAATCCCAAGAGTGCTTTAATGTACTAATGATGCACATTCTCTGGTATCTAAAAAAAAAAATGCACGTTGCTGATTTGAGATGTGTTTTTACTTTTTTGTTCTGTAATTTGTACAAACTGATGGAATTAA
The DNA here is from genome assembly GCA_028627145.1 of Eidolon dupreanum. Classification (NCBI taxonomy): domain Eukaryota; kingdom Metazoa; phylum Chordata; class Mammalia; order Chiroptera; family Pteropodidae; genus Eidolon; species Eidolon dupreanum. The sequence continues at coordinate 77,740,704 of CM053502.1, read as the reverse complement.
GCACAGTTAAGGGAATTACCCTCTCAAACAGATATATGGAGTTGAGTTTAAAGGTGCCTAGGAGTAATTCTTTTTTCCTTTATTCTTCATTGCTTTAGAAGCTGTGACATCTGGGAGCCCAAACACAGTAAAGCTCAGTTGTGGTTAGGTATTATATTGAAAGGCATCCTTTTCACAGTGTTGACCTCTCCTAACTAATGATTTCTCATGTGGTAGATGCAGATTTCACAGCGTTTATGATTTTGAAAGTTAGAAATATATATCATCATAGTGGGGTGATTAATGTGCACACACACTCCTTCCCTTCCTGGTTTCATTTCTTAACCCTATTTTGTGGTATTCAGAGTTGGCATGTTTACAACTCAGGCAATTCCTAGGTCATCTTCCAGTAACATGTTCCGCACTTTTAAAAGATTAGGATCCCGTTAAAGTATTTCCTTCCACGCTACCACATTAATAAGAAGACATTCCATTTTGGTATGTTTAGTCTGTGTTTGTAATATATAGCATATGGGCTAGAGGAGCTGAGTAATTACAGTGAAATGGTAGGTAAATTGTAGACTTGCCTAGTTCAATTTCAAAGTTGATTTTTACCTCAATTTTTTTTTAATGATGAAATATATCATCCATATCAAAAAAACATTTAAATATGTAGTTTAAAGACATATACAGGGAATGTCTGTGTAACCACCATTGGAGGTTAAAGAGTAAGACATTTGCCAGTATCTTAGAAGCTCTTGTTTTTAAAACCTCATTGAATTTCTGACATGGAATGTTCCTTCTTCCTGGAGAAGGAAAAAATAGACATCAGAGAGCACATGGAGCTGTTTAATGAAAATCCAAAACTTTTAGCTGAGGATTTCAGCCACCAGTGTTCTACAAGTACCACATTCCTCATGAAGGGGCATAGCCAAACTAGTGCATGTAAGTGTGGCTATCCTGCTATTATTTAAGGCATTTAAGCCAGCCCAAGAGTTCCATTAGTAGACTGTAATTTTAAAATGGTCCTCGGGTTTATTCTGGGTATTGCAATTGCATTCTTAAGTAGCTGAATGCAGTTTACACTTTTAAAAGCTTTGAAAGTGCTCTTTCTTTATATCTGTTTTCCTGATCCCCCAGAAGAAGAGAATGATTATCGATGTGGCAGTTAAAAATCATTTCTATTATTAGCTTAATTCAAAGAGTATCATCTATACTAGACTAATCTATAACAGTGACCAAGCTTTATAATGTCCTGGTAGAGAGTGCCTATGGCTATTTATTTAAAGTGTTATGTTTCTTTTGGGTGGAAACAGTAGGCCAAGTTTAAGTCCCAACTCGGAATTTGTGTGTGTCTCTTTTGAAGGGGGGAAGGGACTCTGGAATATGAATTATCTGCACTTGTTAATCCTGAACATGCTTCTGACTCATGAGTGGCAGCAGTCATGGGAGCAACTCCAGCCTTTCTCAGCAGATGTCACTGTTACTGTGTATGTTGAAGTATTTACAAAGGAAAAAAGAAACAAATGACTAATACAGAGTTCATGTTTTATCAGTTTTGCCAAATATAGTTAACATTTTCTTGACTAATACCTTCTTTATATTTAAGGGATTTAATAATTTTTAGACTTGAAGTGATAGCTAAATTTGGGATGGTCTGGCAGCTTCCGATGAAGAATTTTTATTCTGTTTTTTCCAAATTTAATCTGAATCCTTCTGCTTTCATTGCCATCATAATTTTCTGGCAACTGAAAGTTAATCTAAGTCCGATCCCTTACGAATGAACATTTTCATATTCCTTTAATTAGTAACTTGACTTTATTCAGGTATTGCGGGGATTTTTAGAAAATGCTTTGCTTCAGTGAAATTTTTCTCTTACTACTATACCCTTTTTTAAATATCATTGGTTAAAATTAATTTTACTTTGTATGATCCCATATTTCCTCACTGGAAAAAGTTCTTATACTAATTATAATCAAATATTTAGTAGCTCTTAATTTTTCATAATTAGGAAATTGAGTTATAAAATAATTTAAAAAGGAATTTTTAAATGAGTAACTTTGTTCTCAGTGTTGAAATAACTTCTCAAACCCAATTATTTTTATCTATTTGTCTTAATTATTCCTGGCATGAATTAAACTTCCATGATAAAATGTTTTGCAGGTTAATGAATCAAAAACTATTTTAAAGCTCTGCGATTTTGGTTCAGCTTCACATGTTGCGGATAATGACATAACGCCTTATCTCGTCAGTAGATTTTATCGTGCTCCTGAAATCAGTAAGTATCTTCAGATGTTCTTTTTACGTGAGCCATCATATGTGCTGGAAACAGAATATTTAATGTCTAAGTACTGTTTTAATCGCACTTCAGCAGCTGCACGAGGTCATTCATGAGGAAGGGAACCATAGCACTTTCATCCTCCTCAGTTGGAATGATGGTAGTTGTGACAGGAGTTTTGATCATGTCTGGCAAGAGTAGCAAAACAGTTGTGGAAAATCCTCGACTTTAGAAGACTGCTCTTGATTACCTCAAGGTCTGATTATCAAATTTATGAATTGCGTGGGACCTTTACTTTTTTCTCTTCCTGTTGCCTTTGTGCAGGCTGATGAGCACCTTTACCAAAGGTGAAATGAAAATAAGAGAAGAAATATTTTCTGCCCCTTCAATTCCTTTCCTGCTTCCTCATTTTTTAAGGTTTTAAGTTTAAGAGTTTCTGTTAAGAATTAATGAAAAAGAACATGAAACTAATGCCAAAGTGAGGTGTTAAGATTGTGGTTATATACTTCAAGCTAAATAAATCCCCCGTTAATGAAAATAAATAACAGTTGATTGTTTTGATCTTATATTAAAAATATTCATTTTGTTTTTAGTTATAGGTAAAAGCTATGACTATGGTATAGATATGTGGTCTGTAGGTTGTACCTTATATGAACTCTATACTGGAAAAATTTTATTCCCTGGCAAAACCAATAACCATATGTTGAAGCTCGCCATGGATCTCAAAGGAAAGATGCCAAATAAGGTAGGACATTAGTGTGAGCTTGTATTTTTTCGAGGTCTTAGCAACAGTTTCCTATAAACTGAAGGATTGCTAACATGTATTCATCACTAGTGGCTCTAAAACAGTTTTAGAGAGGAAGGTACATGGCTACTAGGATTCCTTTAGCTCTTTTCTCATTTCTGGTGTTCTAATCAGCCAAGAGCTATTTAAAGAAAATAAGAACTCTTTTCCTTTTCCCCTTTAAAGTCTGTTTTTGTGTTTTTCTTTACCTTCTTGAATTAAGCAGACAGTAGGGGCCTAGAGTTTAGGGTAGAATTGGAATTGAGGAAGAGAGACTTGATGAACGTAAATTTGTTAAGTACCATATATATATATATGGAGATATATATGTATATGTGTATATATATGTGTATATATATATATATGTATACATGTATGAATGACTGTTTCATGTGTCTATTCTTCCAGAAGGAGCAATGTTCTTGGGAGCACACCCTTAATTGGTAACAGTACCAGACATGCTTGAGAGCTGGAATGAAAAAAGGTGCAGGTCAGGTTAGTTAGATGTAAGGAAGGGCTCAGTCATCAGAGAGGGAGTGGGAGAACATTGAATGAGGAACTGGATGGCAGTCAGTTTATTAAAGATTGAAGTTATTTGGGAAAGGAAGATACCAAGAAAATTCACTTGGAATGACATCTTTGTGACGTAAAACTCACCCTTAATACTTTAGCCGTCATGTCTGTTTGATTAACACAAAGCAAGAACTTTAGGGATTTATAAAAATATCTTGAGGGCCACCTCTTAGACTTTTTTTGCTTTCAGCTTATGTTGAACTTGTTTAGAATAAGTTACACAGAAATTAGCTATGTTGATATTTATTTTAATAAGATTTAGCCTTTACCATTTTAGACTATTAGAACATATTTTGTAAAATATCATTAGCTTTCTTAACTGCTAAGAGACACCAATTGTTTAATAGTTTTCCATTGAAGAACAAATGATTTTAAGTCTTTGTCTAATTTCAGTTTGGTATAGTGAAAGCATAATTTGATATAATTGGTTTATGATATCAAAACCAATTCTTGAGAAAACAAACCCAGAGAGATAAATATATATTACTTGTTATGGTTAAATTATTAGCCAGACTGTTTCATAGTAGTTTTGTTTTATTTCCAGATGATTCGGAAAGGCGTATTCAAAGACCAACATTTTGATCAAAACCTAAACTTCATGTACATAGAAGTCGATAAAGTAACAGAGAGGGTAAGTCCCTTTTTAGTGTGCTATATTAAATGATTATCTTATTAATGAATGAGCTGGGTCACATCATAGTAGGAGCTATTAATATTTTAAAACATTCAAAATATATTATTTTTGGTGTTGGCCAATTCTGAATAAAATATATCAAGTTATGAAAAAGATGAAGAGATTTAAAAATGTGTAGTGTCAGTTTTTATTTATTTTAGGTTATATTTAGGCCCTCTCATCTTTGGATCACTTTTCTTGGTCTGGCCTCCATACAGCTGTCATAGTGACTTTAAAAACAAATCTGATCATGTTACCTGTCATTCTGTTACCCTATAAGATAATATCTTTAAATTTCTTAGAATGACAAACTAAGTCCTCAGTGATATGAACTCTGCCTTCTTCAGCAGTTTCCCCTCTCTATACTGCGTAAACCCTACCATTTGACAAGTTAGTTAAAAGGCATGCTATTACAGACATCTATGCCTGTGTTCACAGACCAACTTGACCTTATTTGCTTCCTATACTTCCTCACCCCTTAAAAAAATGTATTCAACTTCAAGCCTCAGATGAAATACACATTCTGTATGAACCCTTTTAAAACCTTCAGGTGGAAGTAAGCACTTCTTTATTTTTGCTCCATTGTATTATGTGTCCCTAACTTTATCAGAGCACTTAATAACAGTTCATGGTATCAACTCGTGTACATGTCTATGTATTCCCACTTCATGGTAAGGAAAATACAGTTCAAATAGCAAATACTTACTGTATTATTTTTAACTAATGTTTTTGAATTCTCAAATTTTAATTACTTAACTACATTTTAGAGTTCTCTTTTGTTGTCGTTGTGTTTACAAAATTATATTACAGAATGATTTTTTTAAAAAACTATCATAGCTAATTCAAGATTAACCTTTTTTATCTAAGTTTTTGGATTGCTTCTTGAGAAGACATGGAGAATAGAGGAAGCCACCTGAAAGTTTTAAATGAGTAGATGATAATACATTCTTATATATTAATATTTTGGTAGACTGAAAACAGTCTGATTTGTTATATGAGTTTAATTACTTTATTTAGAGACACATATTTTTTCAATTGTTTTTAGGAAAAAGTTACTGTCATGAGCACCATTAATCCAACTAAGGACCTGTTGGCTGACTTGATTGGGTGCCAGCGACTTCCTGAAGACCAACGTAAAAAAGTACATCAGCTAAAGGACTTGTTGGACCAGATTCTAATGTTGGACCCAGCTAAACGAATTAGCATCAACCAGGCCCTACAGCATGCCTTTATCCAGGAAAAAATTTAAGCGAGATGAAGAAGCTCCAAGGGTTTGAGTAATTAAATACAAAGACTGAAGAAATTTCACAGCAGTTTATTAATGTATATAAACTTATAAATATTTCTCCAGCAAATTTGAGAAAGCATGATATATTTGAATTAAAACCAAGGGTGATATTTCTTTTAGAAATGTTAGTTAATCTGTTTTGTGTCTTATGTGAAATTTCACTGTAGAACTGTTTTAACTGCCAAGACTGCACAAAATTACAGTGCTAATGTATATGGTTGCAGTTCACATAAAAGACAAAAAGCATCTGTTATAAAATAAGTAGTAATACTGGGTGGTTGATTTATTTTTAGCAGACTTGGCTTCATTTTGGTCTTCAGCATAATGGCCAGCATAAATGCTGTTTATATTCACGTTTTCCTAGGTATGTGTGTGCAGGCCACAGCAGCATGCCCTTGGTGTAGTCAGTGCCGAAGGGAGTCTGTTCCTTCTTGAGCCTGCCTGCAGGGATGGTCTCCTCTTTTAAGCAGGTTGTGTACAACATTCAGTACACTGAAGGTAAGCTAAACCATCAACATCACTGGTGTTTTGCGATGTTATTTTATTGGAGCAATTGACAAATGAGGGATATTAGCTTTGTGGCAGAATTCCCTGCATGTGTGATAACTGATCTTGTTTTATTTTTTGGCATTGCAACTGTGGCATAGTTACAATTTCTGTTCTGTTCATCACATTTAAAATTTGAAGAGTATGCGCTTGATGGATAGAGCGCCTTCAGTGTACTGTTTCTTATTAACTTAATTTTTTTTAATCAACTTGCTATAGACTTTATATACATTTTGTTAAATACAGTTCCTAGTGACATAGAAACAATGCATAGTTTTCATTTACTAACTACAGATGTTGAGGCATAATTCTGAAAGTCCTCATATTTAAGAGTTAGACAACATAATGAAATTTTTAACTATTTGTATGTCATTTTGAAAGTGTACTGCTTTATGGTAAAAGTGTTTTTCATTTGTTCATTGTTTTCATTATTTGTGATCATGTTGTCTTTCAATACAGGCATAAACCTTCCACTCTTGAACAAAGCAGCTGCTTTTTAAAAGCGGTAATTGCTTCTTTACCTTTTATTTCTTTTGTAAATGAAGCTTTTCTTTAAGAATGTGACTTTAAAGTGTTGTCTATTGCATAAAACAGTTGACACTCACTTACTGTAAAGTGAAGATTGTTCTACTGCATGTGAAGTGGACCATGCAGATTTCTGTATGTTCTCAGTATGCATCACTAGATAATAAAGTCTTTTGTGAACAAGGCATTTGTAGCCATTTTTAAAAATTTTTGTCTTCAGTGCTGGTAAGTCAGTTAAATCGAAAATAGCTAAAAGCAACCTTTTGTTTCTTCCTTAAAGTCTTTAAAAGAATTATTTGCTAAAGATGTAAACCTAGCCAAAAGTTTATCATTTTATTAATTAGGATCCTAATTATTTCATCAAAAAGTTCTACAAATATTGTCAGGTTTCAGTGTAGTGAGATAATTCCTGTAGGTTATAGGGTATAATTCAGGATTTAACTAATGTTTCTGCTATTTTCTCACTTTTCCTTTTGATGGTGCGGAAAGAGAAAAAAGGAAAACGGGGCACAGGCCATTCAACGCCTTCTCCAAGGGGTCTGATTTGCTGAGACACCAGCTTCACCTTCTTAACAAGGTTATTTCTGACAGCATGTGTAGATAAACATTTAGCAACAGTTTAAAACAAAATCATGTAAATCCGCTTGGTTTTGCAACACAAAGGAATTCGTATTTTTAACATTATAGAAGAGAATTTTCAGATATTTAATCTTTTCTGTTTGGGTGGTAAAATTAATTCTTGTCTCCCTGAGGAATATGGAAAATAATCAGATTTTAGGGGTTCAAATAATACTACTAAATTGTAAATGGGATTTTTTTATTCACCCAGGCACCTAATTACAACAAGCATGCACATTTTGGTGCATTCAAGAATGGAAAATCAGAATAGCAGCATTCTTCTGGTGGGTTTTGCTCCATTTAAAGACATGAAATGAACTACAGCCAGGAAGGTGATAGATGATATAATAAGCCAACTTTGAATCTACACCCCATCTCTTCACGGTCTAGGTTTACTAAAATAAATACAAGATGGTGTTCATCTTCAGGTAGAGTGAAGCCTTGTAAATGAGGCATCACAGTGCAGCTTTCTACCTTAAATGAAACAGGTAGTGATTTTCCCACCATTATTTATTTTGGTGATAAATATGCTGCATATTCAAGACTTTTGTAGTTATTTTCACTCAGTAGTTAATATTTTGATGCTTCTAGTAATTTTCATGGCTTCATTTTATATAATTATTTAAGTTAACTTCCACTAGAAACAGTTCATCTTATGCCTTCAAAACTGTTACATATTCATTAAAAAACAAAGTTGCTTGTTACTTGTTCTTTGTGTTTTAGGTGCAGCTCAGTGGAAGATGATGACAACCAGAAGACATGAGCTAAGGTTTCTGTCCTATAAAAGATTTAAAAAAAAAAAATCCTCCATTTAATTTTTGTCTAATTTTTTAGTTTTCAGCATTATGATTTGGATTTCATTAATGTTTGGTACTTAGAATAGTAGTACTATTATAGTGTTCATTTGTAAAGTGCTTATTTTATCGTGCTTCCTGCCTCTCCTCCTCCTTCCCTCCCCTAAAATAAAAATAGTTTGTCAAATTTGGTGATGTAAAAGACTCTTGGATGGTGAGAGTCCACATGTAACATGTGGTTTTGAAAATCAGTTCCTAAAGGTTATTAGGGAAACAACAAACACCAAAGTAGCATTCATCAAAAAGTAGTCTTTTGCTTTAGGTATCTTATCTCCTTGGCAGATGCAAAAGAATAGAAACTAATTTTAAGAACACTTCAGCTCCTACAATACTCTATTCTCCAGCTTGCCCTTTAGTAACTTTTTAACACATGTTATAGTCATGGTCTTAAAGTAGACGAAATATTTAGAGTCATTGTCAGTTTTTCTTAAGAGAAATGAGAGGTGATATACTATAGATCCTTGATATTCCCAAATTAAGCATTCCTACATTGATCTATTTGACAGGAACCTTGTAAGCAATCATTATGTATATGATGCTGTTAGAATATGTAATTTTGCTGAGGTAGTAATTTGGAACTCTACAAGACCTCTGAGGTTTAGGCCCAGTTAGCTAATAATACTTTAAAAACCTGCATTCATGTTTTAGAGTAGCTGTGTAGTTTTCAAATACAATATTTCTCATGAAGTTTTTGCTTTATTACACTTTGGCAAAAATGTTATCAAGTGATTATCAGACTTCAGGATTCATAAGTCTTAGGACATAGCTCTCAAAGATGTCATAATTCTTTCTATAGTTGAAGAGAATAGCTGAGATTTTAGAAAGCATATACATTTTAGACACAGTTCTACATAGACCTTATTCTTGAAGGTTATCAGAAATTAGGTTGGAATTTTGAGGCTTTGAAAGGATGGAGCATCTTGTCGTAAAATTTAAGATGGTCCCAGTATTTGTATTCACTCCTAAATTGTTACTGATATCCTGTTTTTTTATTCCCCGGTGCCTATCTTGTTCCACTGTACTTCTTTCTCTCAAAATAATTTTGCATTTTAAAATAATTTTTACCTTTTGTCATTATAATTATCACTTTTTTTCCTAACTAAAATACTCAGGACATTTTTACAATACAAAAATTTGTATAATGTTTTATGGTATGTTGTAAAGGCGGTGAAATGTAATGTTAGACATGTATGATATATGCATTCCTTTTACTATACTTGGATTTTATCATCTGTCATCATTTTGTAGCAGAACTGTAGTTGGCTATGTACAAATAAAATCTCTGAAGTGAAACAAAGGAATCATATCCGAATTTAGGCCAAACAATTAAGGAATGCCCTTTTAAATGTTGAAGAAAAAAAGTCAGAGATATTCAAATATGTAATTCGCTTCCTTTAGTTATAAAGACATTAGAAATTGGGCTTCCTAAAGTATTTCTTTCTTCATAGTATCCTAGCTCAAGCATATATTCAACATTAATTTTATCATTCTTCTAGATGGAATGTTTTCCTTATAGAAATGTTCATTATAAATTCATCTGTTTTTCACATGTCAATAATAAACAATTGAGTTTAAAAATGTTTTCCAGTTATTTTAATATCATGGCATCTTTAATTTTTCTTTTCCTTCTATGTGTAGGGTAAGGGACTGTTCTGAAGAATATTTCCATTTAGTGATCAAGATATGGAAGCCGAAATCTGAAAATACTCTGTATTCTAATTGTGGTATTGTTTGTTGTAATTGCATTTTAGTAGTAATGTTCCTAATCAACTTATTGGGAAAACAATAAAATATGCATCTTGTTATTGTATTGTCTCTTGATTTTTCTTTTGCTTGAATTTGGTATTTTACATTGAATTTTAAAGATGTCATTTCTTACCTGGTTTTTCTTACATGCTGTTTCACTGATGATGTTCACAGGTGTGCTTCGAAAAGTATTCTGTGCTAAAATATGATTGGGAACTGCTGGGTGAAATTAAAGTTAAATATTCACCCTAAAAGCTCTCAGAAGATATTTTATGTACTGTGTGAATCTCAGTGAAGGGGAAAGGTATGGAGGGAAGTTTACAAACTATTTGGCAGAATCTGCCCTTTCACTGAAACTGCAGCTTGGAAATAGCCAATTTAGTATGATCATCCTTTCAAACATCAAATCGTTTTCTAAGCAACTAAGTGCAGAACACACACCAAAGGGTGTTTGTATTCTTCTTTCATGTGTTTCTGATTTGGTTTTCCTGGTAATAGATGCGTAATAAGCAATGTGATAACCTTTTTCTCTAATGATTTAAATAAATTGGTTGAATGCAGATGGGGAGGCCTGTCTCATCTACCCACTCTATTTTCATCTCTTAAAGAAATTTGTTCAGCTTTTAAAAATAATACTTAGGAGGGACAGTTGGGTCATGTGAATCTTTGGCATATGGAAAGCAGGATTGGAGAATGGAAGGTCAGAGTGTCTGGCTTTGTAGAATATGCTCCACTTAGTTGAAACTACCCACCACCAAGAGACCAGTAGACCCTAGTTTAGTCGAATCTTGAATTTTATAAGAAATGGGCCAAATTGCAGTGTCTCTGGATAGCCTTATAAGGGTCCCTGATTGTAGTTTTCTACTTGGGCTGGCAGAGGATTAGAGCTACATAAGCATCTAAAGTATTTAGAGTATCAGTTTGGGAGGCTGTTGCTGCAGACTAATGAGAAAGAATCTACCTTGGTTAAGATCCAAAAAGGAGCTAGAAAAGGTCAATACTGGAGAGCTAAACATGGTATTTATGAATAAGCCAAGTTTAAAATCTCCTGAACAGAATTACTTTATATTTCTTACACACTTTGCCAACTAATAGCACACTAAATAGCCTGCTTGTTTCCAATAAGAAATCTGCCCTCACCTATCAGTTATCAACCTCCCCACCCTGAAATGCACACATCTAAAAGGACCAAAGCAATTCTTTAGTGCAGCAATCAACTTCATGGAATTTCTGACAGACTAATCCCTTATTACCTCTATCTCCAAAATGCTCCTTCCTACCTCCCATTTCCCATCTCATGCCCACTCCCACTCGCAGTCTTATTGAAAACCTGGATTTGTGTCTTAATTACTCCATTCCATACCTGGTGCCTGGTACATGCCTTGCAAAAAGTAGGACATGAGTTGATACTCAGCAATCTGGCTATGGAGCCAGTGCTTGTAACTGCTGTGTCATGCCTAACAATCGTCAGTGATGGATAAAGTCCATTTCTGAAATACTTTGAAAGGTTCTACGTGCCAGGCAATGATTGTTCAGGATACAGTGGTGAGCAAATCAGTCATGTCCCTTCCTGAAGGTTTTACAAATAAAATTTACATCATTATAGCCCTAGGCTGAGGAGAGAAAATACCAACACATGAAAAAGGTAGAAATGAGAATGGGTACAAAGCGCTGGTAAGGACTCAAGGTTCAGGACTCAAGTTAGAGCTGTTAAGAATGAAAATGAAGATAGTTGATAGGGGAAACAAAAGATTGCCAATTGGAATTGAGTAAAATTTTTGTAATCTGCGAAAGGGATACCATTTTTGATAATGACACATGGTACAGGATTTAGGTAAATGTCTATTAATAACAAGGGGTCCTGAACAGTTAAGTTTATTGTGTTGATACGGTTCCAGAAAATTCCTTGAAATTAACCTAAAAACTTAAGCATACTCTTTGACCCCTGCCTCAGAAAATTATTTGAGCCTTACTCTTTTACTACAGGTAGAGAACACTTATTAAAGTACAGTTGCTCTCCTCAACATTTATTTGAATTCTTTAATTCATCTCCTCCATCCCTAAGTCAAATATTACGTCTTATTGTAGGAGATATCCCTAAGTCAAACCTAACATTGACTGGCTTTACATGTAGGGTAGGAGAATGGTGAGAGGCCTTTTACTTTTCATTTTTAACTTGCAGTAATGTTCTAAGTTTAAATCGTGTGGCTTTATTTTAATGTTTAAAAATAAACTACTTTGAGGTCGCTTCATAGGTTATATAAATGTCTAAACACTACATTGTACACTTGAAACTAAAATAATACTGTCCACTCTAATTGAAAAAATTTTAAAAGATGAGGGAGGTGAAGGGGAATAAGAGTTTCAAATTCCCAAATTTCAAAGTCATAGGAATGTAATATACAGCATAGGGAATATAGTCAATAATATTGTGATAGCCTTGTATGGTGTCAGATGGTTGCTGGACTTACAGTGATCACTTCTTTAGGTATATAAATGTTGAATAACTATGGCGTACACTTAAAACTAATATAGTATGTTAGCTATATTTTAATATAAATCTTTAAAAAAAACTTTGAATTCACCAACCATTCACTAAAACCAAAGCACACTATCCCCCAAAATATCCAAACTGATCAAGGCATGTTACATCCAGCTTTTCCTTTACAATGTTTTTCAAAGTGTGATCTGAGAACCACCTTCATTAAAAGTACTCAAGCCCCACTCCCAAAGATTCCATTTCTGTAAGCCTGCAATAGAACCTACATTTTTGTTTTCCTGATTCTTAGGTGCAATAAGCGTTAATCAGGTTTTTTTCCCTTTTCACCAGTTAATGAGTTAAACTTTAGCTTAGTTTGAGATTCAACTAACCAGAGTTAAGACTTATAGCAATGAAGAGCCTTGGGAAAAAAATTCCATTAACATGAGATCTGGCTGCTCTGTAGACAGTGACCTTTTCCCATTTTTCCTTGGACATCTCAAAACAATTAGATCTGAGTGGAAGAGGGTTATTGCCTAAATCTATAGTTAGGCCCCAGAGAAAATTGATCTTGCTCTCAAATGACAAAGGACCTGGAAAATGATAAGTTTCTAAGGATTCATAGGAGGATTTTGAGGATCTGGTAAATTAATTAAAGCAGAAACTTTAGCTTCTAGTGGCCAAATACTCAATGGATAGGTCAAAATGACAAGAGATTTGTGGAGTTGGGAAAGGAAAGAAAAAGGTAACAGAGTAGGAAGAACTAAAAAAAAAAAAAATCACTTATAGAGGTAACTGACTTGTGTGTATAATAGAACACAAGAAAATAGCAGCAACATCAATTATACCATTTATTGATGATGGAATTATACTGGACAACAATCACAAAAAAAGAACAATCTTTTGAAAAGAATAGTTTACTAAGTGAAACATTTTGAAACACAACATGCAAAAGATTGTCAAATATGTCAGTATGGAAGCCCCTAGATTGATATATAGATATCTCAGCAGTGATTTCCATAAGTTCCACTCCACATCACTTCAATTTGTGTGTGTGACTGAGTGTGTGTGTGTGTGTGTGTGTGTGTGTGTGTGTGTTCGATACCTGCATCTTGGAATGATGAACTATATTTTAGCTGGGTTTCTTTGAATAGATTTGCTTACATTGAGATGTATGAAAAAGTTATTTTTGCTCAAGGGGTGAGCACATATCTTTAGCTATAAATGAAGGTGATAAACAGTTTAGCTTTTGAATATAGAATGGTCTGTTCAATACTATGTTTTTTCGGTAAAGTTTCTTTTTGGTCCTTGGTGCCTTAATTTCTTCCCTCTGATTTTCAGGAAAAGACAGAGGTATGGGTGAAACTAGTATTGGAGACTTTGATGGCAGACAAGATCTTGTTGAGGCCACTTTAACCAGTGATTGAGTTGTTTGGGCAGTAGTGGTTTTGGTTGAGAGTTCTTGGCATGGATTTAAAATGGAGCTTTTGGGATTCTTAAAGTCATCATAAGTTGCTGTCAATTGTTTTGTTGTGGATGAACTTTTTAGAGATGGTGGTCTAGAATTCCATTTATATTTGCCAGCATTGCTCCAATTCCATTTTGAAGCATTTTGTTCAAGCTTGCAAGAACCAGAATTAGTTTTTCTTTTTTCTTTACTTTTATCTACACAAGTTGGCTGAAGACTCACAGAGTCAGAAAGTTTTGGCTGTCTCATTTTGGGCACAGTTTTGGAGGAAGAGGGTCGATCGGTAACTGCAGGAGTACAGAAAGTAGTTTGTAGTCTTGGCCTTTCTTTTTGTATAGTCGTATGTTGTAGTCGTTCCATTTCCAGTAAACGAGTTATTAAATGTTCAATACAGCTTTCCGGAGATTCCCCTGTTCCTTTCCAAGTTTCAGATTTTGAGAGGGCTAATTTGTGCAAGTCCAGAGTATTGAAAGGAGGAGGGAGAAAATCAGGATATGGAAATACTTCACTTGGTTCCTCTGTGAAAGACTCTTCAACATTTTCTATTGTTTCTGGCTTTAAGTTTAGGTCCATCTTTTTAAAATAGCTGAGTAAAGTATCATTTGCTTTTTCATTTTCTGATAAATCACTTTCATCTGTCAAATTTTCTTCTACAATGCTGATTCCATATTTTGAATTCCAATTTGGAGCAGAAAACGTTTCACCACTGTTGTGTTCTATAGTTGAACATAAATTAATATGAGGTTCATTTCGGTCACTAAAGTCTCCGTCTGCATAGGGCCAGCAGAGACCTAATGGTGTCTGCTGTCCAGGGTAAGAAACAACTTGTTTATCAGCCAAAGCACTTTTTAAGGAGTGGTTCAGAGTGAAGAGCCTTATGGGATTATTGGTTATGTTATGGCCAGTTTCCAATGAAGATTTTTTGAAATCCCTTAAAAAAAAAGATTTAATAATGAATGACTTGTTGACTAGAAATAAAATGCTATTGTAATGATAATGAATAAGTAACCTTACTCAGACTGGTTAAAGTTTAGTTCCCAATGGCATATGTGTATCTATCTGAAACAGAAATATGTTAATTTCCAAATATGCTCTAATTGTATACAACTATATAAATTGTTTAAGTATTGATTAAAATATTAACTGGGCATCTCTTTGTGCATGCACGAGTAATGAGATCATTATAACTACATATGGCTAATGAGTTATGAATGGCCAGCAGATTAAAATTGGCTAATTACATCTATTTGCCTATGAATACATTGTACATGTAATTATGACTTCTGAAATGGAGACTATCCAACTCAAACTGAAATTATAGTGAAATGTTTATTGATCTAGAATTAGATAAAAGGAAACATTTAAAGAACATAGGTTACTTAATAAAGGCTTCCACTTTAGCCATTGCGGTTTTTTATTATTATTCTAACAAAAAAAAGGAAGCAAAACTATGTCTATTGAACAAAATGTACCCCAGATGTAGTCCATAGCATTTTCATCTGATGGTGCTCTTTTATTTTAGAAGTAATAACTCTAGGTAGTATATTAAAATGAAAACTGCAAAAAAGCCAGGCCATAGAATATTGAGTTTATCTTTAGCTTTTTTTTTTTTTTTTTTTAAGCTTACTAGAAATACTGACATTGAAAGATTTGATCAGGAAGACTGGCCAAGATAGCATAGAAGCTAGATGCTGTGCTCACCCCCTCTCACGATCACACCAAAATTACAACAAAACTACAGAGCAACTATAACTGGAAGTCACCTGAGGTCTAGCTGAATAGAAGTCCTACAACTGGGGACATACATAAGAAGAGGCTGGTAGGAGGGGTGGAGATGCTAAACAACCGGTCCCACAACCATGTGTTGGGATCCAAGAACTGGGAAGGTTACCTTGGCTGCAGAGACCCCTCCCCGTCTGAGGAGTGAGGGGTCCAGGCCCCACACTAGGCTCCATAGCCCAGGGTTCCAGTGCCAGGAAGAGAAGTCCCCACAACCTCTGGCTGTGAAAAACCAGCGGAGATTGTGGCTGAGTGAGATGGAGGGCTGTGGGGATCCCAGATGCTCCTCTTAAAGGGCCCATGCCCAGACTTACTCGCTGACGGACTTGCTCGCTCTGAGTTCCAGCGCTGGGGCAGCTGCTTGAGGAGTGCCAGGGACATACAGGGAGACACTGTGTTGTCGGGCTTCAGGGTGAGGACTGGAGGGGTGGCTTTTTTTCCGGACAGAAGTGCTGGCAGTATCCATTGTTCTTTTGTTGAGCTCTACCCGCTCCCAGTGTGCAGAGGCATACCTGAGTCTCCACCAACCTGAGTAACACAGGTCGCTCCACCCAGGTGATTCCCTGAGACTCTGCCTCTACCAACTATTTGTATGGTTTATTCCATACAAATAGCCTGCTCAGCATATGCTGCAGACTTTCCTAAAATCTCTCAAAGGCTCACAAAACCCAAAGAAGCAATATCTGGTCTAGGCATTCCCTGTACCTCTTGCTGAGCAGCACCAAGCTCAGCACTAGCAGCAGCTGGCTTTGGTTTCTGCATTGGCCTCTTGAGGCACCTTTAAGCCCAGCACAGGTGGTAGCCAGCTGCAGATTGTTTGGTGACTTTATTAGGTGGTCCTGGAAGTGCACAGGCTGTGGCTGAATGTGGCCGACAGCTGGAACCCTCCCAGAAGGCCCTTAGGCCAGCACACCCAGTGGCCTGCTTTGACCAGCACTGGAGCTGGAGCACCCTCCAGGGCTTCAGCTGAGGACACATATGAAGGGCAGACTGGGCAGGCACCAGAGCCCTGCTAAAGTGAATCCTGCTCCATATGGTCAATACCTCACTGGCTAATCCTCACAACCAATCAGCCCAAGGGTCAATTCCTCCCATCAAAGTGCAAACAGCAACCAAAGCTCAGCTACATCAGAAAGGCACATATAACTCACACACAGGACACGCCTTAAGAACCTCTCTCAACTGACAAGGGAACACTGTGCCACTGAGCTCCAAAGGATATCTACAATATAAAGTCACTCTACTAAGACTGGGAGACTTAGGAGGCCTACCTAATAAATAGAAACAAACATGGGGAGGGGCAGCCAAAATGAGAAGACAAAGAAAAATGTCCCACATGAAAGAACAGAACAAAGTTCCAGAAGAACTAAATAAACTGGAGTCAAGCATTCAAACAGATGCAGAATTCAAAACATTGGTTATAAGGATGCAAAAGAAACTTAGGGGAAGAATAGATTAACTCAGCAAGAACTTTAATGAAGAGATAGAAAACATGAATATGGAGATGAAAAACACAAAAGGGAACCAGTAAGAAACGAAAAATACAATATCTTAAATGAAGAGTACATTAGAGGGAATCGACAGAGTGAATGAAGTAGAGGATAAAATCAGTGATTTAGAGGATGGGGTAGCAGCGAAAGACACCCAATCAGAACAGCAACAAGAAAAAAATCCCCCAAAATGATAGTTTAAGGGGCTTCTGGGACAATATAAAGTGTAACAACAATTCACATCATAAGGGTATCAGAAGGAAAAGAGAGCAAAAAATTCAAAATCTATTTGAAGAAATAATTTCAGAAAACTTCCCTAACCCAGTGAAGGAAATAGACATACAACCCCAGGAAGTTCCGAGAGTCCCAAACAAGATGAACCCAAAAAGGCACCAAGGCATATCATGATTAAAATGCTAAAAGTTGAAGACAAAAAGAATATTAAAAGCAGCAAGAGAAAAACAATTAGTTACCTACAAGGGAGCTCCTAAGACTGTCAGCCTATTTCTCAACAGAAAATTTGCAGCCAGGAGGGCTTGGCACAAAATATTCAAAGTGATGAAAAGTAAGGACCTACAACCAAGATTACTATACCTAGCAAAGCTATCATTTAGAATCTAAGGCCAAGAAAAGAGTTTCTCAGACATGAAAAAGCTAAAGGAGTTCATCATCACTAAGCCAGTATTACAGGAAATGTTGGAGGGATTTAAGAAGAAAAAAATTTGTATCAAAAATATGAATAAAGAATGGCAATAACTACATATCTATAAACAGGTACTTCAAATGAAAAAGAACTAAATGCTCTAATCAAAAGATGGGGTGGCTGAATGGATAAGAAAACAAGACCCTTATGTAGGCTGCCTACAGAAGACTCACTTTGGATTAAAAGAAACAGACAGACAGAAAGTAAAGGGATGGAAAAAAATATTTCATGATGGACCTAGAGGGCATTGTGCTGAGTGGAGTAAGTCAGAGAAAGACAAAGTTCATATGATTTCACATACGTGTGGAATCTAAAGAACAAAATAAACAACAACACACGCATATTAAAAAAAAACAGTAACAAAATAATAGATATAGAAAACATTTTGAAGTTTACCAGATGGGGGAGGGGGGTTAGTGAAAAAGAGGGAAGAGATTAAAAAGTACAAAATGGTAGTTACAAAATAGTTGCAGAGGTATAAAGGATAGCATAAGGATTATAGTCAATAATATTGCAATAACTATGTACGGTGTGAGATGGGTACTAGATTTACCCATGGGGTGATCACTTTGTGAGATATATATGTCTAATCATTATGTTGTACAGCTGAAACTAACATAATATTGTATGCCAACTATAATTGAAAAATAAAAAATATTAAATTTCTCAAAAAAAGAATGATTTGATCCATTAATTGACTTATAGTTATAGTCTCACTATCTTCTTGCTACTTTTAAAGCCAGTTTACATTAAAAGAGCAAAGTATTCTTGAAAGATTTTTAAATACTTTCATTTCTATGGAAAATGATAAATATTCATTTAGCTAAAAAAATAGGTATACTGACTTGCCTTTGAAAAATCACAGGAAAATTACTTTAAATTTAGAATTGATAACAACACAATCCATGCACTATAGTAAAAAGAGCATAGAATCTGGAGGCAGAAGACCTAGATTTGAACTCATTTGCCCCCAGTGAGCTAAATACCTGGACAGTTATATAAACATACTTTGTGAAATGTTAACTCTAAATTAAAGTTATCATTACTTTTATCCTCTTTACTTGTTGATGGTATATTGAGGATAAAAATCTCAGTAATATTTCACTTCCAACTCTGCAGTATTACTAGACTTTCCTAGTATTAACAGTGAATGCATATCAAACACATTATTCAGTTTAGTCCTGACAACAGCCTCATGAGATAGGCACTTTTACTTTTAATTTTTTATGGAAAAGAAAACTTGAAGCAAGGCTGGTTAAGGTCACACATCTATTGAGTGATGAAACTGGGATTTAAACCCAGGTGATGAGGATCCCATGTCTGTGATCCTAGCCCACACTCTACTGACTGTTTGCTCTTCTGTATGATAGAATTCAATTCATTTCATTTGACCTCTTACCTTGAAATCCCTGTTCCCACTGAGTTCTTTCTAGTAAAAGTAGGCTTTCCTATCCCCGCTAGCACCAACATTCCCTTAGGACATTAGTCAATACAATTCCTTTAGCATTTCTTGGTTTTGCCCCTCAAATTAGGTGAATTTATCCTGAGCCTCTGACTAGGAAGATAGCTACTATCAAGTGAACCACCCTAGTGTCAAAACTGGGTACAAAAGAGAGGACTAGAACTCAAGTTCTCCATTAAATAATACACTGTACGTAGAAGTGACACATAACAGTGTTCAATAAATGTTAATTTCCAAATAATAGTAACTTACTTTTTAAAGAAACATTATAGTTGATTCTAATACACACC
Source organism: Eidolon dupreanum (assembly GCA_028627145.1). Classification (NCBI taxonomy): domain Eukaryota; kingdom Metazoa; phylum Chordata; class Mammalia; order Chiroptera; family Pteropodidae; genus Eidolon; species Eidolon dupreanum. Next base: position 77,721,169 of record CM053502.1, on the reverse strand, counting down.
AAAGATTACAAAACAAAAAATAAGAATTCAAATCAAAGTAAGGTCTGAGAAGCAATATATTATAGTGGTAATGAGCATAAACCAAGTTACTTTTTTACATTCTGGTACTACCATTCATTAACTGTATGCCTTTGGGCAAGTTACTTAACTTGTTATCCTGCCTCAATGTCTCATCTATAAAACAGGGATGATGATAACAGTACCTACCTTATAGGATTGCTGTAAGGGTTAAATGAATTAATACATATAATTAACTAAAACTGTTCCTGGCACATGGAGTATTACTTTCCCATTACAATTTATTTTCCCTTCAATGAGAAGTCCAAAATCTATCCATCTAAACCCTCATTGTAATGGCACCATAAACTCTCAATTACCAATATGTTGATTACCTCTGTGGTATCTGCCAGACATTTTCTATTTAAGGAAGAGTTTCTACAATATTCCATTATTTGCACTCAACACTTTTTCTTCTGGTTGTTTTTTGTTTTAGTATTTCAGATGAGTATTTCAGATGAGTTTATTCATCTGTATTTAAATTTATTTCACTAATTTAGGGATTTATAAAAATATGCTCTCACCTGGTCTCCATGGTACTTCCTTCATTAAGAGGATAACTCCAGAACTGAAATAACCCTTGATTACTATTCTGATAACAGAAAAGCCATGAAAAACATTTTAGTAACTGCATTCATTTTTTAAAAATAATACTTTAGGAAAAGAGTATGATGAATAAAATCCCACCTGTGTTCTTTTGTGAGCATGCTCTGATAAATTAAGTTCTAGCATCAGTTGTTCTACTGGAATTTCCAAATGACTCTATAAAGCAGCAAAAGACTTTTAAACAAAATATATCTCTGTTCCTTACTGGTTTGTGTTCTAAGACTGTATAGTTATTGCTGTAACTAAGGAATATATAGTTCCAACCAAGGAATATATAGTAAAATCCTATAGTACTCCCTTATGTACATACAGATATAATTTTTTTTTACTGATTTCAGCAGGAATTAGTATAACTTATGAATACCAACTAAACAGTGTTAACTAATGAATCTTGAATATCATTAATATTGTCTTTATTTTACTAACAGTTAAGTGTTTTATATTTTGATAAAAAAAAGGTAAATGAAAGATTTTCTCACTACTTCAAAACAAAGTATTAACCATTTTAACTGCTTCAGGTATCTTAAAAGCTGAGACTATTTCCCTTCTGGCAATGACTAGAAAACACTATATTTATTACAAAGTTAATTTCCATGTATAGTTCTGTTATATTGAAGAAAAGCTTAATATAATAAAATATTAATGACCAAGTTGCAGCCCTGTAAAAAAGCAAAGGTCTGTCTTGATTGAAGAAGTCTATAAAAATGAAATTTAAAGTTTAACTTTGAAAAAAGAAAAATTTTTAAAGAACATACATGTAATTTTAAGTAATGTTTTGTGAATTATTTAAAATCAAACATTTATCCTTACCTTGTTAATTTTACCTGAAAGAATGTATTGGGGAAAAATGAAAATTAATAGTTACATAAAACTGCTTACACTAAAAACAAACCCCCTTTAATGTGCATGATTATTCATATTATAAATATGAATATAAATTTTCCTATATTTATAAATACAAAGATCAATATACACATCTAGAATTTCTTACCACCTGCTTCAGTATCCCTTCTGGGTGGGAGGTTTTTATTTTCAGGAACAGGTGCTTCTGAATCCAAATTCCAGTGAGATAAGTTCTAAAACAATATTTTTTTTAGGATACTCTTAATGTTAAGAAAATTTTAAAAGCTCAAGTACATAATTTTACAAGTCCTTTGGGTGGAGTTTGACAAAAGGCACAAAGCTTCAAGACCACCTCTCCTTCTTATAAGGATACTACCAGGATATTTGAGGAACATGCAATGTTCTCTTAACAAACTAGTATCAGCTTGATCTCACACTAATTAATCAGAAAATGGAAAAGCTTTTACAACTTATGGTTTCATTCTTATTATGTTCAAAATAATAGCACACAGATTTTCAAAATTAAATAATAAATGTAATAAAATGTCCAGAGCAGTGTGTCTCTGGCACACAATGGCACATTCACCAAATTTTCTGTAGCTGAGTACCAGATCTAAAAGCCTATAAAAATCTTTCCACCAAACAAAGAAAATGCTCTAATCCTCACATTAACTCAATGCTGACCAGCCCACTACTCATTCTGGACTCCAGATGTTGAGAAACACTCAGAAAGCACTCAAAAGAAAGCCAAAAAATGAATAGGGAAAGGTACTATATCTACTGAGTATTTATGTTCCAGACATTGTGCTGAGTGCTATGGGAGAAAAAATGTGGGCTGTGTATAGGAGAGGAATGTAATCATTTATCCTGGAAAAACTAAAGTGAAGAGGCAATTAGTTTACTTTTTCAAAAAGTAATTTTTTAAGGAATGAACTTAGTGGTTTTCTATCTCAAATAGAAAATCCTTTGCAAATTAAACTCTAAGCAACATACAAATAAAATGTGAGGTAGTATTAGGTATTATCTCTACACTAAGGAGGAATAGGGAGAAATAAGCTTAAATCCAGTATAAGTATATAACTGATTCACAAGAAAGTTATGTCTTTTTAGAAAGGATAGTTGAAACTTAGGAGGTAGGCTACAGATTCTCTTTCTCTGGAGGTTTTTGAAAAATAAAATTAATACATTATTCTCTGCCCTCTGAAATAATGTTTCAGGTCTAGTCTCCATGTAAGAATTACCTGGGGAGCTTTTTTAAAAATAATAGTTGAAAAAAATGTTACAGATTCTGATTCAGTAGGATGACGGTATGGCCCAATTATTTGTATTTTTAAAACCCTCCCGACAGATTCTCAAGCTTCTCTCAGCTATGTATGTAACCCTGGAACACTAATGTACAAGATAACATGTGAGAGAAATATCCTTAAATTAACATGGAAAAGGGAAGCTGGTGAATTGTGTTATTGAAATCATGAAATAAAATTAATTACACTAAATTTGTCAACTGGTAAGGAAGGCTGTCAACCGTACACGAAGCCAGCTAGATTTTAACTCCTTACAGGTCGGGAATTTATACCTTTTGATATGCCACCTGTCTTACCAATATTTTTTTACAAAATATGTGTGAGAAAATAGAACAAAATCCAATTGTAATTAGAAATGTTTTGACATTTCAAGAGACACTTGTTAACTTTTCCTTTGTTAAAAGAAATAAAAGTTTTCCAACTGATATTCCAAATGTGCCAAGAGGAAAACTCAGGACTAACTGCTCACAGAGACAGCAGCAAGGGATCTTAGCAGTAAGATTCAGTGGGAGTTAGGTCTTAACAGTGGGAGCTGCTGTCCAAATGCGCAAGTTCAATAGCATCTGCCATACCTCATGAGAGATGTTTGACACACGCAGGTTGGTGCCACAGTTCTCACCATTTCTTCTCCCCATTTTGCTCCTCTGTTTCCTTAAAATCCTATACAGGTTGTCGGACAGGCACATTTATGGGTAAGGTACAACATTGATTTAAAGAAAGCATGAACTTTGGCTCCCCACATAAAGGAGGTCAAGAAAATACTTAGCAAGAGAAAGGGACTATCAGGGCAAGGTGTGGGTAACAATATAAAGTCAATCAGAAATAAGGGACAAGCTAGACCAAAAAGGGGAGGGGGGTATAGACAAAAACAAATTGGAAGATTTGGCAGAAGATTAGAAAATTAAGGTCTGAAGTGAGAAAGATATTATCAGAGAGGAAGATAAAATATAAGTTAGAAAAAAATATAGTGAATCATCTGGGATTTATAAAACAGGGTCATGAACTCTGCTTTTAATCATTCAGAACAGGTGCTCCATTTGAAAACGGATTAACCTTACATACACAGTCAAAGTGAGCACCCCATGTTCAGAGACACTAAAAAGCCCACAGGACCAAACACTATTTTCCACACCAAACTATCATGGTACCAAGCCCACTGCTGTTTAAGGTAGAAATATTAGAGAACTGCAAGATAACAAGTAAAGCAATCATTGGCTTAGGGTATGGCTATCTGGAAAGACTCACAAATTAAAGCCACCACTGTAATCATTACATTTGCTAATCGTTTATATTTTATTGTCTCCTAGAGAGAAAGGTATATCCTGGAGAAATAGAAAATACAGTTCAGGAAGGTTTTTGAATCAATAAACACTGATCCATCCACCTGCTCAATGCCCGGCACTGGGATGGAAGCATGAAGGAGGAAGGCTGAGTAGGTGGCGCTGACCCGGGCCACCCAGGTGTGTGCCGTGGAGGAGGGCACCGGGCGCCTGGAAAAGGCCACAGTGTCTGGAGGAGGGGCCCAGAGACCAGTTCTCTGTGACTGGGAGTCCGGGGAAGGGGCTTTAGAGCAGAAGATTGAGTATTTATTTCGGTGCCCGGAGGAAGGCGCAAAGCCCAGAAGTCAGAAGCCCCCTCCCTCCCCGGGCTGTGGGCAGCTCAGTGGGGAGCGCGAGACAAGGGGACAGCGGGTGCGGGCTCGCGGGGGCGCCCTGGGCTCCCGCCTCTTACCCCACCGCGCCGCAGGCCCACGTGCAGTCCCCGGCGTCGTCTCCTAGGGCGCTGCCTCCCCGAGGCCCCGGCCTCTCCGCGTGCGGGGCGAACGGCTGGACTGGCGCCCCTTCCGACTCGGCCTTCCTGCAGCGGGAGGACAGGGAGGGCAACGGGCGGCGGCCGGCCGGGAGCGCGGCCCCCTCGGCGGTGGACGGCCTACGAGGCTCGCGGGCTGGCGCCGCGCGGGGCGAGACCAGCCTGAGCTGGGGCTGCGGCTCCGCGGGCTTCCCCAGAGGCCGGGTCGCCCGGCAACTACCATCGAGCGGGGGCGCCCATGACGGCCCCGCGTTCCATGGGGTCGGCTGGTATTCCGGGGCCGCGAGGCAGTCGGCGGCCGCCCAGGCGCGGAGCCTCTTGGCGGTCACCAGGCTGCCCTGCCCGCGGGACAGGCGACGCAGCCGGGGCAGGGCGCCGGGCCTCGGCTCCTGCCCTCGCGCGCCTGTGGGCCTTCTCAGGGGCGGCCCGGCCTCCTGGGCCATCGCAGGAGCGTGGCCGCCCCAGGGCTCCGCACCCGTGGGAGTCACGGCCTCGGCGCCCCCACCGTTCCACACCCAGGCCGGGCCTTCCGGCGCCCTGGCCTGACCCTGAACCCGGGCGACGCGCTGAGGGGCCCCGCGCGGCAGCCTGGAGGCCCTTGGCACCTGCCGGCCGCCACCCCATAATTTGTTCACTTAAAGCTTGGAGCTGTGCCCCGTACTAAGCTAGACAAAGCTAAATCTATGTATATGCATGGATATATGTAAAGTTCTATCTATGTTTATAATATGTAAGACAGTAAATACTTAAAATGCTGAGAGGAAGCCCACCTCTGGTCAGTTCCGGGTCACTCATTGGTATTACAATAGGAAAAACAAAAGCTGATTTTTTTTCTGTCTGGGGTACATTTAGATCCTGGGAGGCCAATTTTGTCCTCCAAATTTATCTCTCTTTACTTTCAGTTCCGTGAAATAAGTGTGTAGAGTGAGGGGAGGAGAGAAAAGAATACATGTACATTCTATACACATTAGAATATAAGTATATGCATTATCATATGCGTATAGAGTAAGCAAATATGTAAGCGAATATTTGCATAGTTGTGATTGCAATATATTTGTATGTGTAAGTAAATAAATAATAAAACTGTCAGATGTATTCTTTATAATAAAGCATTGACATTTGAGAAAGAAATTTTTGTAATCCTTTGTTGATGGATACTATTGCATTCTGCTGGATTGAACACTTGGCTCTAGATTCAACCCCCAAAATGTTTTGTTAACTATCTAAATGCACAGGTTCTTAACATTTGGGTGGAAGGAATCTCCTGTTGCTTTGTTCCCAGAAAGATGCATGTAGAGTATATACCAGTTGAATACAATTTCAAGGATTTCCCCCATCTCCAGCTCCATATCAGAGGTGTCTGTCTCCTTCCTCTCCATTTCCATTTTCCTCTCATACAGGCCTTCCCTGACTTCACTATTAAAAGCCGTTCCCACCCACATTACTGTATTTCATAACATCCTGCTTTTATTTCTTCTTCATACGCCTCACAATATTGTTTGTTAGTCTTGTTTGCTTTTTTGTCTGTCTCTTCCTAGTAGAACATATAACACTCTATGAGGGTAGGGGTCTTGCCTATCTAATTCATTGCTGAATCCCCATTACTTTCAACTGTGTAGGAGCACAGTAAATATAGGTGAATGATTATAAGGTTAGCCTAGGCCTCTTTGGACATTTCCCTCCTTAGTACTCTCCTCCTTCAGACTGTTTTCCATACTGCTGACCTAAAACACAGACCTACTCAAATGCTCTCCTCATGCATAAAGAATAAAATACAGATTCTGTAGTCTGCTCATCACCTTTCCACTGCCTACATGTCAAAAATGTCAGACATTTTACAATTTTCCTAAATACTCTCTGTCTTCCAGGACATAGGTTATGTTTACTTTTTCTACACTCTTTTTTTTTTTTTATCTCTTCCCTCCTTTTAGTTGCCTAAGTCATACTTATATAAATCTAGCTCACAAATTATTTTCCCTGATCCTTCAGAAAGAAATTGCTACTACCTTCAAGATCCCTATTTTGGGTTATATTATAATGATTTATTTACAGTTCCTTACTCACTATTACATTATAATTATTATTTTACAATATCTCACTTATTTACTTTTAAATGCCTAAAAAGCAAGACCTGACCTTATTCTATCTGGTGGAGTGCTGGCATATACTAGGCACTCAAGAAACATTTGAATTAATTTACTCCAAAAATAACATTTGCTAGAGTGTGTGGTGTGGTTACTATGTGCCAGGCATAATACTGAACGCTCTACGCAGATTAACTGACTTAATACTCTTAATGACACAATGAAGTTGGTACTACTAGTTATTCCTATTTTGTAAATGAGTAAACTGAGCTTTTCCCAACTTAAAATTACTTGAGAAATAGTAAATTGGGTAAATATTAGAGTCCATGTATTTTTAACTAACTCTTTCTATAAATATATCTAGCTGAGAAATTTTTTTTTCTGTCTTTGGATAGGAGACAAGAAGTACATCTGTATGTGTGTATGCATGCATGCATTTCATATATCTAGCTTACGTATCTCCCATCTTTCTCACTTTATATTTCTGTTTCTGTTTTTTTCTTTTGTTTCAGAGCTTGAGCTGATGCCTGATCCCTTAAAGTCCCTCTGAGATTTGTCATCCATTAATGCGTCTTCTAAGATTCTTTATTTTTCCTTGACAAATATATTCCTAAAACTTTCCTTTCCTATTATTATTTCCACTTGACTTCTCGTTCTTTCTCTGGAGACCTTTTGAACACTTTGACGTCAGCATCAAAATCATGCACCCCCAAGCACTTGTTGAATTGATGAGGTTTTTAGTATTACAGTTTTAAAACTAAAGTGACAGGATAGTCCCTTGCAGTATTTACAGGGGAGCACCCATTCTAAGTGGTGAGGAGACAAGTCTAAGAGAGGAAAGAACTCAGTATGAAATGTGGCAGTATGAAATATAAGGGGAACAACTAAGAGAATGATGCCCTTTCCAAACCCTTGAGTCTGCTTTGGCTCTAGCTAGCCTTGAGAGTTAGTTAATTAGTTAGTTGGACAGTGGGCTGTTTTCTATAGCAGATCTGGTCCAGATTTAACAATAGTCCTTGCCCCAAAAGAAGCCACCTTCCTTCTAGGCCATCCCAAGGCCACTCTGGATTCCATTTTTAGTGGTAGCCTCAGGCTTCCCTTACTTCAAACCCATACCTCTTTAGTTAATCCAAGAGTAGGGTAAGGTAGATGCTCTCTGTCTCATGGCATTTAACAAGTTCTTGCATTAATTACAGTGAAGGTGGTCTGAATTGATGGAAAAGAAGGAAAGCCTGGGGTCAATTACTTAGTAGGTAAGGATGTCTTGCTACTCACCTCAGTTTCTCTTACTATGAAAAATGTGACAACATTGACCACCAGATAACTATTTTGGAAAGCACTTTGATGTACGTTCCCCCCCCACCCACCATAGTCCAGGGGTATGCAAAAAATATCAGTAACAACATTGATTAGTTTCTATTTACACTGGAGGGAAAAGGCTTCTGTTTCAGTCTACCTCTTTTCAATACCTCTTGTGTTTTCACATTTACCCATGCTTTTGCTTCCACCTCCTTTTACTTTTCCCTACATTACTGCAAGGTCATGGCTGATCATGTACTACAATAGAATCTTCATTTAGTGTAATTATGTAAATATTTTTAGAAAGTCAGGACGATATTTTCCAATTAATAATGTACATTTTTGTTCTCAAATAGATTCTAAATCAGTGGGGAACATTTCAATTCAATTATGAGCAATTTGTGTTTAGTGTCTGGGTTAGCTAACTTGTCTTTTATTCTTTCCAGCTCAGCTTTGCCTTTCAATCATGATCGATTATATTTATCTCCATGAGCATTTACTTTAAATAGCCTAACTTTCTTGTGTATGTAAAATTCCTTTCGAAGAAATATAAGTGAAATTTTGTTAAAAGTTGTGTTTTTATTTTAAAAATTAATCTTTAACACTTGAGTCTCTTATTGAGAGGCCACCATTTTGTTGCAAAAATATAGGAAATCTTGTTTAAAATCTATTTATTTCTGAAGTGAATGTGATAGTGATGTATATGAATATATTTCCAAAAGTAAGATAAACACATACATCAATAAATTCTACATCTGCATATGTTGTAGCTAGTACTTTTGAATAAATTCTCAATCATATTTCCACCTTTATTTTGATCTTTCTGCAAGGCTTGAATTCTGCAGTTTGAATTGCTTTAAAAATCTTCCTGTCCTTCAGATGCCTATACTCCGTAGCTGCATTTTCTAGCCTTATGTCACAAATTCACTTTGAATTTTGATTTAAATTCAGGATCAGAACTTACTTTCTGGCGCCAGGAAAGCTGTAACTTGGATCCTCTTTCTGATAGTCGGGACCCTCCCACCTCATTTGCTTTGAACGGAACACTCTCTTTAGAACACTTTCTTTAAGAAACTTGGAAATGATCTTTTCTCTTTGAACATTACTGAATATTTTGCCTTCTGGAAGCCAGCTGATCTTGTCACATCCACCATGGCCGAGGGGAAGGGGAATGTGTTCTGGAGACACAACAGACCTCTTTGGAACAAAAAAAAAAAAAAAAAAAAAAGGAATTACCATTTACCTAAAAGTCATGAATAAGAGATCAGCCTAACTAGAAAAACAAGCAAGAGTCCTGCAGCTACTAGGTAGTTCATGATACACTGCTAGCCTAAGTGGTGCTGCTGGTTCTTCATAGCAACTCATGCCACAATAAAGAAGTCCTGGCTTAGGAGGGTTCTTTCTAATCTTTTCTTGTGAGAAAACAATCATATATTACAAACATAGTCGTGAAACGTTAAATATCTTGGATATTGAAGAATAGAATTGGAAATAAATAGAATACAAAACAGACACAAATGGAAAGATTTGTTTTGTCAAAAAGCATTAGTACCATAGCCTGAGACCTGGTTGGCTGCGATCACACAACTAGTTAGCAGCAGGGCATTGCCAGATTCCATTCTTGACTATTAAATCCCATCCTGGTTCAGTGTTCTTTCCACCACGGCATAATTAGAGAAAATGAATGAGATCACTTCCTTGAAGAAAACTTAACCATTACGAAAAACATTTATCCATGAGATAGTCAATTTAAAAATAAAATGTAATCATTGTAGCCTATCTTTGATTGCAGCCAACATCAATAAACCTAAGATAGTTAGAAATATTCCATCAGTTGCTATTTAGAGCAATAATTAAGAATAGATGGATCAATTCACTGGAGTATAAAGAATCAATTTTAATAGATCACTTCTTTGGCCTGTTGAGTGGCTTAAAACATGGTTTGTTCTTTCCGATTTATGTAAATGAGGATTTAGTAGTACATTTGCATTTACTTGGAAGAAAGAAGCCTCTGGCTATCAGAATATTCCACCCCTGTGACCTCCACTAATTCCCCTCTTTCCAACAATGCCCATAAAATTATGATAATCACGTTACATTCAAGTTAGCTCTATAACGTATTTTAAATATATTTGTATTTCAAGTACATGTTTTGCTCATTTTTTAAAGTTTTATTTTTTAAGTTTGCAAGTTGAAAATTACGAAGTAGAATTGTATATCTCCTGCTGTGGGCACTAATGTACATATGATATAACATGATGTTTTTATAGTCTTGACCAAAGGTTTTTAAGTTTGATAAAAAGCTGGTAAACATTACCAACTTTTGCCATAGCATGGTTGGCTCCCATGGCTTTCCCTGTTCTCACCAGTTTGCAGTGTGATTACCCAGCCATTTCACAGAGTAGAACAATTATGGTGAACCTGGCTCAGATGATGGAAAGTGCTGAAATTAAGGAGTAGCTATAACAAACCTTATTATTTGAATTTTTGCTCCAAATCTGGGAGTAGTTCTTGGCAGCTTTCATCTTGCTTGAGGCTGTGGTGTCAAGTGTAGTGGTTTAAGTTTATTTAGTATTTCTGTTGTTCTCTGTTTTTGGTCCACAATGAAGAATAGCTTCTTTCAGTAACACTAGAGTTGAGCATTTTGTTGTTTACCTTGTTTCCTCAGTGTTAATTTGGTTAAGAGAATAAGAAGCAGTTTGTCATCTTACCTGTGTTAATCTGGACATTTCCTTAGTTTTTGGATGATTAAACTGTTTCCTCAGTTCTTCTCAAGAACTGTGCTGATGTAACCACTCTCCCCCAGAGAATAGAAGGTCTGTGGAGCTTTCATTATGTACACATAGGGTGCATAGCCTCTACTAAGTGCCAGTTGGAAAAATATAACACTGGATGTGTGCACACCACTTTCCTTCTTCCTTTTAGGAAAGTATTCTACTTTCTTCAGATATTGTCCATGTTCAGACAGGAAATTGGAGTTTCTGCCTAAAATTCCAGTAAGACTTGTCAAGATATTTTTGACAGGCTAATTTCCTCTGGTTTGAAGAAGCAAGATGAACACACAGAGTTCCAGGCTAACATCTGGACCATTGTGACTCTAAGAATGCTAAGCAATCAGAGACCAGAAAATAGATTCCATGATATCTTCTTAGAGATGAAGAAAATCTTGGAGGAAGAACAACTGCAAGAGATTTCACTCTTCAAATTCTCTATTTATTCTTCTCTGTAGCTCAATGAGTCATCATGGAAATAGCCAAAAACAATCAAATTATATTGAAACTTCCACCTGTTGACAAATGTAGGACACTCAAAAATTATGACCTTCCTGAAGTTATGCATCACACCTTTGAGACTCTATCCAACCTTCACAAGCTGCTTCCAAATCATCTGATGAAGATACTTTATTCTTATAAGAGTGAACAGGACAAAAAAAAATGTAAGTCAGAAGAGGGTGGGTGTGAACTCTTTTTAGTAAGCATACACTTTTTCTTGGTATAAGCTGCCTCTTCTTTTAATCATGAGTAAGGACTTATTCTTTACATTACAGGTGTGCTCAGTTCTTAAGACCAATGGCCCTATCCATATAGGGGCCCACGTTCTCAGAGCTTAAAGTAGAAATTAACCATGTATTGACTTCACCATCACTTCTTCACATTCCTTGTATGAACCAAGATAGTTCTGTTACTCTTCTTTAGGCAAAGCATACTTGTGGAAAGATGGAAAGGGGACTAAGTGGAAAATATCACTAAATTTACAATGTTAGCTTTAGATTTGATTTTAAAAGAAATTGGTGAGAAATCAAGTTGAAGGTTGAGCTTTGAAGTTTATTATTTCTTTGCTCTATTTTTTACTACTTCTTTCTCCTATTGCCAGGATTGTTCCACCGCAGAAAGAAGCTGGATATTCCCCCTGATGATTATAAGCAACTTTCACTTGTTGTAGTTTGGAGTGGCCCACCACTTTTGAAATTCCATCAGGACAGTTGATAACTGGACTGATTTGCAAAATTGGGTGGAGTAGTTCTGGAAGTAGAATTGTTCATGCTTAAGTGACGGATGGAGGTAGATGATAGCCACTTGTGCCCATAAACTTAGAAAGCAAAATAGCAGTGATTAAGACACAAGTCTTGGGAAAGAAGACATGCATTGGAGTAATAATTTTAAAATATTATGGCAAATTTGGCCATTTGTATTCTAATCAATCCCTAATCTCCAAATCCACAGGACTGTGAATCAATCCCAATATCCAGATTACACTAAAGATTACATAAAAATCAAGAAAAATGTAAGCAACCTAATAGAATAGATAAATGTTACAGACAGGCAATTCACAAGATGTAATAGAAATCATCAATAAGCATGAAAGATGTTCAAACACTCTGGTAATCAAGGAAGCAAAAGATAAATCAAGAAGATATTCTTAGGCCATCATACTGGTCAAACTGAAAAGATTGATAATGATGAACATTTGGGGAAATAGATACCTTCACAATTGATGGCATGGTAATTGATTCATGCTTTTTAGAAGATAATTCCAAAGTCTTTACCAACATTAAAATGTATGGTATTGGCTTATTGAATGAGTTAAATTTGGTAAAGAGGAGGCAGAAAATTTTCTTCTTTCTAACAACTTCCCCCTTTGACCCATTCTGTTGATTATTAGAAAGAAGAAAATTACAAGCAGATCTCATAGTTTTCCTGGTCATATTCCGATAGTGAAAAGTTTATTCATATCTAAACTCTATCCCTTTATCCATTTTAAAACATCTCTGCTTCCCACCACTCTAGCCTGATTTACACTCAGAAATTGGAAGTAAGCCTGGCAGTGTAGTAGGTTTATTTTTCTTACTTTGCCCACTCTTTCACTGGCTACTGTTAGATTGAGAAGGGTGAGGATGAAAGGAACTGAAAAGATTTTTCTCGACTGGTGAAATATCAGATTGTCATCTGTCATTCTGGCTCTTTGGGGGTGGCAGCTTTCAAAAGCTGACCTTTTCTTTCCTGGGGCATTTGTGCAGGTACTTTGGTGATTTCCCATTGCTGGAGGTCTCTCACTTGATAGCCTCCTGCTGACATTTCCCCTTCTCCATCTTCACCCCCTCCACTCCTTTGGTATGTTACATTTCCATCCTAATTCAACCAAGATTGCTTTCACCCTTTGGACAAAGCCCTCTTAAGATGTTATTCAAGATGACTCAAAACCAACTACTTTCCAGGGGGTTCATGTATAGCTCATGGAAAATTTGAACCTCTGTCCTCCTTATCTTCACCCGACTGGTGAAAGTACAACTGGTTTCCAACACTGACCTCTTTTCTCTGTGGCATGTGGTCTTAGCCACTTTCCGGTGGACTTTTCCAGGTGTTAGGTGTTGAATTGTGTCTCCTAAAAAGATCTGTTGGAGTCCTAACCCCCAGTACTCCAAAACATAACCTTATTTGGAAATAGGGTCTTTATTGAGGTACAGATGTAATTAAGTTAAGATGAGGTCATACTGGAGTAGGATGGATTCTCAATCCAATATGACTGGTCCTTATAAGAAGACAAAGACACACAGGGAGAAGTTGGCCATGTGACAATAGAGGCAGAGATTAAAGTGATGCATCTGTCAGTCAAGGAACACTAGAAACTAGGAAGAGGTAAGGAAAAATTTTCTCCTAGAGGTTTCAGAGGGAACATGGCCCCGATGGCATCTTGGTTTTGGAGTTGCAGCCTCCAGAACTATGAGACAATAAATTCATTGTTTTAAGCCACCCAGTTGGTGGTACTATGTTTGTTATGGCAACCCTAAGAAACTAATAAATTAGGTGTTAGGGGATACAGCCCAGTACCTTCATTTGCCAGGGGGAGGGGAGATGGTAAAGTACACAGCACTGCAACAACTCTGCCTAAAGAAATCTTCACGTGCCTTAAAGCATGTTTACCATTTTCTAATATAGATAGGTATGTTGTACATATGTGGGTATCTGGCACCTACTGGATTTTTCTCAGACTGTAGCTTTAGGAGAAAATAGAGACAACAGAAAAATTCATATTTTAACAACCCCTTACATATGCATGTCCTTCAACTTAGCAATTCCACTTCTAGTTAATGTGCTAGAGAAATACTTGTACCTGTGCACACAGATGCATGAACAAAGTTGTGTGTTGAAGCATTATTTAGAATGGTGAAATAAACAGCTTAATGTCATTCAATAGCAGAATGGTTAAACTGATAAACCAATACTGTAGAATCTATTAAAAAGAAAGTTAATATTAAAATATCTACAAAATACACTGTAGAGTGTAAAATAAGTGTAAAATAAACTGTGAAATAAAAAACAATGATTTCACTTATGCCAAAAGAAGACTGTATATTTGTACATACCAATATGCATATAAATGCACAGAAGAGTTCTGAAAGAGAGACAACAAATTCAGAACTGTGGCTCTCCTTGGAGAAAGGATAGAGATTGGAGGACTTTCCCTTTGACTATGTGTATTTCTTTAAGTTGTTTGATTTTTTTTAATCTAGTGGAAATCTTTCCATGTATTTTTGTAGTTAAAATGCAATTTTAAAATTGAAAATGTCGTGAGTGTTTACATGAGGTTGAAGAAGTGTTTTAGCTTCTGTTCCCTTAGCCTCCCAGTGTAGACACTAATAATATATATTGATGTACCTTTAGCAACTGGCCATATTCCTGCTGTTTAAAACTGCCACCCCTACTGTTTTTGTTCCTTTATTTCCAAGGTATTTGGCTGCATTCATTCTCTTCTGTGGTTGGAGGCCAGTTTAAAGAAGTGTGCAATACAGCTGAGGTGAATGGTATCTAGCAGGAAGAGATGTTGCCTCTGAGTCCCCAGTCTATGTCTTGAAGGACCTGTGCCTAAGTCAGAGCCCAGTCATAGAGGGGACATTAGCTTTTGAGGCCCTGAATTTCTCACTAAAAGGCTGCTTCATTTCCAAAATGCCTTTTCCAAAATGTATAGTGATTGCCTTGAAGGTGCATCCTGAAGAGATGACCCTATTTCTCATACTTTCTTCTGTCAGATTATGAATTCAATAATGGATATCAGTGTTAGACTGCTACTGTGCCTAAAGCTCTTCTAGTAAAAATTTCATCTGACCTTGAAAATGAGTTTTATCCCTCATCTGCCACCTACCTCTTCATCTGCAGAGAAGTTTTGCCTGTATAGCCTGTATTTGTTACCCAGAGCCATTATAAGAAGAAAAAAGAAGAACTAAAGAGTTATTGCTAAACTCTCAGATTTTTCTTTCACAATTTGAATAATAGTGAAGTTAAATCATAAAAACAATATAAAACTGAGAAATGAGATCCACTATATGGATTTGGATATACCGCTAACCAGATAATTGTCTCCAAAACATTTTAAGACTCTACAAGAGGTCCTCTTCCTCCTCCCACCCAGGCCCCAGCATAGCAATGTAAGGGGTTATGCCGAGATCTTTTTAGTACTGACTTCGTGCTGTTTAATACGTTCTTCATACTAGTTTCCTAAATGACTGGCTGGTGCCAAACCAAGTAGGAAATGGAAGGAAGTTTAAGGCTTTTTTGTTATTGTTTTTAATGCTTAAGAAGATACCTCTCTTGATTAATTTATCGTGTCTCTGCCACCCAAATACTTCGGAAGTTTGCTTAACTGAATGGTGGAGACATACGAGGAGAGGCAGGGCTGGCAGGAAGAGTGGTTTCCACAGAGTTATTGAGCTTTAACAGATCAATGTGGCAACTCTAGAAGCAGAATGTGCTGTTCACATGTTGGCAGTCCACTGATGGCCACCAAATCTATGACTTTTGTTTCTACATTGAAGATAGTTATGAGGTACAAAAATAACAAATCACCTTAAAGCCCAAAGTTTTAAGTTACCTGTTTTTACTGTCTCTGGTAAACACACACACACACACACACACACACACACACACACAGTGGCTTTTGTACTGATTTATATACCTCATCTATGCTGATTTGTATTGTGATATCAATTCATCCATTCATTCATCTGTCTGTGCATCCATCAGCTATGTAATGCATTCCACACATTAACATAAGAAATTTAAAAAAACATTCAAGCAAATATAGTTCAATACCTCAAAAATTTTCTCTATAAATTGACAATCAATATTATTTTACTTCCAATAATTTTATGAGGTATCCCTTTGCTTATCATACTTTCTTTCAAAACCAAGAAACTTGCTTATAATTTCAGAAAAGATGGGCTATAAGACCCAATTAAATATTCAGGGTGAGTTCTAAATTTTCATCTCATTTTGATGTGCAATACTAAATGTAATTAATCATACTGGAGAATATGAGAATTTGTAAATGTTATTCTCTCTAATTTATTTCTAGTTGCTTACAAAAAGGATTTGAAACAGTATACAATATTAAAATATGTATATACAACAAGACAATCAAAAAAATCATTTGAAGCCAAAGAAATTTTTTATTTTAACTGGATGTCACCAAATACCTGAATTGGGTTAATTAATTTAGTTGAATATTAAATTTAGCTATGAAATTCTGACAACCAAAGCAAACTATATTCTATTCTTATTGTTCAGGTGTGCCTGTGAGAGCTTCTGGGTGCCCAAGCTTAGCTAATAAACTGCTGCTAAGAATAGTATGTGGGAGCCATCTGGGCCAGGCCTTGACCACTAGCCAGGAGCCGCAGATTCTAGTCCTGTTCTTGACTCACTTAAAGTGGTGTAAGAGCCTCTAAGGATCAAGCTATTCATCAAGTCATTATATCATTTATTCAGATTGCTAAACTATGGTCCCTTGAGCCAGTTCTTTGTCCTTTGGGATCTCTGCCTATTACTCTGTCTGGGAAAAATCATCAGTGGTTCAGCGTGAGAAATATGGGGACTGGACAAGTTCTGATCTAATTCCTGTGCAGTGTTACCCTAAATCTCTCCGAGGCTCAACTTCCCTTCTTGCATTAGGTTTATGACAACTCTTTTATTTTCTAATATATCCAGATGGATTGCTGAGCTACTTATAATGTAGTCTGCAAACTGACTTGGGATCTCAAATTGTTACCTGTTGGCAGAGATAAGAAGATTATACTACAATATAAGTCAACTATGTCACTAACACACTATGTAGTTCAAGTGATTCTTTCCTTCCTCCTTCTCTCTCTTTCCTTTCTTTTCTTCCTTCCTTTTTTTGGGGGCAGGGCAGGGGAGGGGTAGCAAGACTGTTTTGATGAAGAAAGCAGTGTATTGAATTCCATTCTGACACAAGCTATTTGTCTCATTGCAGATGAGCAATTTGGTTAGGGACCAATTGAGGTCAATGGGAAGCAGTAGATATGATATATATACAGAATGCATTAATATGTCTAAAAAGAAAAATAATTGTACAGTAACTTGCCATTATTTTAGAAATCATGTACAAATTGTACAAATAAACTTTACAGTGGTATGGGAACATCTGTTCATTCATTCATTCATTCATTCATTCATTTGCTGTGTATCTATTAGATGTCTAGGACCAGGCTAAGGTCTAAATGTTGCTCAGTGATATTTTTGCCTTGATGGAATGGAAGAGTGCAATAGCAATTATAAAATGGTATAACTTCTCTTTCTCACTTTAATGCCATGTTACTCTTGCTATGAAAAAATGGAGAGGAACACTGAATTACAGTAATGCTTATTCTATTGCTAGGTGAGAATTCTGAACTCTCTGGCTTAGAAAGAATCTTAGCCAGATGTCAGTTTCCAAGGGAGGTTAATCTGACCCCCAAACCAAGCAGTATGCCACTGTGGAAAAGGAAAAACATCAACAATGAAAAAAATGGGTGGAAAAAATGCTACTTGTTGAATAAAAACATAAAGGATCCTCCAATGTCAACTATAGTTGTCAGGTAGGTGTCTAATTTTTGTCCTATGTGGACATATTTAGAGATATATAGGGTGATCACAAACTCTCTTTACAGCTTAGTTAAAAAATGACAACATGGTCTTTGAGATAGATGATGAGCATAAAAATAAGCTTTGCTCTGTATAAAAGTACATGAACCTCATTTTCAAACACCCGAGAGTCTGGAGGAGCCCTCATTGGGAGAAAACTTGTGGAGATAGGAGCAAGCATGTGAGTTCCTCAAGGTTCATTCATTTTGTAGCATGTATATTTTTTAAGGCTAAATAATATTTCATTGCATGTATACACCACATTTTGTTTTATCCATTCATCTGTCTATGGACTTTTGGGTTGCTTCCACCTTTTGACATGACAACTGTGAATAATGATAATATGTATAAGGGTATATAAATATCTGTTCAAGTGCTTACTTTCAATTCTTTTGAGTATATACTCAGAAATAAAATTCCTGGATCATTTGATATTTCTATGTATAATTTGCTTGAGTAACTGCCATACTGTAATCCACAGTGGCTGCACATTTTACATTTCCAGCAGCAACACACAAGAGTTCAGTTTTATTATAGATGTCTAACCAATGTACTGTATAGTTGAAACTAATTTAAATAAATAAATTTATTTTAAAAAATACTTATTGCCCTAAAAAAAAAAAGAGTTCCAATATTTTTCAATTCTTCGACAACATGTGTTGCTTTCTAGGTTTTTGTTTGTTTTTGTTTTGATAATAGCTAATCTAATGGATTAGAAATAGTATATTATCGTTTTGATTTGCATTTACCTAATCATTAGTGATGTTGATAATCTTTTCATGTGCTTATTAGCCATTTGTATATCTTCTTTTGATAAATGTGCATTCAAGTCCTTTGCCCATTTTTCATATTGAGTTATTTGTTTTGTGTTGCTGACCTGCAGGTATTCGTTATATATTCTGGATATTAATCCTTTATCAGATATATGATTTACAAATATTTTTTCCCATTCTGTGGGTTTTCATTTTGTTGATAGTTTTTTTCAATGAACAAAAGTTTAAAATTTTTGATGAATTCCCATTTATCTATTTTCTTCTTTTATTGCTTCTGGTTTTGGTGTCATATCTAAGAAATCATTGTTAAATCCAATGTCATGAAGTTTTTCCCTGATGTTTTTTGCCAAGAATTTTATACTGTTAGCTTTTATGTTTAGGTCTTTGCTCCATTTTGAGTTAATTTTTGTATATGGTGTAAAGTAAGAGTCCAACTTTGTTCCCTTGCATATGGATGTCCAATTTTCCTAGCATTGTTTATGGAGAAGACCATCCTTTCCTTATTAAAGAGTCTTGGCACCTTTGTTGAAATCATTTGCTCATATATGCAAAAGTTTATTTTGAGTTCTCTATTCTATTCCATTGGTTTATAGGTGTACCCTTATGCCAGTACCACACTGTTTTGATTACTGTAGCTTTGCAGTAAGTTTTGAAATTAGGAAGTGTGTCTACCAACTTTTTTTAAAGAATGTTCTGGCTAGTCAGGATTCCTTGAAATTCCATATAAATTTTGGATGACTTCTAATATTTCTGCAAAAAACAAAACATCATTCGGATTTTTACAGAAATTGCACTGAATCTGTAGATTTCTTTGGGTGGTCTTAATATCTCAACACTATTAACCTTTCCAACCATGAACATGGATAGCTTTCTATTTATTTATGTTTTATTTAATTCTTTTCAGCAATGTTTTGTAGTTTTCATTGTACAAGTCTTTTGCCTCCTTGGTTAAATCTATTCCTAAGTATATTCTTTTTGAGGTTATTGTAAATGGAATGTTTTCCTCATACCCTTTTCAATTGTTCATTGCTACTATATAGAAATGCAACTGATTTTTGTGTGTAGACTTTCGAATCCTACAATTTTGATAAATTTTTTCTTTCTATAAATTTTGGCGAATCTTTAGGATTTTTCTATATGCAAGATCATGTTGCCTACAAGCAGATAATTTTACTTCTTCCTTTCCAATTTGAATGTCTTTTATTTTCTTGCCTAATTTTTTTGGATAGAACTTCTAGTATTATGTTGAAGGGAAGTGATGAATGCAGACACCCTTATCTTGTTTCTGATCTTAGAAGGAAAGGTTTCAGTCGTGGAAAGATGTCATCTTTTAGGGTGCTAATCTCTAGTGTTTTCTGATTGTTCTGTGAGAAATGCACTCACAGAAACCTTTCAATAAATATATTTAAAGCTCCAGGAGTGATATGGCCCAAATGTTTCTGCATGACATGGTTGACCGTGGAATGGTTGGTCACTGATTTCCCCCTCTGAATTCCCCTCTAGAATTAACATTCACTGATAATGTTCTGCATCAGATTTTTAAAAAATTTTTAAAAAGTAGATTTTTCACATATGGCCTATGTTATGTTGAGGTAGTTTTCTTTTATTCCTAGTTTGTTTAGAGTGTTTATCATAAAATGATTTTGAATTTTGTCAAATGCTTTTTCTGTATCAATTGAGATTATAGTGTGTTTTTTTCTTTCTATTAATGTGGTATATTACATTGATTGATATTCATATGCTAAACTATGCTTGCATTCCAGAAAAAGAATCTTTCTTGGTCATAGTATATAATTCTTTTAATATGCTGTTGTATTTGGGTTTGCTTGTTTTTGTTGACGGTTTTACCTCAATATTAATAACAGATATTATCTGTAGTTTTATATTTTTATTTAGTGTTTTATTTAGTATTTATATTTTTATTTAGTATCTTTGTCTGGCTTTGGTATCAGGGTAATGTTGGCTTCAAAGGATGAGTTAGGAAGTATTCCTTCTCTTCAATTGTGTGGTAGAGTTTGAAAAGGATTGGTATTAATTCTTCTTTACTATTATTTTTTAAATTAATTAATTCATTTATTTTATGGTGACATTGGTTAACAAAATCCAGTAAGTTTCAGTTGTACACTTTAACAGTAACCACTAGTCTGGTAACCACTAGTCTATAGGCCATGTCCATGAGTCTCTGTTTGTCCTGTTCATTTGTTGCTTTTAGTTTTATATGCCACATATAAATGATATCACGTAATTTTCAGCTTTTTCTGTCTGGTTTATTTCATGTAGCATGATTCTCTCAAGATCCAACCATGATGTTGCAAATGGCAGTATTTTATCTCTTCTTATGACTGAGTAATATTCCATTGTATATATGTACCACAGCTTCTTTAGCCAATCATCTGTCATAGGTTGCTTCCATGTCCTGGCCACTGTGAATAATGCTGCTATGAACATGGGTGTGCAAATATCTTTTTGGATATGAGTTTTCAAGTCTTTGGGGTAAATACCCAGTAGAGGGATTGCTGGATCATATGGTAGATCAATTCTTAGATTTTTGAGGAAACTACATACTGCTTTCCATAGTGGCTGCACCAATTTGCAGTCCCACCAGCAGTGTTTGAGGGTTCCTTTATCTCCACATCCTCTCCAACATTTGTTATTACTTGTGCTGTTGATTATAGCTATTCTAACAGGTGTGAAGTGTTATTATGGTTTTGATTTGCATTTCCCTAATAGCTAGTGATGTTGAGCATCTTTTCAAATATATGTTGGCCTTTTTTATGTCCTCTAGGGAGAAGTGTCCTCTGCCAATTTTTTGATTGGATCATTCATTTTTTTGTTGTTATTGAGTTGTATGAGTTCTTTGTATATTTTGGATATTATCAGAGACATTGCTTGCAAAATATATTTTCTCATTCAGATGGTTGTCTCTTTACCTTGTTGATGATTTCTTTTGCTGAGCAGAAGCTTCTTAGTTTAATGTAGTCTCATTCATTTATTTCAGCTTTTTCTTCTCTTGCTTTTGAGGTCAAATTCATAAAATCCTCTTTAAGTCCAAGGTCTTTGAGTTTAGTTCCTATGTTTTCTTTTATGCATTTTATTGTTTCAGGTCTTATATTCAGATCCTTAATCCATTTTGAGTTAATATTGGTGTGTGATGATAGACAACAGTCTAGTTTCATTCTTTTGCAGGTGGCTTTCCAGTTTTCCCAGCACCATTTATTGAAGAGGATTTCCTTACTCCACTGTATGTTTTTTTTTGTTGTTGTTGTTGAAAATTATTTGCCCATATAAATATAGGTTTACTTCTGGACTCTTGATTCTGTTCCACTGGTTAGTGTGTCTGTTTTGCTGCCAATACCATGCCATTTTCATTACTGTCACTTTGTAGTATAATTTGAAGTCAAGCATCATGATGCCTCCAGCTTCTTTCTTTTTTCTCAGGATGGCTTTGGCAATTCGGGGTCTTTTGTGCTTCCATAAAAATCTGATGATTTTTTGTTATATTTCTTTAAAAAATGCCGATGGAATTTTGATGGGGATTGCATTAAATCTACATAATGTAATATGGTTATTTTAACTATGTTCATTCTTCCAATCTAAGAACTAGGAATATCTTTCCATTTCTTTGTAATGTCTTCGATTTCTTTTAACAGGGTCTTGTAGTTTTCATTATATAGTTCCTTCACATGTTTTGTTAGATTTATTCCTAGGTATTTTATTATTTTTGTTGCAATTGCAAAAGAAATCATTTTTTCCACTTCTTTTCCTGACACTTCATTATGAGAACATAGGAATGCTATGGATTTTTGAACATTGATTTTGTATCCAGAGACTTTACTGTATTTGCTTATTGTTTCTAGTAGTGTTCTTGTGGAGTCTTTAAGGTTTTCTATATAGAGAATCATGTCATCTGCAAATAGTGACAATTCGACTTCTTTGTTTCCTATTTGGATACCTTTTATATACTTCTCTTATCTGATTGCACTTGCTAGGACCTCCAATGTTATATTGAATAACAGTAGCAATAGTGGACAGCCTTGTCTTGTTCCTGATCTTAGAGAGAAGGTTTTTAGTTTTTCACCACTAGATATAATGTTGGCTGAGTGTTTATAATATATGGCCTTTATTATGTTAAGTTACTTTCCTTCTATACCAATTTTGTTAAGTGTTGTGATCATAAATGAATGCTGTACCTTGTTGAAGGCTTTTTCTGCATTTTTTGATACAATCATATGATTTTTATTTTTTAATTTGTTTATGTGGTATGTCACATTAATCAATTTGTGTGTGTTGAACCATCCCTGTGCCTTTAAGATGAAGCCCACTCAATCGTGGTGTATCTTTTTAATAGGTAGCTGTATTTGGTTTGCTAGTATCTTATTTAGGAATTTTGCATCTGTGTGTATGAGAGATATTGGTCTGTAGTTTTCTTTTTTTGTGTGTTATCTTTATCAGGTTTGGGTATTAGGGTAATATTGGCCTCATAAAACGCACTGGGAAGTATTGCCTTCTCTCTGACTTTTTAGAAGAGTTTGAGGAGAATAGGTATTAAATGTTCTCTGAATGTTTGGTAGCACTCACTGGTGAAGCCACCTGGTCCGGACTTTTACTTTTTGGTAGGTTTTTGATGATTGTTTCAATTTCCATACTGCTGATCAGTCTATTTAGATTTTCCAGTTCTTCTTGATTCAGTCTAGGAAGGTTGTATCTTTCTAAGTACTGCTCCATTTTTTCTTGGTTATTAAATATGATGTTATATACTTTTTCATATTATTCTTGTACAATCCTTTGTATTTCTGTAGTGTCAGTCATAATTTCCCCTCTTTCATCCCTGATTTTGTTTACTTGTGTTCTTTCTCTATTTTCTTTAGTGAGTTTAGCCAGGGGTTTGTCCATTTTATTAAACTTCTCAAAGAACCAGCTCTTTGTTGTTTTTCTTTTTTCTTTTTTTGTTTTCAATTTCATTTATTTCTGCTCTACTTTTGATAATTTCTCTCCTACTGACTTCAGGCTTCATTTGTTCTTTCTTTTCTAGTTTTTCAAGATGAAGTGTTTGGTTGTTTATTTGGGCTCATTCTTGTTTTTTTAGATAGGCCTGTAATGATATGACCTTTCCTCTTATGACCACTTTTGCTATGTTGTACTATCATTATCTTTTGTTTCTGTGTATCTCTTGATCTCTCCTTTTATTTTTTCTCTGACTCAGTTATTCTTCAGTAGCATGTTGTTTAACCTCCATATATTTGTGGTTCTTCCTGCTTTCTTTTTGCAGTTGATATCTAGTTTCAAAGCATTATGATCAGAGAATATGGTTGGTATGATTTCCACTCTCTTATATTTGTCGTGGCTATCTGTGTGTCCCTTTGAGAATGTTCCATGTGTAGAGAAGAATGTATAAGCAGCTATTTTGGGATGAAATGGTCTGTAAATGTCAATTATGTCCAATTGGTCTAATGTGTCCTTTAAGGATGTTATTTCTTTACTGATTTTCTATTTGGATTATCTGTCCATATTCGGCAATGAGGTATTTAGGTCCCCTACTACAATAGTGTTTTGGTATGTTTCCCTTTCTCTTTTTAGTTCTGTTAATAATTGCTTTACATATTTTGGGACTCCCTGAATGAGAGCATAGATATTAAAGTGTTATGTTTTCTTGGTGCATGATTCCCTTTATCATTATGCTGTGTCTCTCAGTATCTTTCTTTACCTTTTTTATTTTGAAGTCTGTTTTGTCAGATATTAGTACCACTACTCTCACTTTTGTCTGAATGCCATTTGCTTGAAATATCATTTTCCACCCTTTCACTTTGAGTCTATATTTGTCTTTAGAACTAAGATGTGTCTCCTGGAGGCAGCATATGGTTGGGTTTTTTTTTTTTTTTTGATCCATTCTGCAACTCTGTAACTTTTTATTGGTGAGTTCAATCTATTTACATTTAGGGTGATTACTGAAATACGAGATCTTCTTAGAGCCATTTTATCTTTTGCTTTCTGGTAGCTTGGTGTTTCCATTGCTTCCTTGTCCTTGTGTTTCTATTTTTTTATTTTGTTTGGCTTTCATGAGTTTTCCCTCTGGTTTTTCTTATTTTATGTTATATACTTCAGTTTTAAATCTTTGGTGTGTGGCTACCATTACAAATATGAAAAGGATAGTGTTATATACACAGTTGTCCATTTTCTTTTGTGCATGCCTTTTCTCTATTCTCCTTTGTGAATTTGGATCTTCGAATCCTCCTCTTTTCAGTCATTGTTGTCTCGATTTGTCCCAATGTATACTGAACATTACTATCTTGCTATAGCAATTCTCTTCTTAATATTTAAGCTCATAATGCCCTGTTCTTAGTAAGAGTTGCACTCCTCTGCTTCTATCTGCCTGCTAGTCGCCTTTCTCATAGCTATATGTATATTTTTTTCATTTTGTTTTAGGTGAGTTGACCCCTTTCAGTATTTCCTGTAGTATATGCCTTGTAGTGGACAATTTCCTCAATTTTTGTATGTCTGGAAAGGTCTTTATTTCTCTTTCATATCTAAAGGAGAGCTTCACTAGATACATTATTCTAGGCTAGTAGTTCCTTTCTCTTAATAGTTTAACATATTTTGGGACTCCCTGAATGGTTTGTAAGGTTTGCACTGAGAAGTCCAATGATAATCTAATGGGTTTTCTTTTGTAAGTTACTGTCTTTTTATCCCTGGCTGCCCTGAGAATTCTTTCTTCATCACTGATTTTTGATAATTTTAATACAATGTGTCTTGGTGAAGGCCTTTTTGGGTTGAGATAATTGGGTGTTCTGTTGAATTCTTGAATTTCAAGCTCCAGCTCATTTCTTAGATTTGGAAAATTCTCATTAACTATTTGTCTGAAAATGTTTTCTTGTCCTTGCTCCTTTTCCTTGCTTTTGATAATGCCCGTTATTCTTATGTTTCCTCTTCTGATAGTGTTAGTTTTTTCAGAAGTACCATCCTGCATTCTCTGTCATTTAAGTCACATATTTCTATGCCTTATGTTTACTTTCTGAAGATTTTTCTCTTTCTTTCTGAGATGCCTTGTCACCTTGGTTATTCATGGTGTTTAATAAACTATTTCTCTGCCTGGGCATTAATGGAAGTGTATTCTACTGTTTTTCCAGAAAGAATATTTATTATATAAAGGTCTTGCTTTATTTAGCCTGTTGCAAAGAAGAAGCTTTTCTTTTAGTTTTCAGTAGGTGGCATCTAATCCTCTTGGATCCCTGCTTTAAATAAATCCTAAATAATGCCTTTTTATTTTCTTGTTGATATTTAATCATGCTTTCTACCCTCACTCTCAGTTCCTGTCAGTGTTAGCAACAGTTTCGGTAGTGTTTGCTCAGATTCTCCTGGGGTTCCGCTGTGATCGGTCTCGGAAGGTATGGGCGGAGAGTCCCTCTGGGTTGGGGGATGGGGTCTGTGGCTCAGCCTCAGTTTTGCAACCACGGCTGGTAAAAATCAACTGTTGTTTCTCTGCCATCCTTCTTCTCTGCTTTTTGCTTTGATGACTGAGCCCTGCCGCTGGCCTCATGGAGCTCACAGCACTTCTAGACAGGGCTATTCAGGGAATTTGTTGCACCTTCTCCCCTCCCTCTCATCCTACAGGGAGCTCCAGCTGGAAACTTCTTCATTTCTCCCAGTCCACTGCCGGACACCTGGAGTTATGACCTGTGGTATCTCTTATGCGCAGATCCCATGCTCAGATGTGCTCGTGTGCAGTTTGGGTTTGTTTGTTTGTTGTTGTTGTTGTTGAGTTTTAGATGTTCAGTTTATTGTTGTTTCAATGGAGAGATCTGGGGATGTCTCTCATTTTGCCATGTTATTCAAACTCATTAATTCTTCTTTAAATGTTTTGTACAATTCACCAGTGAAGCCAACTGATCTGGAGCTTTTTGGAGGGAAGTTTTTGATTTTGATTCAATCTCCTTAGTAATTATAGTTCTATTCAGGTTTTCCATTTTTTTGTGATTCAGTTTTTGTAGTGTTTTTATCTAGAAATTTGTCTATGTCATTGGCATTGTTGTTTATAATAATTCTTTGTATTGCTGTAAAATTGGTAATAATGTCCCCTGTTTTATTTCTATTCTCTATTTTATCTTTGCTCTGATATTTGTTTTTCCTTCCTTCTGTTAGCTTTGGATTTTATTTGTTCTTCTTTTTCTAGTTTTTGGGGGTGTCAATCCAGGTTGTTAATTTGAGATTTTTCTTTTTTAATGTGAGCTTGTACAGTTATAAATTTCCCCCTTAACATTAATTTTGCTTCATCCCATAAGTTTTGGTATGTTGTGTTTTCATTTCGTTTGTCTCAAGATATATTCTAATTGCCCTTGTGATTGCTTCTTTGACCTGTTGGTTGTATAAAAGTGTGTTGCTTAATTTTCACTGTAGATTTTCCAGTTTTTCTTCTGCTATTGATTTCTAGTTTCATTCCATTGTGATTAGAAAAAATATTTTGTATGATTTCAATCATTTTAAATTTATTAAGACTTGCTCCGTGGCCTAACATATAATTTCTCCCAGAGAATGTTCTATGTGTACTTGAGAAAAATGTGTATTATTTTGTAGTTGGGTATAGTGTTCTGTATACGTCTGTTAGATTCAGTGTGTTTAGTGTTGTTCAAGTCCTCTATTTCCTTATTGATCTTCTGTTCAGTTTTCTACTCACTATTGAAAGTGGAGTATTGACGTCTTGTACTTTTATTTTAGAACTATTTCCCCCTTCAATTCTGTCAATGTTTGCTTATAGATATCAAAGTTCTTATATTTGTTATGTAATGTTTGTAATTTTTATCTTACGGCTTTATTGACCCTTTAATTGTCATCTGATATGAGTATAGTCATTTCTGCTCTATTTTGAATACTATTTACATGGAATATCATTTTTCAATTTTTCACTTTTAACCTATGCATACCCCTAGATCTAAAGTGAGATTCATATAGGCAGTATATATCTGAATCATGATTGTTTTATTCATCTGTCAACCTGTGTATTTTGCTTGGATAGTTTAATCCATTTATGTTTAAAGTGATTACTGATAGAGAAGCACCTACATTTGCTATTTTGTTTTGTGTATTATATATATATATATATATATATATATATATATATATATTATACACACACACACACACATATATGTATATATATATATATGTATGTATGTGTGTGTATGTACATATATATAATTTGTCCCTCATTTCCTCCATTACTGCTTTCCTTTGAGTTCTGTTAAGTTTTTGTAGTGACACATTTTGATTCCTTTTTCATTTGCTTTGTGTGTTTATATTTTCTTTGTGGTTACCATGGGATTGCACATACAAAAACTCCTTCACACCTCTACCTCTCTGCTTATGTTATTCATGCCACAAATTACATACATCTTTATGCATAGTATACACATTAACATAGATTTATGTATTGGTCTTTCAAATCTTACAGATAAAAGTGGAGTTACAAACCAAAATTGCATAATACTATTTTATATGTGTGCATACATTTGTCTTTAGTGGAGAACTTTATATTTTTATGTGGTTTGAATTACTATCTAGCTCTTTTATTTCAACTTGGACTCACTTAAGCATTTCTTGTACAGCAGGTCTAGCAGTAATGAATTCTCCCAGATTTTGTATAGGAATGTCTTAAATTTTTTTCTCATTTTTGAAGGACATCTTTTCCAGGTGTAGAGTTATCAGTTAATAATCATTTTATTCTTTCAGCACTTTAAATATATCATCCCACTGTCTTCTGGCCTGGAAGGTTTCTGCTGAAAAATCTGCTGATATTCTTATCGATGATCCCTTGTATGTGATGTTGCTTTTCTCTTGCTTCTTTCAAGATTCACTTTGTTTTTGTCTTTGACAGGTGTCTCAGTATAGATCTCTTTGTTTTTATCCTAGTTATAGTACATTGAGCTTCTTGGGTTTGTATAACCATGTAATTCCTCAAATTTGGAAAGTTTTCAGCCATTATTTTTTCAAATAATACCTGTCCCTTTCTCTCTTGCCCCTCCTCCTCCTGGGACTCATATTGTGTGTATATTGGTCTACCTGATGGTATCCCTCCAGTTCCTTGAGCTCTGTTCACTGTTTCTCATTCCTTCTTCTTTTTTCTTTTTTTGCTCCTCAAATTTAATAATTTCAAATGACCTCTCTTTAAGTTTGATGGTTCTTTCTTCTACTTTTTCGAGTATGTTATTGAACACTTCTGGTGAATTTTTCAATTCAGCTATTGTAATTTTTAGCTCCAGGATCTGTTTGTTTAATAATTTCCATCTCTTTGTTAATATTGTTATTTTGTTACTATATCGTTTTCCTGATTTCTTCCTTTAGGCTCTTTTCCTTTAGCTCTTTTGAGCATATCTGAGTTATTATAAGTATTTGCTAGTAAGACTGATGCCTATACTACTTCAGGGACTGTTTCTGAAGATTTTGCTCCTTTGAGTGGCCATAGTTCCTTGTTTATTTGAATGCCTTATAACATTTTGTTGACTATTGGGCATTTGAAAAAAAGGCCAGTTCTTCCAGTGTTTATACATTGGTATATGTCATCTTTTTAAATTAGTGAGCTCATTAATGGTGATCAGTGCAGGGCTTCTCAGCTCTTTTCTGGGTATACTTTCTGTTTGAATCTTGTATATG
This sequence comes from Eidolon dupreanum, assembly GCA_028627145.1. NCBI lineage: Eukaryota > Metazoa > Chordata > Mammalia > Chiroptera > Pteropodidae > Eidolon > Eidolon dupreanum. The sequence goes on along the minus strand of CM053502.1, from coordinate 77,691,842 downwards.
TTTTATTTAATTAATTAATTTAAAAAATTTCCTTGGCTGCTTTTAAATTTTTTAATTTCCCAAAGCCTCACTCCAGCTTCTTTGTAGGGCCTGAAATATTTTATTGCATTCTTATGCATGTAATATCTTTCTCTGTATCTACTGGTCCTCAATCAGCTTGTATTTTTTATGTGTTACATTTCCTCCCACTGTCTTCCATGGCTTCTAGCCTGAGATCCAAATTATTCCTATGCTTCCCATCTGAACACTGAGTCAGGCAAGACAGTAACCAATCCCCTCAGGCAGCCCACAGACAGACCAAAATGTTGAAAAGAATTTCCACTCTGCTCCTTCCAGTCCAAAGAAGGGAGTTGGGAATTAGGCTAATTCCTTCCAACTATACCATGTAGGGGAGTGGGTGGGCCAAAGGCTAATAAAAATGCCACAAATTTTCTATTATTTTTATTGTAATTTTTTTCTTGATTGGACATTCACTTGTTGCTGTAGACGTTTGACTGATTTCTGTCATTGCTCATTTCATGTTTCTTTGGGGGAAATGAGGGCCTGAAACTAACTTCCTAGAGTCCCATCTTACTGATGTCAATCTGTTTATTTATCTTTTCCCAATATTTTCTTCTCTCAGTTTTTCACATTGTTTAATCTCTATTGATTTATCTTCTAGGTTCCTTAATTCCTACCTTTGTCATTGAGTCTGCTAGTGACTCCCTTCAGAGAATTTTTTTTAATTTCAGATTTTCAGTTCTAATTGTTTTTATTTTGTTCTCTTTTTGTAGTTAGTGTTTCTCTGCTGAGAATTTATGTAGTTTTAATAATTTCAAGTGTGTTTTTAAATTAAATTTATTGAGGTAACATTAATAACAAATACATTTCAGGTGTACAACATTATAGTTCAATATCTGTGCTCACTACCAAAAGTCTACTTTCCTTCTATTACTATATATTTTACCCCCTTTATTCAATTCACATAGCCATTCCCCTCTGGTAGTTACCATTCTATTGTCAGTATCTATTAGTTTGTGTTTGTTTGTTTTGTTCATTGTTATTTTTTGTTTTACATTCCATAATCAAGTAAAATTGTACTGTTTTTGTCCTTTTCAGTCTGACTTATTTCACTTAGTCTAATATACTCAAAATCTATCTATATTGTCACAAATGGCAGTATTTCATCTTTTTTATGGCTGAATGGTATTCCTTTATATATATCACATCTTCCTTATCCATTCAGCCTTCTGTGGACACTTAGATTGTTTCCATTTCTTGGCTATTGTAAATAATGTTGCGATGAACATAAGGGTACATATATCTTTATGAATTAGTGTTTTCGTATTTCTAGGTAAATACCCAGAAGAAGAATTGCTGGATAATATGGTAGTTCTATTCTTAATTTTTAAAAGAACCTCCAACACTGTTTTCCAAAGTGGCTGCACTAATTTATATTCCCAACAGTGTATGAGAGTTTCCTTTTCTCACCATATTCTCCAAGACTTATTTCTTTTCTTTTTGATAATAGCTATTCTAACAGGTATGACATGATATTTTACTGTGGTTTTGATATTACATTTCCCTAATAACTAGTGATGTTGGACATCTTTTCACATGCCTATTTGCCATTTGTATGCGTCCTTGGAAAAATATCTATTCAGATTTGCTGCCCATTTTTAATCAGATTGTTTTGTTGTTGTTGTTGTTGTTGTTGTTGTTGTTCAGTTGTATGAGTTTTTAATATATTTTAGATATTAATTCCTTTTCAAAGTATCATTTGCAAATATTTTCTCCAATTCAATTGGTTGCCTTTTGTTTTGTTGATGGTTTCTTTAGCTGTTCAGAAGATTTTTAGTTTGATATAGTCTCACTTATTTATTTTTGCTTTTGTTTCCCTTGACTTTGGAGTCAAATTCACAAAACACCTCTAAGATCAATGTCTGGAAGCTTCATGCCTATGTTTTCTTCTATGTATTTTATTGTTTCACGTATTGCATTCAAATCTTTAACCCATTTTGAGTGAATTTTTATGTTTGGTATAAGATAGTGGTAGAGTTTAATTTTTTTGCATGTGATTGTCTAGTTTTCTCAATTCTATTTATTGAAGAGATTTTCCTTTCTCTATTATATGTTCTTCATAATCAAATTATGAATTTAATTTAACTGCCCACATATGTCAGGTTCATTTCTGTTAGAATTACCTCAATTCTGTTATGTTGATTTGTGTGTCTGTTTTTCTGCTAACACCATATTATTTAATTACTATAGTTTTGTTCTATATTTTAAAATCAGAGAGTATGATACCTCCAGTTTTGTTCTTTTTTTTTTCCAGGATTGCTTTGACTACTTGAGCCCTTTTGTGGTTCCACACAAATTTGAGGATTTTTGTTTATTTTTGTGAAATATTTCATTAGGATTTTAACTGAGATTGCATTAAATCTGTTCAAATTTATTTATTTTAATTAGTTACAAATATGCAGTACATTGGTTAGACATTTATATAGTGCATACAACGATTTCCCCAGTTGCTCCCTCCCTCCCTTGAACATAAGCTGCCAGTCTTATGGATGTTCCCTTGTAAGTAATTGTTTTTCTCTTGCAGCTTTTAATATTCTTTCTTTGTAGTTAACCTTTGACATTTTAATTATGATGTGTCTTGGTGTGGGCCTTTTTGGATCCCTGATTTTTGGAATTCTCTGAGCTTCCTGGGGTTTTATGCCCATTTCCTTTACTAGGTTAGGAAAGTTTTCCATCATTATTTCTTCAAATAGCTGTTCAACATCTTGATTTTCTTCAGTTACACCAATCAGACAAATATTTGGAGCCTTAATACTGTCCCATATCCTCCTTAAATTTTATAGTCTTGACATCTTTTGTCTTGCCATTCTGACTGAGTGTCCTGATTGACTTTCCTGTCCTCTAAATAGGGCTTTTGATCCTCTTCTTTATTCACTTGTTTATTCTTTTGTTTATTCCATTTAATATACTTCTCATCTCAGATGAGAAGTGTTCTTCATTTCAGACTGGTTCCCTTTTATAATTTCTATTTTCATTTTTATGGTTTTTTTTTTTTTGTCTCTTTGTTGGAGTTCTCTACACTTTCCAAAAGTTCATTGAGCATGTTTATAACTAATGTTTTGAACTCTGCATCTGTTAGATTACTTGACTCCATTATATTTGGATCTCTGTTCTGTTCTCTCTTATGGTTTCTACTTTTTGTTTTCCCATTTTGGCTGCCTTTCCGTGTCTGTTTGTATGTACTAAACAAAGCTCCTAAGTCTCCTGGTATTGTGGATTTGTGAAGTAGGTGTCCAGTGGCACAATCCTGAGAGGGGTTCAGCCACAGGCCAAACTTAGCCCAAGCCTCTACCCATCCCAGGCCACCTGTTAAGATCCAGCAAGCAATCCACAGATGCTGTGCTTATAGTTGCCTCAAAAGGCCATTTCAGAAACCGAGGCCAGCTGCCTCCAGTGTGAGTCTAGGCACTGTTCAGCAAGGAGCAACTGACTCACTGAGGATATAGCTAGATGTGGCTTGGGTAGGGCTGCAAGTTGAGGTTGGTGGGGTTTCGGGGAATCCTGTGGGCAGAGCGACCTCTGATATCGTTTGATGACTTCACAGCTATGATGGAACTGTGTCTGCACACTGGGAGTGGGGAGGACTCAACAGGGAATAATGGATACTGCCAGCACTTTTGTACAGAGTGAATCTTTGCCTTTGACCTCACTCCAACAATATCTCCCTGTAAGTAAGTCCCTGGTGGCCCCTGCACTCAACTGAATCGTCAGTGGTGCTCAGAGTGAGCAGGTCCATCACTGCAAAAATCTGCTTGCGGATGCGGCCTCTTTAAGAGGCATCTGCCGCTGCCACTACCACAGCCTCTGTCTCACTCAGCCTCTGTAGACCGGGCCGCCCTGCATCTTCTCCCCATCTTACCTTCTGCCATTGCAGGGTGATTTCGTGGATTTCTCCCTAGTTGTATGGCTTGTTTATCTAGATCCCAGGTGATTTTTCTTTGCCACTTGCTCCTTGTTTCTGTTACAACTTTGATTTGGTCACCAGAGGGATGAAAAGAGCCTCTATCATCTACACCATTTTTTTCCCCTCTTGCATTAAATCTGTTTATTGCTTTATGAACATTTAACAATGTTATTCTTGTAATCCATGGACATGGAATATCTATTACTTTGTGTATTCAATTTCTTTCAACAAGTTTTTGTTTTCAGCATACAGATCCTTCACCTCCTTTGTTGTGCTTATTATTAGGTCCTTTATTCTTTTAGCTGTGATTGTAAATGGGATTGTTTCTTTATTTCTCTGATATTTTGCTGTTAGTATACATAATGCAATAGATTTTATAATTTTATATTAATTTACATTAATTTGTTATAAATTAATTTATATATTATGCTTATTTAAATTACATACAATTAATTTATATTAATATTATATATTAATTTTATGTCCTGCAAATTTCCTATATTTCTTTATTATATTTAATAATTTTTTGAAATCTTTAGGATTTTCTATATATAAAATCATGTTATCCTCAAATAGTGAGTTTTACTTCTTCCTTTCCATTTTGCATTCCTTTTCTTTTTCTTGCCTAATTGCTCTATTTCTTTTAGTATTATGTTAAATAACAGCGGCAGAAATGAGCAGGCATCCTTGTCTTTTACCTTACCTTAGAGGAAAAGGTTCCAGTTTCTCATCACTGAATATGATGTTAGCTGAAGGTTTGTCAGATATAGTCTTTATTATGTTGAGTTGTCTTTCTTTTATACCCTTTTTATTAAGAGTTTTTTTCATAAATGTATTTTTTGTCAAATGCCTTTTCCGCATCTATTGACATGATCATATAACTTTTATCTTTCATTTTGTTAATGTTATTGATTGGTTGGTGAATGTTGAACCATTCTTTATCCCTATAATGAATCCCACTTGATAGTGATGTATAATCCTTTTAATGTTTTGTTGTATTTAATTTGCTAGTATTTGTTGAGGAGTTTTGCATCTATGTTCATTAGAGATATTGGCCTGTTATTGTGTGTGTGTGTGATTTCCTTGCCTTGTTTTGGTATGAGGGTAATATTGGTCTTGTAAGGTAAGTTAGAAAGCATTTCCTCCTCTTCAACTTTTTTAATTTGAGCAGCACAGGTATTAAATCTTCTTTGAATATTTGGTGGAATTCACCAGTGAAGCCATCTAGTCCTGAACTTTTGTTTTGTGGGAGGTTTTTGATTACTGATTCAATTTCCATACTAGTGATAGGTCTATTCAAGTTTTCTAATTTTTCTTGATTCAGTCTAGAAGGGTTGCATGCTTCTAAGAATTTGTCCATTTATTCTAGGTGTTCAATTTGGTAGCATATAGCCTTTTAAAATATTCTTATAAAATCCTTTGTACTTCTGTGGTATCTATAGTAACTTCTCCTCTTTTAAATTTTATTTAAACCTTCTCTCATTTTTCGTTAGTGGGTTTAGCTACAGGTTTGCTAATTTTGTTTACCTTTTGAAAGAGCAAGCTGTTTCATTAATTTTTCCTCTTTGCCTTTTTATTGTTTCATTTATTGCCTGACTTTTTTTTTCCTTTTTTTTCTACTGAGTTTGGGCTTCAATTGTTCTTCTTTTTCTGGTTCCTTAAGGTGTAATATTTGTTTGACATTTGTTTCTTGAGGTAGGCCTGTGTCTTCTAATTGATTTATAGTTTCATAATATTGTGGTTACAGGAGATGCTTGATGTTTCCTTGTTGACTTTGTCTAGATGATCTACCCATTGGTGTTAGTGGGGTAATAAAGTCCTCTACTATTATTGTACTACTACTAGTTTCTCTCTTTAGATCTTTTAATAATTGTTTTATATATTTTGATGTTCCTAGAGTGGGTGAATATATATTAACTTTAATGTCTTTTTGATGAATTGTTCCTTTTATCATTATAAAATATTTTTCATCTGTTACCTTTTTTGTTGTTGTTTTGACATCTATGTTGTCTGATATAAGTATGGCTACACTCACTGTTCTTTGGATACCATTTACTTGGAGTATCATCTTCTACTCCTTTACTTTGAGCCTATGTTTTTCTTTAGAGCTGAGATATGTCTCCTGAAGACAGCATATACTTGACTCTTGTTTTTTAAATCCGTCCAGCTACTCTTTGCCTTTTTATTGGTCAGTTTAGTCTATTTACATTTAGGGTGATTATTGATATATGAGGACTTACTACAGTCATTTTCTATTTTTTTTCCCCCTGGTTGCTCTGTATCTCCATTTTTTCTTTCCCTTTTATTTCTGTCTGCTAATTTAGTTTGTTACTTTCTATACTGTTCTTATTTATGCCTCTTATTGTTTCTCAGCTATGGATTTTTTGTATTGTTTTACCATGAGGTTTATATAAAATATCTCATAAATAAAAGTTATTTTTCTTCTGATAGTATATCTTCACTCGCCTATACCAGTCCTTTTCCTCTTCCTCTTTTGTTTTGTGGTTATGAATTATTAATTTTTTTTTTTACCAAATTGCATAGCTATAGTTATTTTTAAATGTTTTTTTCCCTTTAACCTTTATGTTATAATTATTTATTACCCTATTCTGAAATAGACTTCCATTTTTCCTGCTTCTGTCTGTCTCTTTACTCAAAATTTTGTATACTTTTGTCTTTCTGGTTCAGGCAGAAGAGCTTTCAACATTTCTTGTAACTCAGATCTTGCAGTGGTAAATTCTCTCAGCTTTTGTTTGTCTGGAAAAGTCTTTATTTCTCCTTCCTATCTAAATGATACTTTGCTGGATATGTTATTCATGACTGGTGGTTTCACTCTTTAAATATTTTGAATATATCATTCCACTCTATCCAGTCCTGTAGGGTTTCTACTGAGAAATCTGATGATAATCTGATGGGGTTTCCTTTGTAGGTGACTGTCTTTTTTTTTTTTTCCGGCTGTCTTTAGAATTCTTTATCATTAACTTTTGATTGTTTTTAATGGTTTTTTGAAGGTCTTTTTGCAGTGACAAAATTAGGTAGTCTGTTAGCTTTTTGAACTTGAATGACCAGCTTTTACCCTAGGTTTGGGAAGTTCTCAATTCTTTCTTTCCATAGGCTCTCTGTTCCCTTCTCTCACCTTCTTCTTAGATACCCATTGTCTTTATGTTGTTCTTTCTAACGGAGACAGATAGTTCTCATAGAGTTCGTTCATTAAAAAAAAAAAAATTAGTTCTCTCTCTTCTTCAATCTTAGTCATTTCTAGATTGCTATCTTCAAGCTCATTAATTCTCTCTTCCATCTGGTCTGCTGCTTTAATGCTTTCTAATGCATTCTGCATCTTATTTATTATTCTTCAGCATCAGAATTTGTTTGGTTCTTTTTTATAGTTTCAATTTCCTTGTTGAAATATTCCTTTTGTTCATTAATTTTCTTCCTGAGTTTACTGAACTGCCTGAGTTTTCTTGTATCTTTCTGAGTTTCCTCATAATGGCCATCTTGAATTCTCTATCATTTAAATCAGTCTTCCATGACTTTGAGTTTGGTTCTGGAGATTTGTCATTTTCCTTTTGCATTACCATGTTTCTTGATGTATAGTTCCTCTGCTGGCACATTTGAAGTACTAGGCTCTTGTGTAGTTACTGTTTTGATCTTAACAATTCAGCAGTTTGGTAATTATAGGTCTTTTTTTTATTTTCCAGCACATGATGCTACAGTGCAAATTTTTGTTTCATCTGTTATGTCTCTGGGATCATGGTGGGAGGGGTGTCACTTTTGTCATGAAAATTGATTACTGGGTGATGGGGTGGTGTATTTCTCCACTATGTCTACATCACCTTGGCTTTGGGGCACCGCCACTGTGGTGGGGGAATGTGGAGGACAGGGGAGAGCCGGGCTCACAAGTCCACAGCACTGCCTACTTACTACAAATGGCCTCTGTGCTATTAGGTGCCTCTCCACTTTTGCTACTGGGTTGCTACTGGGTTTCCTTGCAATAGTGGAAGGAGTGGTTTCTCGGGTATTAATGTTGCTTCTGCCCCTCTTACTCTCTGCTGGGCCATAGTGTGTGGACTGCAGTGTGGGGGCCACACTGTGACTCCTCTACTGCTACCACATTAGCTAGAGCGACAGCAGCTGCCAAACTGCATCTGTGGACATTGTCCCTGTCCTGCCCCATGTCTTACCTCCCCTACACATTCCAATATGCCCACCTTCAGGTATATTGATGAGTGGATCTCTCAGATGTGTTTGTGCGTTGAGCAGATGAGCCTTTGTTGGATTATAGATGTCCTACTTTTGTAAACTTAAGGGGTCTTCTCATTGACGCTTACATCACTCTCCTTGTGCATTTTTCTTAATTGTGGAGTATGATTATAAGAACTGCTTTAAAGCCGTTCATCTCAGGATTGACCTGTATTGTCTTTCTTCACCTGAGAGTGTTTACGTTATTATGCTCTTTTGTATGTCAAATAACTAGATTGTATCATGGCCATTGTAAATATTATGTTGCATAACCCTGGCTTCTGTTGAAATTCTCTGGAGAATGTTGATATTTGTGAGTCCTGTTATAATTGTCTGGAGAATGTTGTTTTGTTTTAGTGAGTAATCAACCTGGTTAAGTCAGACTACAAGCTCTCTCTTGATCCTGTGTGTGTGGTGGTGAAAATTCCAGTTCGGTTTTCAAAGCCTATAATATGTTGACTTGAGTCTGTCCCACTCATAAACCTGAGACTTGTGTGAATTCCTACACAAAATTAGGTGAAGATACTTTCTCTCTCTACTCTGGGATTCTCCTCTCACTTTCTCTTTAGGCCCCAGGGGATCCCCTTCTTAATTAGAAAGATGTTTTCTTTGCCTCAAATTTTATTTAGCCAGCCACATCATGGCCACCACTATACTACTCCACAACATGGGTCTGCATTTTAGGCACAAGTCAAGTGCTCAGCAGAGCAATCTCAGCAATTGTTTCTCTATTTTCTACAGTGTGATAAACTCATCCTTATGCAGATGCTTCTCCATATTGATACCCCAACACACTCATTGGCTTTTAATTTCAGCATCCTCAAATTGTTGTTTTTCTTATTTTTGTTGAGAGATTTAAATTAAAATTAGTGGGAGGGATAGGAAGTAGTTGGCTCATGGTGACACAGTGGAACTGGAACTCTGGAACACTTACTGAGACTTTGACTCTGGAAAAGCTACTTATATATCTCTGTGCCTCTGGATCTCTATTTGTATAATGGTAGTAGCAATAGTCCCTATCTCATTTTTAACTTTTGGCATTGTGTTTTGAGAATAAAATGTGATTATGGGCATTAAAGAGTAGTAACAAACAGCACGTGCTCAATAAACATTAGTAGTTATTACTATTCATATATATTCTACAAGAGTGAACATTTTGGGTTAGAATTGCTGGAACAAAAAAAAATTAAGAACTAAAAAGTTAGAGGGTTGGCAGGTTGGCTACCTAGATGCTGATGCTTGAAGGAAGGTTAAAAAATGGGGGAGGATATTTAGAAAAGCAAAATATTTTATGTTAATTTTTCAGCCATTGGAATTATACCCTCACCCTTTTCAACTGATACATGTGGCAGTACTCAAAACAGAGTTGCAAGGTTAAGGCAGCTTACAGGTATGCATTTTTAAAACATCAAGTTAAACAAGAATAATGACTATGTAATAAATAAGGAAATAATTAGTAATGCAGAACACTACTTTCTAATGAAATAACCCAATTTTCCCTTTATGCCATTTTATTAAATTATGATAAAAAAATGAAACTAAGATTCTTATTTATTTTCTAGTAATATTACTGCTTCCATTTGCTCCCTTGCTAGATGGCTGAAAAAGAACATGCAACCCACTGAAGATCTTCGGTCAGTAATCCGGAAGCTGTCTGTGTTTGGGCCAATTAGGTCAGTCGACCTTTGTGGACGGCAAAGTGCTACAGTGGTGTTTGAGAACATGACTTCAGCTTGTAATGCTGTGAGTGCTTTTCAAAGCAGGATCCCTGGCACAATGTTTCATTGTTCCTGGCAACAACGTTTCATGTCGAAAGATGTAAGACTCTCTGTTATCAAAAAACTTTGTAAATTCTTAAAGCTTGTTTTACGTAATTTATTTCTCATCAGGACTCTAGTAAAATATAATAATTATAAATGATATTTTAACATTGAAAAAAAGCATAGTGAAGCTTATTCAGTTAGTTAAAGTACTGAAAATCAGAGATTACAGCACTGCCCTTCCTTTCAAATGTTTAACTTTATAATAGTGGTCATCACAGTTTTGTTCTTTTGGTTAAGAAGTTCCTGACTGCATTTATGCATTCGTCTGACAGCCATCTTTCCTGGAGGACACTAATTTCTTGAGCATTAACAGCGTGTAACTTTTCTTTCTCCATATTTCTAATGATCTGTTTTGAAATTCTCATGGCCTGAATAAACAAAACCAACAATAAGGTTAAGAGGTGTTTTAATATGAGTGGGATTATTCTATAATTCTGATTCTTGTTTCTTCATTGTTCATCTAATCTGGTTATACCTTAAGATAAGTGTGTAATGTAAGACAGTACTTCTCTAACTTTAATGTGCATACAAATCATCTCAGCAGGTGTTAGACAGGGCTTGTGATCACACATTTCTAAAAAGCTCCAGATAAAAACTAAAGCTTCTGGTTCAAGGATCACATTTTGAACAGCAAAAATATAAGAGCAATCAGTCACTATCTAATACATATAAAAATGAAAATGCTACATGGTAAGAATCTCATAAAAGTCAACCTACCTTATCTGGTTTCTACCTAGACTTGAGAATGAAAGTGCTTGGCAAATGCTGTCTGTCATACTGCCTGCTATCCTCCTAAAAGTTATTCCTAGAAAGAACTGCCCTTCTACCTTCATATCCTAGAAATGGAATGTCTATTTGTTAAGTTTTGTAAAAGTCAGTATTGCTAACATTATGGTTATTTTTAATCTCAAATTTAGATGTGCTTAAAGCCAACCAAGATAAGTCTTATCTTTTTGATTGCTTATTCTCTTAAGGTAAATAAACTATTTCCATAGTTCCCATAAGATAAAAAAAAAAAAAAAAAAAAATACTAACATTTGGGGGGAGCTTTGAATATGCTTTCAGCCTGGACCAAACTTCTGTCTGAAAAGTAATGTCGGGAAAAACTTCAGTAACAAGTCCTTGAGCACATGCTTCTCCTGCTGTTAATTTCTTTCCAAAAATAAGCATCTCTTTTGCCTGAAAAATAAAAGCAAGACTAAGAAATTAATGAAACAAAGCTCAGTTAACTTTGGAACAAACTGCTTTCAGTAGACATAGGAAGAAACTGGTAACCTCAATAGGCAATGGCTTGCAAACTGTGTGTTGAGACCACTTAGGCTCTTTAAAAGGTTTGTGGAGCTTCCTACTTCTGTGCATGTCTATGCTGGAGAGTCAAGAGCAAGGAACCTGGGACAGCAATGACCTGAAGCAGATTCTAATTTTATAACCCATGGAAGCTATGATTTTCTGTTTTATACACTATAAACAATTACTTTTTTAAAAGGGGGAAAAATTGTGGTCATAGGAAATGCCAAACAACCTTTCGAAACCCTAAGTTTCAAAATTCCCTTCCTAAATAGTCTACCCTGTGACCTACCTCTGATGGTTTTCTTTTACCTGCACAGGTACTCAAATTAGTTTTATTTGACCGAAGGAACTTGAAGACTAACATTCAACTTCCAACAAAATTGAAGTCACTAAATGGATATTTCTCTATATTTGCAATTTCTTTTCCAGAAAAGTGAAGACTACTTTATGGCCAAATGCTCTAAGCCTTAGGGTTGGTTCGGCCCAACTTTTCAAAGTTAGAATCCATATAACAAAGCAGGATATGTGACAAAATAAAAAGATCTAAAATATATATATATTTATAACAAAAACCTAACAGCAATGAAAGCAGGCTCAATTCCCACTCCCCTCTTTCAGATCTTGAAGAATGTTTGCTAACCCTTTCCCTATCCTCTGGCTCTCTAGTCTTGTCATAATGCGCGTGGAGTCATGCACACACAGTGTGGGCAATTATGTTTCCATAAACACAGTGATAGATCTGAGCAGTCACTTAGCCACTCTAGGAGCCTTAATACCCTGGTAAAATCGGCTGATGAGAAGACTCTTGTGACCAGGAGTGGTAAACCCCCATGAAGCCTCACATCAGCTGGTACCTTTACATGATTCTGAAAGTAAATATGTCGTATTACTTTCAGTGGACAATGTTTATCCATGAAGAAATTAAGTGGAGGAATGAGCTCAGGAGAGAAAGGGAGGCAGGCACAGCCCTAGTCCTTCACCTGACTAATGCCACCCAACTGTGGAATATGAGGCCTTGTGCCACCTTCAATTCAGCAAGCACTGGGCAGTCAGCTGAAAGAGCAGTTTCTAGTTGTGGGAGCTGCAGAAAGAGTTTCTTATTTTCCCCCATACCAGACATTTCCCTTGGCCTGGTTCCTCTCTATTTAAAATTCTTAAAAGTTGGGAAGCAGAACATTTGTTTCTCTTTTGTCTGTATTATTGAGAGAAAGAAAAGAGGGTATGGAATTACTTTTGGCATAGAGATGACTTATTAAAATTTATTTTTAAGGTTTTCAAAGGTTACCTTGGCCAGGCCCATTATCTTCGGAAAAGTGTAAGAGGAGCATCCTTCTGGACTTTGGCCTAGGTGACTAAAAGGAGTATGAAATGTTGCCTATTTGAAAGAAAAAAATAAAAATATTTTTCTGATGTGACTTAAAAAAAATAATTTGTCTATAGCCTCACAACACTCAGTTGAGAAACAGTTTTTTAAAAAATTGGGATGATTGCAGTATTACATACACACAAAATTTACTTTTAATGTATGCAGTTTAATGAGTTTTAAGAAACGTACACAGTTATCTAGCCACCACCATAATCAAGATATGGAATATTTCCTTCACTAGCAAAAGTTCCCTTGTGTCCCTCCACAGTCATCCATTCCCCTACTTGCTCCTTCTCTCCTCTGGTTTTCTGCCTAGGTAATACATTTATCCTAACTGCATTCCTTATGCTATGTTCCCCATCCCTGTGACCATCTATCAACTACTAATTTGTACTTCTTTAAACTTTCACCCCATTTTCCCAGTCCCCCAATACCTCCTCCCCTCTGTCCATTACCAAAGTGTCCTCTATATTTGAGTCTTTTTGATTAGTTTGTTCTTTTTGTTCCTTCGATTGCACATATAAGTGAAATCCTATGGCATTTATCTTTGACTTATTTCACTAGCATAATAACCTCTAGGTCCATCCATGTCATTGCAAATGATAGGATTTCATTTTTTTAATGGCTGAGTAATATTCTATTGTATATATGAACCATACGGTACAATATCCACAAATCAATTAATGTGATACACCACATTAACAAATCAAAAGATAAAAACCATATGATCATATCAATAGATGCAGAAAAAGCGTTCAACAAAATCCAGCATCCATTTATGATAAAAACTCTTAGCAAAGTGGGAATAGAGGAAACATAGCTCAACATAATAAAGTCTGTATATGACAAACCTACAGCTAACATCATACTCAACAGGGAAAGGCTAAAAACATTTTCCTTAAGATTAGGAACAAGACAAGGATGCCCACTTTCACTACTCCTCCTCAACATTGTATTGGAAGTCTTAGCCACAGCAATCAGACAAGAAAGAGAAATAAAAGGTAACCAAATTGGAAAAGAAGAAGTAAAACTCTCGTTACTTGTCAATGACATGATACTATGTATAGAGAACCCTAAAGAGTCCACCAAAAAACTGTAAGAATGATCAATGAATTCAGTAAAGTAGTAGGTTACAAAATAAATATTCAGAAGTCAGTGGCATTTTTATACACCAATGATGAACTTTTGGAAAGAGAAATTAAGAAAACAATCCTATTTACAATTGCATCGAAAACAATAAAATGCCTGGGAATCTAACCAAAAAGGTAAAGACCTGTTCTCAGAAAATTATGTCATTGAGAAAAGAAATTGAAGAAGATACAAATAAATAGAATATACTGTGCTTGGGTAAATAGTATATACTGCGCTCATGGGTAGAAGATCATTACAATGGTCATGCTACCCAAAGCGATCTATAGAGTCGATGCAATCCCTATCAAAATACCTATGTCATTTTTCACGAGAGCTAAAACAAATAATCCTAAAATTTATATGGAACCATAAAATACCCCGAATAGCCATGAAAATCTTGAGAAAGAACAAAGTTGGAGGTATCACACTACCTGATATCAAACTATATTATAAGGCTACAATACTCAAAACAGCATGGTACTGGCATAAAAAGAGATACATTGATCAATGGAACAGAATAGAGAGCCTAGAAATAAATCCATGCTTATATGCTATGCTCACTTAATATATGATAAAGGAGGTAAGAATATACAGGGGGGTAAAGACAGACTCTTCAATAAATGATGTTGGGTAAACTGGACAGGTACATACAAAAAGAAAAAGAAAAAAAGAAACTGGACCACCTTCTTACACTGTAGACAAGAATAGACTCAAAATGAATTGAAGACTTAAATGTAAGACTGAAACCATAAAACTTCTAGAAGAAAACACAAGCAGTAAACTCTGATATTGCTAACGGTAATATTTTTTTTCAGATATATCTCCCTGGGCAAGGGAAACAAAAGAAAAAATAAACAAATGGGACTACATCAAACTAAAAAGTTTTTGTACAGCAAAGGAAACCATCAACAAAAGACAACCGACTGATTGGGAGAAGGTATTTGCTAATGATACATCTAGTAAGAGATTAATATCCAAGATATATAAAGAACTCATACAACTCAACAACAAAAAAACAAACAATCCAATTAAAAAATAGGCAAAAGAACTGAACAGATACTTCTCCATAGAGAAAATACAGATGGCCAATAGACAGATGAAAAGATGTTCAAGGCCACTAATCATCAGACAAATGCAAATTAAAATCAGAATGAGATATCACCTGACACCTGTTAGAATGGCTATCATCAATCAAAAAACAACAAGTGTTGATGAGAATGCAGAGAAAAGGGAGCCCTTATATATTGTTGGTAGGATTACGAATTGGTACAGCCACTATAGAAAACAGTCTGGATGTTTCTCAAAAAATTAAAAATGGATATACCTTTTGACCCAGCAACTGCATTTCTGGGTATTTATCCAAAGAAAACCAAAACAATTCATGAAGATCTAGGCACTCCAATATTCACGGCAGCACAATTTATAATAGCCAAAATATGGAAGCAACCTAAATGCCCATCAACAGATGATTGGATAAAGAAATTATGGTTCATATATACAATGAAATATTACTCAGCATAAGGCTTTTGAGAGTCACCATGTTGTTGCATGTATTAGTAGTTTGTTCCTTATTATTTTGAGTAGCATTTCATTGTATGGATGTGTCATAATTTGTTTTTCCATTCATCAGTTGAAGCCACTGTCTCACTGTGGTTTCAATTTATATTTCCCTAACAATTTATGATGTTGAGCATCTTTTCATGTATTAGCCATCTGTATTATCTTCTTTGGTGAAGTAACTGTTACAGGTACTTTGCCCACTATTTTCAAGTTAGATTGTTTACCTTTTTATTATTGAGTTGTAAGAGTTCTTTACATACTCTGATCACAAGTCATTTTCCTAATGGTGTCTTTCTTGTATGTTTTTAAGAGCCATTTATACTTTATTTTCTGTGTGCTATTTATGCCTCAGCATTGCCCATTTTTCTATTAAGTTGTTAATCTACAACTTTTTAGACATATTTTTTAAAAAATTAGAGAGATTGTTGTTTTATTCCAGTTCACTGCTATGTTCCTTAGACTGTGACTTCCCCTTTCTTTGAGGGGAGGGAGGAGAAAAGATAGGTGACATTAATAACTTTGAATCTTATATTTTTATTTTGATTTATATGCTGCATACATTACCTTCTTATATCTTCTAATAATATTGATTAAAATAAAACACCATATCTGATTATAGGAAATGAAGCCAAAATATTGCTTACATATTGTCAATGATCATCCAGAAACATGCGCAGGTAGTTATGAAATATATTTAAAAAGGTAACAATGACTGCATTTTAATCAATATTGAAATAATTTCTAATATTTAAAGCTAATCAAAAAAACCTCTGGGACAAAATCAAGACATGGATTAAATGTTAACTCATACGTAATATCACATTTATTCATGAAGCTAGTAATGATAAATCCTACAAAATAAGTTCCTCACCTCTGGTTCTTTCTTTTTTTGTGTTTTTCCCTGATTTTAAGTCGAACCTTGTTTTGATTCAGGTGGGTGAATTCTTAGCAGAGGTCACAATTTGTTAAATATTTCACTTTAGGTCAACTCTCTTAGCACTTAAAAAAAATACACACACACACACACACACACACAGACACACACATACACATATATATACATATATATATAGTTCTCTAATTTCAATTTTAATTCCAATCTATATCATAAGATGGAAGTCCTAGAAATCTTTGAAAGAATGATGTATATGAGCCATTCTGAATACAGTGGGAGAATCAGGACAAGATTCAAATATAATGATATTTGTCCTCAAAGTAGTGAAGAATGAGAGCCTCAAATCCATGTCAAGAACTCCTCAAACCAGTCTTATTCAAAGCAGGTCAATTAGTTGGTCATTTAACATAGAGAATAGGACCCAAAACTACTGATTTCTGTCCTTGAGCAGAAACTTTTACCTATAAAGGTTAGGCAGCATAGCACGTAGAATTTCATTTGTTATTTTTACTGCAGAATTACTAATAAGAATCAGATCAATCTGTTAAATGGAATCCAGTAAAAGATAAACCAAAGAGTTAAGGACCCTAATGTATGGTCGTATCTATCAGTGGGGAAAATATCACCAAACACAACTAGGAATCCCTTCAGTGGTAAAATCCACAAGTTTTCCACCAGATTGTATGTAGTTCAACAAATCTTACCATCACATAAGCAAAAGTCACTCTAAAAATCAGATAATCCTAGAAGTGGTTTATTAGCTCTACAGTAAAAGTTCTAGGGTAAAAGTTCTAAGATAAATGTTCATCACATCTTTGATTATAATGACAGAAAATAACCTAAATGTTAGCACTAATTATCTCTGAGTGGTAAGATAAGGAATAATTTTTAACTTTTTTCTTTGTACTTTTCCATATTTTTCAAAAATTTTTCTACTATGACATATTACTACTGTGGTTAGAATACAAATTAAAATCTATATAATTCAATGGTGAACACAAGACTGAATTGTGTTTTGGGCAAGTAACTTTTCTGAACTTCAGTTTTCTTATCTGCAAAGGAGCAAGTTAGAGTGGATAATGTTTGAAAGCCTCTTCTTATTCTAAAATTCTAAGTTCCAGAATTCATTTAGTTGGAAAAAAAAGTATCAAATAATCCATGTGCATTATCTACAAAGATACCATCCTTTCTCCCCCTCTTCCCATAATAACTTTCAAAGTCTCAGGACTACTTTAGAGTAATATGAAAATTGAATCACTGTTACGTAATTTGATAAAAATACAGAACCAAAAGAATTGACACAATATTCACAATATTGGTGTTTAGAAAAATTCAAGTTAAAATATCAAAATAAAATGAGTCAAATTAGTTTTACTAATTCTTTGGGAAAAATTTAAATTTAGTCCATTCAACCACAAACCACAAGCGATCTGTTTACTACTAGCAACAACAAAGGAGAATTTAAAGGATCTCATTTTCACTTGCATTACTTAGTAAGTTTCTGGGAGCTAACTTACCTTGTCAGATGCATACACGGCATCAAACAGACCAAGGAGGGTGACAGAAATTCCCACAGCTGGACCATTTACCATTGCAATCAGAGGCTTAGGGAAATCTATAAAGCAGCCTACAAAATCTCTACAGAAATACAAAAGCATGTTTAACTGTTCCAAAGCAGCATTACTGAAGTAAAGGCAAGACCACAGGACTCTGAAATAACAGATTGTTCTGCTCAGGTTGAGTGTTTTCACATCACCCAGCAGTACCTCTCTTTCTTGCCACCTCCCTGGTCTGTAACACCAGATTCATTCAGGACACCCATTTGAATGGTACTTGATGAAAACTCACAGAGTGAGTCCTGTAATCCTATAGTGAGTCCTGTAGTTTGACTTTGGTACAAACTTTGTATTCTAGACAGTTAGGGCTATAAACCAGCTGTATACTTAGAGATTAAGATGGCTGACTGAGCATATGCTGCAATATTACAGCTCAGTGGGAATCAGAGACTCAACAGGAATAAATGAGGTAGAAAGAGAGGAGCCTTCATATCCTGTGTTTTTTGAGAATATTCAAAGCCTTCTATTACCAGCAATAATGAAAGTCATCATTCCTCTGGCCAGCTAAGAATTTGCTAAATTCATCTGCCTCAATATGAGAGAATTTTATTTACTATAATTTCCTTTTATGCTTTCCAATCAAATCTCATGTACAGCAGCAAAATGAACAGGTAACACAAATTTAAGTGATAGAATGAATACCCATCCATTGACAGAAGCAGTTAGGAGAAATATGCCTGTTCAAAGTCACAGTTAATTATACTGGCACAAAGAAATATTTATTTTACTTTTGTTCAACTAAATGCCACTTTGATGAATATGGATGAACTCTCTAGGATAAGACAAAGTCACTCTTACCTCAGTAAAATAGCACCACTTTTAACTTTCTCCTCAATTTCACCAGAGAGAATATCAGTGAAGTTAGACAAATCATTCCCACTACAGTAATAGTCACCATTTCCTGTAAATAAAATCAACAAACTCACCATTCATTCATTCTATAATTATTGAGTAACTACTACATACCAGGCTCTATGCCAAGCACTGGAAACACACTGGTGAACAAGCTCTGGTTCTTGCTCTAATTTACAGATGAGTGAGTAAGCTGAACATTTATGTAAAAACACACAAATAAATATAGCATTGCAACTATGATACAAAGGAGAAGTCCACAATGATGATATGAGTATGTAACAGGGGGTTTGGTCTAATTAGGGACGTTCCTAAGGAAGGGACAACTGAACTGAGATCTGAAGGATACACAAGGTTAGCTAGAAAAAAAAGTGCAGGAAGCATATTCATGCAGAGGGACAGCATATGCAAAGTTTCTGTGGAGGGGGTAACCCTTGTGTTTATGACTGGTCCAAAGAAGTGCCACTGTGGGAGAGCAGAAAAAGCCAGGGGGAAGAAGCTGATATAGGATGAGTATAGGCAGGACAGAGCATGCAAGGCTTCATAGATCCCTTAAGAACTTTTGTCTTTGTTCAAAAAGCCATTGAAGGTGTTTTCTTTTTTAAAAAATTATAATTTACATACAAAATGACCAGTTTTAAAGACTTGGTTCAATGATTTTTGATAATTGTAAATACCTGTGTGATCACCGTCTAAATACAGAACATTTCCATCATCCCAGGGAAAGTTCCTTTAAGCTCCTTTTCGGATATAATACCACCCTCACCCTGTCCTGAAGCTTTCTGGCTTCAATTGCCATATATTAGTTTTACCTATTTTAGAACTTTATCTAAATGGAATCAGACAATATGTACTTTTTTGTGTGTCTTCTTTTGCAGAACTATGTTTTTAAGATTCACCATGTTATTGTGTGTATCAGTTATTCATTCCTCTATATTGGTGAGTAGCATTCCATTGTATGAACAGTCAACAACTTGTTTATTCATCCATCTATTGATGGACATTTTGTTGTTTTCAGGTTTCGGCTACTGTGAAATAGGCTACCATAATTGTTTTTGTACAAGCTTGTGTGTGTGTGTGTGTGTGGACCTACCTTTAATTTATCTTCAGTAATTGGCCAGGTATGGATTAGTGTGCCTGAGCTGATGTGTAACTCAATTAACAAGTTGCCAAATAATACTCCAAAGTGTTCTCATATTAAAAATGCTCTGCACCATCACCAATATTTGGTATTGGTATTGTTTTCGGATTTTAGCTATTCGAGTGGGTGAAATATCTCATTGTGGTTTTAATTTGCATTTATTTGATGACTAGTGATATGGAATACTTTTTTACTTCTTTCATGAAGTGTCCAAGTCTTTATCCAGTTTTCCAATTTGGTGGTTCATCTTATTAATTTGTAGAAGTTCTTTATGTATTCTGAATATTAGTCCTTATTCAGATTTATGTATGTTTGGCAAATATTTTTTTTCCCAGTCTATGGCTTTATATTTATTTCCTTACTATTGTCTTTTGATAAGCAGACATTTCAAGTTTTAATAAAGTCTAATTTATAAATTATTTATTTTATGGTTAATACCTTTTCTGTCCTGTCACAAAGATAGTTTTCTTCTAGAAGCTTTATGTTTCTGGTTTTATGCTTCAATAGCTTTTACATTAATTTTTGTGTAGGGTGTAAGATGGGATTGAAGTTCACTTTTCCCTATATGGAAATTTAGTTGCTCTTGTATCATTTGTTAATAGATTTTTCTTTCTCCATTGAACTGCCTTGGTGCCACTGAAGAATCTTAAATTGGAGAGGAATATATTTTTATTTGGAAAAAATTATATTGAATGTAGTAAGGAGAGATTGGAGTGGGCAAGGGAGAGAGAAGGGCAAAAGGGGATCAGAGAGACTACATATGGGTATATTTCATTTAAGACAAAAGTCCATGGTGGCTTAAACTAGTGCAGAGGAGACAGAAAGAAAAAAAAAGGATTGATTCCAGAGATATTGATAAAATGAAATGGTATTAGACTAGACATGGGAGGTGAAGGAGGGACAAGCATCATTAATGAATATTAGGATTCTGGCCTATATAATAAGGTATTAGAACACTGAAAAAGATCCAGGGAGACAGATCTGGGAGGTGATACCCACGAGGAAGTTCCCAGTGGATACACCAGTCTGCAGCCCTGTGGAACATCCTGACTGAAGATATAAACATGGAAATCACTGGCATATAGACTTTTGTTGAAGTGTGGACATGGATGAGTGGGTCCAGGGTGAACATAGAATTAGAAAAGGAGAGTGCCTAGAGCTAAACCTTCAGGAACTCTCCCATCTGATGGTCACACAGAGGATGAATCTGCAGAGGAGCTCAGAGAGAGCAACAGGAGGCAGGAGGAAAAGCAGGCACAGGCTGTGCCACTGGAGCCTAAGGAAGACAGAGCTTTAAGAAGGAGGGAAAGTCAGATGAAACTTGAAACATGTCCCTGGATTTAATGATAAAAAGGTCAATGGAGACCTAGGCAAAAGGTAGAGATCACAATGGAATGGGCTCAAGGGAAATTTTCAAAGGAAAGAGTCAAAGGACATGTTTGTTTTGTAGAAGGGCTTTAGACAGTTATATTTCGGGTACTGAGAAACAAAGAGCTACATCTGATTTCAGCAGTACTATTGCATAATAGATTTGTTACTATGTTTCCACCAGGAGCAAATAGTGTCATAAATAGTATTTTCAATAATTTTCTGAGCAATAAACTTTACCAAACAAATTCTTATGCTGGTCCTCAATATACGTATAAAACATTAAGAGCTGAGCTGTCCCTGTGGACTCAAAGTAGAAGTGATGGACAATATAAAGAAATAACTGAGAACACTTAGGAAAAAATGAAAGAGAAAATCATAACTATTAAAGAAATGATGCCACTAGAAGCAGTAAGAGGAGAAGAGACATTGCTAAAAACGTAATCAGGGCACTGGAGTAGAGTGAGACAACTGAGCAAAATAAATGGAAGGCAAAAGAGTTAAGAATTCAGAGAAAATAATAGATAACAGTCCCAGCAGATGAGATATTTATTTTCCATAACTAGAATTTCTTTCAAAGATAACATATCAACTGAAACAAATATTCAGAGGTATTAACAAAGAAAACTTAAAATAAGGCCTAAATAATCAGTTTAAAAAAGATATACATTGCCTAGGAAGTAGTGGTAAAGAATGGGAAAGTCCCATGGTCATCTAGGAAAAAAATGATCTTATAAAGAGGCTAAAAACAAAATTAATGGTAACCTCAAACTGCTCCCCAGCAACAATTCAATGCTAGAAAATAATGGAGCTCTATTTAACAGACTATATATACACTTGGAAGAGAGGTGTGTCAGTAAATCCACGCTAACCTTTTGCCTTTCATAGGGGAAAACAACAGCTACTGTCCAAAGAGAATAATACAAGATAGAGATGTTGATGTGTATCATGTAAAGCTGTAAAAATGATTACTAGAAATAGCTCAAAACTTCTAAAATATGAGAAATAAAATACACACAAAGGAAAACACAGACCATGAAGTAAAAAATAACAATCAAAGGAAGCATTATAAATAGAAAGAATGTAAGATGCGAGAACTAAAAGCTAGCATAAATAGGTAAATGCACCTTTACAAGAAAAACTCAGACTGGATCAAAGGCAGAAAACCCAACAATGTGCCAATAATACTGAAGCAGATATTATGGTATTAATATTTGACAATGTTGATTTCAAGGCAAAAAGTATTAAATGAGACAAGATGGCCACTTTGCAATAAAGGTTAAACTCCACAATGAAGACCTAACCATAAATCTTTTAGTGTCAATAAGATAAAAACTTGCTTTAAAGCAAAACTTCAAAAAATACAAAGGGAAACTGACAGAAACACAATAGTAATAGATGCATTTAATTCACTTTTTTAGTCCAAGACAAATTCTTTAGAAGAAAGAACAGAAATTGGGAAATCTAAATTACATAAACTAGAAAGATAAGTCCAATTGATGTATTTTAACTCCATACCTTAAAAATAATAAACTTACTTTTGAAGTGCCTCTGAATAATATACAAAGTTGGCCATTTTCCAATTCTTTATCTTCAAGATAGAGATTTCAATAAACAGCAATATACTCTAAATTTTAATAGAGTCTAAAGAAATAAAATCAGAAAACTGATCTCTGATTATAATACATAAAACTAGGAATTAATAAGAGAAATGAAAACCCCCAAAATATTCTGGAAATTAAAGGAATTATTACTTATGTAATGCGTGGATTAAAGAAGAAACAGAAACCAAAAGTAAAAAATATGTAGAAAATAACTAGTAAAAGCACTATTTGTCAAAACTTAATCTTTCAATTTTCTCATCTGTGAAATAAGAATAATAATAGGGCTTAGCTTCACAGAGTTGTTGTGAGGAAACTTAGAAAAATTAAGAAAATTTAAAAAATTTTAAAAATAATTAAAATGCTTAGAACAGTGCTTGGCAAACAGAAACTATTATATGTATTAGCTATTATTATCATTGTTATTAAACTCAGCAATTTTACTTTCAGGAACACAACCTATGGATTATTTTGCATGTTAGCTGAAAGACATACATCAAAGGATATTCACTGCAACATTATTTTAATAGCAAGAGACTAGTACAATCTATATGTTCATCAATGGCAGAATAATGCAATAAACTATGGAAGCCAAAAAAATTTAATACTTTGTAGTCCTAAAGAGAAAAACTTAGATGTGTATGTACCAACAGAACAATTTTTCAGGATAGTTAAGAAAGGAAGGTAGGTATAATATGTGTGCATTATATGCTTCCTTTTCTGTTTTTTAAAAAACGTGTTTATACACACACACACACACACACACACACACAGTTTCTGGAAGGTATTAAGGAAAACTGAATTTTTTTAGGAGAATAAGATTTAGTTTTATTACGTACCTTTCATATTTTTTGGATTGTTTTAAAACCATGTGCCTATGTTATACTTTTAATAAAAATAGTTAATTTTAAAAATATCAAACATTCTTCTTCTGTATCAAACCAATGCTACTTCTAGACTATTGTTTTTCTTATCTACATTCTCCTAAATTACCTGGGCATATGAAATACCAAAGCCATCTTCAATTCGTCTCTTTCATTCATTCCTTCAAATAGCTATTAGATTTCTCTCTGCAACCCCTTTTTTAACTAAAAACTATCTGATAGCTCTAGATAATATTTATTTTATAAACTTTAATGAAAATTAAAAGAAACCAAAATCACTTCTGCTTCTGCCATGCCAACAAACAGTAATAGCTACCTTCTAACAAGTGTCTGCTGTGTGCCATGCCCCTTACCTGCCTTATCTCATGTCTCATCTCGGCCATTCAATGGGATCAGTAAAACATCATCTTTCCATTCAGGAAGCAGAGGTCACCCACAGACAGGAAGGAGTGAAGCCAGGACTTAAGCTCAAGTTGATCTAAGTCCTGACCTGAGGCCCAGTATGTATAGTACCCCTTCCAAATCCAATGATTTTCATTTGCCATGTTCTCATTAGTCCAGGTCATGGGCATCCATCATATTTTCCAGTTATAATCACAATACTAATATAATTTTTAATTTTTTTATTATATCTTAAACACTTTATTATTGGTCTTTATAATTTTTAATGCTTGTACAATATACAGTTTAGTGGATGTTCTATAATTTGTTTTATTATTCTATTATGACAACACATGTAGAATGTTTTACATTTTCATAATTACAACTAATATTGCAAAGATTATTTTTCTTGTAGAAGACTTTTCTCTTTAAAGTATCCAATTTTAGTATCGATAATACTTATTTTTTCCCAATTTTCATCTGCTTTTAACATGATAAAGATATCAATCTTGTGTCTATTATATTCTTCATATATTTAAGAATTTGAGTATCTCGGTATTGGAAAAGATCTTAAAGCTTATGTACTCACCTTCCTATCTAGTAGGAAATCCCCCCAAGTAGAAATTTAATTAAGAAATCCAAGAAAATGTCTTACCTGTTAAAACAGTTATAGTTGAATCATCCTCACTTGCAGCTTTGAGTGCAAGTGCGATCTCCTGATACATCTATATGAAAGGGAAAAGACAAGGAAAAGAAAGGAACTCTGAAAATGATAACCATCACCCAGTGCATTCACTAAATGTCAGTATGCAAGCCTACTCTCTGCAAAGTACCAAACATTTATGTTGGTTGTATTTACATAACCAAAAAGGTCGCCCAATCCACTTGAAGGGTTTTAATTCATTTTACAATTACTTGCATTATGTACCTAGTGCTAAAGTAGATGCTGAGGGATATATCTACTTTTTTCCCAAAAATGAACAAATAAGACATAGTCCTTGAGCTTTTGGAATTAATACAGGGGATAGCTCTAAAACGAGTGGAAGTACAAAGTATAAAGAGGTCAGAAGAGGTGCTGATATCTATCTAGGGTGGGCTGGATGGGAGGTGGCCAGAGAAAGGTTTCCTAGAAGTAGTTTTTCAGTTGGGACCTCAAGAAAGAACATTAGTGTCCCAGGCAGTCTGGGAAGTATTAATGAGTGTTAAAAGGCTGGGATTTCCAAGACAATGTAATGATAGTCAAAGACAATCAGCCCAATATTTTAAACCAGCAACGTCTCTGAAAATCTTGGCTGTGTAGTTGTTATAGCTTTTAATCCGCTCAAAACAGGTGCAGTTTCTACCTTTGATGAGACTTCAGTGTGGGACAGAATGATGAAGAGGGCTGATATTTACAGATACACAGACACTGAAAAAGAAAATGTATGGACTTTACAAAATATATGAAAAAAGGTGAAATTATTTCCATTGAGAAAGGAAATGAGGATGTCATTCCATTATTATTATAGTTATGATAACATAGCATGACAGGGTAACTGGCAAGAGCCAAGATGAGGAGATGGTTATACCAGGGTTTCAAGTCAGGTTTTTCTGCGTATTAGTTATGTGAATTTGAGCAAGTTACTTATATAATTATTTTATTGTTAAATAATAACAGTGGGCTCCTTGTGGGAATTAAACAAACCTTTGTGTGGAAAGTACTGACACAAATTAGGTACTCTGTAAAGAGTAGCTAGTGTTATTATTATTATTACCATGATAATATAAAAATGAGTCAGGGGAAAAAGAAATATTTTGAGAACCAAAAGTTTTATTAGTTGAATGCCACATATTCAGCTTCATGGAATTCTTATTTAAGACTATTTTAAATTAGTATGTTCTTTCTACTACAATATAGATGACAAACTCAATGAAAGGGAATAGCCCTCTCAAATTTTACTCCCAGTTTAACATTACACATCCAATTTATTCTCTATAATTTTTTTTCAAGGGGAGAGGGCTGAAGTGCTTACTTTTATTATCATTCTAGTTCAATGACATTTTCAAAGACTAAAGTTGCTCTTGTAAAGTAGCATATTTCAAGCAGAGCTGTGTCATGATCTATTTATGAGGAAGTCCTTCTCTCCTTTCTACCTCTACTTGTACAAAATAAAGCTCCATGTAGGTAGAATAGTGCTCTCAAGTCTAAATGACCTGAGATATTTCTGGGGATGGTCTATGCCAACCTTAGAGAATTTCTATGCATATTCTCTCATATCAATGTATGTCCCATTTATATTAATTTCTCTGTGCTTCCATCATTGGGAAAGTTGGGGAGCCTTCTGGACATGTAGAACCCGCCTGAAGCTTACAAATTCTAAATGATGAATGCCCTATTTTGTTGTATTAAGTAGCCACAATTACTAATCTTCCTGCACAAATCAAACAAGACATTAGAAAAATAATAATGATGCTGAAACACTTTAGTTTTTAAGTGTAACAGACAAAGGAAAGGAGAACAAACTCCTAGGGCAGGTAATGCTACCTGAATGGTGATTGCATTCTTTTTGGTGGGCCGGTTCAACATAATCTTTGTGATGCCATTTTCAGAGGTCACAACCAGATTTTCACTTTCCTGCCGTTCCTTGTCTGCTCCAGGTTTCACTTGGCTAGAGGATGAAGGTGAAGAACTCAAATTGGACACCAAATCCACATAGTTCTGCCTGGCAGTTTCCTGAAAAGAGGATGACAAATAACTTCAGCCCATAGTCAACGAATAAGCATTTTAAGAAACTTACTATGCTAAAAAATAGCACTTTGCAATGAAGAAAGAACAGAGGTTCTGATTCAATAGAGTTCCATCAAGCTCTCGAAGGCCCCATGTATAATGGATTGATAATGAGAAGTACCCAACTTCCTTTAGTAGTATAGCAAGTAAAATAAAAGCAAAGTAACAAGTATATTTACCTTAGGTAGACTTCCAAGAGCATTCCATGCATCCCATTTGGCCCTATTGATCAAGTTAAACACATCTGGTTTGGGAACATTACAAGGTCCTTCAGTGGCCTGTGAAAGGAAAGAAGCAATTATTTGCCAATGTCCCTGCAAATTGGAGCCTTAATATTTAAGATCCATAAAATGTACAGCTAGCATGAATGTGCCTTCCCTCCCAAATACTTTCCACAAGGTACATAAATTAATCTAAACTTTCCCCTTGCCTTCTCTTTGATGCCGTTGTTAAAAATGCACAAACAACAGAAAAAAGATTAGAGAGACAAAATGTGCCATTAGCTATGAATCCCTAAAATAAATTATAATTGCCCACATATGAAAAGGATACAAGATAAATGTTATGGGAAGGCACTTCTCAAAAATTATAATAGTTCATTAGTTTTATATTAATGACCATTTAAAACATTCAAGCAAACAATCTCCAAAGGTAACCAGCCAATGAACATTTGGAAACTCAAAGTACAGTGTAAAAGCCCAATCAAAGGGACAAAAAACTACCACTAATTTAGTGGTAGATTTCTGGTAACTGAACAACAGAGTTGTAGCTGAGGGAGCAGGATGGGGCTGTCAGAGCCACTGGCCCTTACAAAACTGAACCAAAGGACATGTGAGTAGAAAGCAAAAAGCAACTATACTTGTTTGAGGGTAGATAGAGTATTTTGAGATGAATAAAATATCCTAGTCAACTACTTTTCAGAAATGGTAATGTATAATTCCATTTAATAACCACATTAAAAAATTTTTAATTTCATAATATAAGCTAAAACAGGAAGAAACAGCCTTTCAAAAACAAAGGTAGTATATGAAGCTAAGACTTTCTAAAGACAAAGAAACAAAAGCGACTGCAAGAGTTAGCTACCTGAAAAATTAAGAGGCAATATAGTCCACAAGAATTCCCCTACTTCTAATGCCAACTGCAAGGTTGGGAGGCTCCTAGGACCACCCTCAAGTTCAATAATCTGCTAGAATGACTCACAGAGCTCACTGAAAGCTGTTATACTCACAGGTGCAGTTTATTGTCAGGAAAGGATACAGATGTCAACGGTGAAAAATTTTCAAGTGCGCCAACTAGTTAAGTCAGCTACAGGGAAGAAATATCTTTAGATACCAGAAGTTGTCCTACTTGCTTGGGTGTGGTTTTAGAGATGTATTATTGTATAAGATATGAAGATGGCCAATGTTTGCTTCTGTAATCTGCTCATTTATTAACCAGAAGTGTGGTACTAGGTGATGTATTGTGCTAATGGCCAACTTCTGTTTCTGTAATCTGCTTGCTTGTTTGATGTAATTTTAGGCTTTATAAGCTGCCTCTTTTGGGAACGTAAGGGTGAAGACCTTCCAGTAAGTCAGTAACAAGGAGGTGATACCTCTAGGCACCACAGTCCCCAGAAGGAGGCGCAACATTCCAGGATACAGATTACAAGACTGTCTACCAGGTTATGTTTGATCTAGCAATTCCCCCCGGATACATTTATCTTTGTAAAGGACATTAACGGCTAACTTTCTTACTTGCTTTGTTCTAGGATATAGTGAGAGGCTTTATAACTGCCTCTCTCTAAAACCCCAGCACTGATCTCCTCTAACTCTGCATGGTAGAGAGTCAGTTGCTGGCTGGCTAATAAAGGTTCATAATTAACCTCAATTGGCTCCATGGGTCTTAGATCCAGTCACACCACAACACAGATTAATATCAGCAAGGGAGAAAATGCATAAGGTGAAGTCTGGGGAAATACCCCACTCGTCCCCACTGCAGAGTTGGGACAGTGTCCTCTCCCAGAATTGATGTGTGACAACACACATGGAGCATCACACACCAGGGAAACTCACTAAAGCCTGGGTGCTCAGACTTTTCATTTGGGACTCCATTTTGTAGGCATGATTGAATACGTAACCAAAGCCTCACTCTAAATCACACTGTTAGACTCTTCAGGCAAACAAAGACACTATCAGATATGGCATTTCAAAGGTTTAGATAACAGGTAATCTAAGGAAACCTTGCCCAGAAGCCAAGGGAAAAGGCCAGGCCTCTTTTGAGGCAAAGTTAAATTCTTTACTATACATACCCATATGAAAGTAAGACAAGCTCAGACCAATCACAGGAAGAGAAAAACTGATAAGACACAGGAGCCCAGAGGGGCTGACTTCCCAAAGTAGTCCTTTGATATTGCAACTTAAAGACTTAAGTTTTTAAAATTTTGTTATAAAAATTTTCAAATATACACAAAAGTAAAATATTATAATGAATTCCTAACACTCATCACTCAAATTCAACAACTATCATATTTTGCCATACTTGCTTCCCCCATCCTTTCTTTTTTTGCTTTAATTATTTTACTGAATCCTGAATAGCATACTATTTCACCCCTATATACTTAGTATGCATTCTTAAAAAATACCAATATTTCCTTATATAACTATGACATCTTTAACAACAGTTCCTAGCATCATCTAATACTCAGTCCATGACCAAATTTCCTCAATTTTCTCAAACAATTTTTTCAGTTGATTTATTCTAATCAGCAGCCAAATGAGGTCTATACATTTGGTTACATCCTTTAAGCCTCTTACTCTCGAGTGGTACTGATGGGTTACTTTTTGCCTTAATAGCATTGGAAAGTCCAATATACAAACACTCAGGTATATATCTATGAAAAGCTGACATTAAGTAGATCCATTTTAAAATAGAACCATGGCAGCCATTGAAGAGGAACTTGCTTGCACATGTTGCCCTTTGAACCTTTGGAATGTTTTAACTGTCAAAATAAGTAATCTTTGGACTCGGACATAGCAATATTGTCTTCCAAACAATTGTAAAACTAACAGGAAAGCAGACATCCTTGTAAGGTAACCACATGACATGCCGAGAGAAGTTTTAAAAGCAAGCCTTTATTGGGAGAGGGCTTCCGGGCGAGGTTCTCTGGTTCAGAGAGTAGAGGGGCCAGAGAAGTCGCACTCTGGGGCGGGAGGGTGTAGTTTTTATGGGGTTATGTGGGGGTAGGGGTAGAGTGGAGAATGTTAATTAAATGTTAGTTGAGCATCCGGATTAGGGTGGTGGCGCCTGGGGCTTTAGGGTGGGCCCTTTGGGCATTCTGGATTTTGATGTCAAGCTGGGAAGCCTCCAGGCAAGCATCTGGTTGGCCCTTCCCTGCTGCCGACCTAACAATCCTGATCACAAGAACTGGTCATTTTGAATATTTTTTCTGAAAAATAGAATCAGTAATTTGTCACATATAGCTAAAGAGTCACTGTTTGTTAGCACTAATAGAAATTTATTTCTTCTATTTATATAATAATGTCCCTTCCTTTTCTCATAAAAAACCATTGCCTTCATCCTGTAATCAGAACACAATTTGGGTTTCTGCCTGAATCTGTACCCCTAATTGCAATTGTGATCTCAAATAAATAGTTGTTGCCACTCAATTTGGCTTTTTATTTTTAGGTTAACACATTTTTGAGATGAAAGGCAGTAAAACAAACCCTGAAAATACTAAAGCTGAATTTTAGTAAAACATACAGCATATCTATACACGAGGAACCTTGTGCTCAAAATGTTTCTAAATTATATCAAACCTTGTTGTGGTTCGATCGAATCTAAGACCCACGGAGCCAATTGAGATGAATTATGAGCCTTTATTAGCCGGCCGGCGAATGACTCTCTACCACACGGGGTTAGAGGAGATCAGTCCTGAGCTCCCAAAAGAGGTAGTTTATAAAGCCTAGAACAAGCAAGCAGATTACAGAAGCAGAAGTTGGCCATTAGCATATTTTTGAGCAGATTATCACTCTGGTTATCATCAAACAAGCAAGCAGATTACAGAAGCAGAAGTTGGCTCACTTGAAAATTTTCCACCCTTAACAACCTTAGGTATTTACCTGCTTATACAATGCATAGAGTTTTAACTTCATTTCATTTCCTGGATCCTTCTTCAACAACTTTAACTGAGTCACTGCATTTTCAAAGTCCTTCTGATCGGCATTCATTGCTGTTCCACTCCCGTGCAGTTGAAGTGCTGGGAACCTAATGACCTGCAGAGGACTACAAAGAGGCAAACTGATTTCTAATTATTCCCAACCCTTATATATCAAAATGATATGTTTCCCTATATTTTCCATATACTTGCCCCAGAAAGCTGGTTGCAAATTATTAGTGGTTTCCAAAATGATCCTCAGATAAGAAATCAATACAGAAGCTGACTGTAGAAATTGTAAAGGAACAGGAGGATGCTACCAAC
Source organism: Eidolon dupreanum (assembly GCA_028627145.1). Lineage (NCBI taxonomy): Eukaryota > Metazoa > Chordata > Mammalia > Chiroptera > Pteropodidae > Eidolon > Eidolon dupreanum. The sequence goes on along the minus strand of CM053502.1, from coordinate 77,660,508 downwards.
CAGAACGTTATCTGTAACAATTCCAATTAAATACAGGCATATCTCAGAGATACTACAGGTTTGGTTCCGGACCACCACAATAAAGCGAGTATCAAATTAAAGCAAGTTGTAATCTTTTTGCTGGTGGAGGTTCTTGCTTTTAATTTGTAAAAAATGCATTATCTGTGATGTTCAATAAAACAAAGTGCAATAAAACAACGTATGCCTGTATATATAAAAACAGTCAGAGCCCAACAGATATGAAAATTTTGCCACAGGCAAGAAGTGAAAGGCATGTAAGATAGATGAGAGCAGGAGACTGAGACCAGTAAAGTACCCAGCAAGAATGTAGTCTTTTGTGTCCCTCGGTCCAGAAACAGCTTCTGTAGTCACTAGTTAACAAAGTATAAAATATTATCAATTCTTTCCTCTTCACTCAGGAAAACGCATGTCTCAAAATGCACACAGGCAGAAAAGGGAGAATGGATGAAGATATAAGACATGTTCAAAGGACAGATGACCAGTTGCTAGCATTCAGGACAGCCACTTCTTTCTTAGTGAGGTGGGGATATCTGCCTGGGGGGAAATCCACCTCTTGAAGATGCTAGTTTGAGAAGCCTAGCTAAGTAAACAAAGACTCACTCCTCACTCCACAATGTTTTAACCAGCCAGCCAGGAGCAGAAAACAGCAAGCACAGCCAGATAAATTTTTAAGCTCACATAGTTAGCAGAGGGGAGGGGAAATTCAGTGTACAGTATTGAGGCCATAAGCAAAAAACTGGATGTTCACAATGATGATCCTGATTAATAAAGTTAATGGCATCAAAGATGATTAAAATAATAGTTATAATTAAAGCCCAAACCTAGCAAATGTATCACTTTCTTTACAATAATGTAACTTTCATAAAGTATGATGAACTCTAGGTTCAAACCTTGAAATATTAGTGTGTAATTCAATAAAATTGGTCTTCAATAAGTTTTACAATAAGTATTTGAATTAGTTTTATTTTTTTCTCCGGAAAAACTCTGCATCCTACATGAATTTGGCACCTGGCAAGTTCCAAGTAGAAAATGAAAGGAAGGCCTAAATGTGCAAGTTCTCACAAAATATGGTGCAAACTTATTTATTTTAAAATAAAGTGAGTTTTCAAAAAATTACAACAATGACCGTTTAATATATAAAATCGGGAAAGTCACTCATAACTCCACCACTTCAAGGCACATCACCATGTTCCAGAGGTTTCTTGTTTCCTACGCATAGATTCGCTTTCGGTTCTTAACGGTTTGTGTACCCCGCCATTTCACATAACAGTAGAAGTATTCGCCGAAAAGCAGTTTAACCCGACATGACGATAACTGCTTGGGTTTCCTGCGTTTCAATAACGTTCGCAAATAAGCAAGGCATACTTAAATGTTCTATCTTTAGCAAAGAACATTTGCAACCTAGGGCAGTCAGCTGGATGCGCTCAAGCCCGAAACCATGGGAGACGCACAACCGCCCACAGAGCTGACGCGAAAGGCCTCCTGGCGACTTGCGGGGCGAAAAGGGCAGCGCAGTCTTACCGACGCGTCCCTCTGGACCGCTGCCGGCCCAGACAAGGAAGGTGCGCATTTCCGGAGGACTGATGTCACGCCTTAAAAAAGATCACCACCTCGGTGCTATGGAGACAAAATAACAGAGAGGGCGGCGACTCCCGCAAGAACGGCGGCATCCAGCTGGGCGACCATGCGTAGGGGGCTGAGCACTTACCTCCTGATGGCACTCAGACGCCAGTACCTTGCCAGTCTGTGGACCATAGCGACTACCCTGGCGTGAAGGGGGAAAGACAAACTAAGAGGAGAAGGTCAGGGGGAAAGGAAGGGCGGAGCGACGCGATAGGTTCCGGAGCGATCCGAGCAGAGCTGAGGGCAGAGAGTGACCAAGAAGTGAGCGTGAACTCCGACGCGACTGAGCGGGGCGGAGCGGCACGGGCACGAGGGGGCTGGGCTAGGGGAAGCGGATGGGAGGGAATGATAGGTCGTTCCCCAGCTTGCTGAAGTGGAAGATGAGAACCAGAAACATTAATTAGGTGACTTTACCAAAGACCCGAAGACCCGGCTTGCAAGTGATCAGAGACCTGATTCAACTCAGTCCTGAGTCGAAGTCCCAGTTTATTAATTCGTGCTGATGGCCCATTATTATTTGTGCTTCATCAGGCAGATGTGGTAATGGTGTAGGTGGAGGTAAGATTGAAGGCCAGGTAGAACCATTTGGACTCATTCTGAATATTACTTCGGAAATTCCAAGGTAATGGTCAGTAGCCTGCTCTGAGTCTCTCAAAGACTGACAATCTCCCAAACTGAGTTAGGTGACCCTCGGAGGTAGGGGACATTACAGAAATCAGAAACTGTAGATACTGGAATATTAACTGGGCTCCAGAAGATGAAACATCTTTCAAAGGAATTTTTATAAAGTCCCTTACTGGTGAGCAGATTTGGATTGTGAAACCTTTCATAATACAATTAAACTCTTCTTAGGCTTATGCCTACTATATTTTACACAGAAAAGCAGGGTGTGGGAAATTAGCTATCTTTATCAAAGTATAATTTTAAAAAATACAGAAGGTGCATGTATCAAAGATTTACTTATTAACTAGGGGACCAGAAGGATGATAACAAAGAATTTAAAAGACTGGTTTATAGAGTCAGTGTAAAAAGGAATCTGGAATAGATTTTAAGGTTTGATACAAAACTGGTTAAAGTCCTACCCAATAATAAAACCATAACCTTTGGGGCATTTTTTTTTTTTTTAAATTTCCATCTCTCCAACTGTCATTTACTAAAGATCCATTCATTAGATTGCAGTTTTGAGTAAGGGGAGGTGGTTGCAAAGACGGACATTACTGGCAGTTCATTTTGCGTCCACTTAGTACTCAAAGATTACTTTTTTTTTTCCTAATTATATCGAGTATGTCATCTATTCTCTACAGAACTCTGACTAATATAGATGTCTAACTGGCATCTCAATTTTTTTATTCTACAATGTTTTATTTATTAAAAATTCTGGAATATCCAAATCTTTTAATAAAATTTTTATTTAATTTTAAATTATAGTCATCAGTCAATATTATATTAGTTTCAGGTGTACAGCATAGTGGTTAGAGATTTACATAACTTAAGAAGTGATTCCCCCCCAATTAAGTCTAGTACCCACCAGGAACCATGTAGTTATTACAAGATTATTGACTATTTTCTCTGTGCTGTATTTTACATTACTATGAGTATTTTGAAACTGCCAATTTGTACTTCTTGATCTCTTCACTTTTTTCATCCAGCCCCCCACCAACACCTTTCCCATCTAGCAACCATCAGTTTGTTCTCTGTACCAATGAGTCTGTTTCTGTTTTGTTTATTTTGTTCTTAGATTCCCTATATAAGTGAGATCATATGGTATTTGTCTTTGTCTGACTTATTTCACTTAGCATACTACCCTCTAGGTCCATCCATGTTGTTGCAAAGGATTTCATTCTTTTTTATGGCTGAGTATATTCCATTCCATATATGTATAATTTCTTCTTTATTCAGTCATCTATTGATGGGCACTTAGGTTTCTTCCATATCTTGGCTATCGTAAATAGTGCTTTAGTGAACATAGGGGTATGGAGATCTTTCCAAATTAGTGTTTTGGTTTTCTTTGGATAACTACCCGGAAGTGGAATTGTTGGCCATAAGGTAGTTCTATTTTTAATTTTTTGAGGAACCTCCAAACTGTTTTCTATAGTGGCTGTACCAATTTGCAGTCCTACCAACAGGGCACGATGGTTCCCTTTTCTCTATATCCTCACCAAACTTGTAGTTTTTTGATTTATTGATGGTAGCCATTCTGAGAGGTATGAAGTGTTATCTCATTGTGGTTTTAATTTGCATTTCTCTGATGATTAGTGACCTTGAGCATCTTTTCATGAGTCTATAGGCCATCTGTCTATCCTCTTCAAAGAAATGCCTAGTCAGATCCTTTGCCCATTTTTTAATTGGATTATTTGCTTTTTTGGTGTTGTGTTATATGAGTTCTTTATAAATTTTGGATATTAACCCATTATCAGATGTATCATAGGCCAGTATCTTCTCCCATTTAGTAGGTGGTCTTTTCGTTTTGTCGATGGTTTCCTTTACTGTGCAAACACTTTGTTTGGTGTAGTCTCATTTGTTTTTTTCATTTGTTTCCCTTGCCCAAGGAGATAGATCAGAAACAAATATTGCTAAGAGCAATGCCAGAGAGTTTACTGCCTATGTTTTCTCCTAGGAGTTTTATGGTTTCGGGTCTTACATTTAAGTCTTTAATTCATTTTGAGTTTATTCTTATATATGGTGTAAGAAGTTGGTTCAGTTCACTTTTTTTTTTTTTGCATGTATCTCATCACCATTTTTCACTGGTTTTCTCATCATCATTTATTGAATTGATTGTCTTTACCCCATTGTATATTCTTGGCTCCTTTGTCACAGATTAAATGACTATATAGGCATTGGTTTATTTCTGGGCTCTCTATTCTATTCCATTGATCTATATGTCTGTTTTTATGCCAGTACCATGCTGTTTTGATTACTACAGCCTTTTACTATAGTGTGATATCAGGTAGTGTGACATTTCAACTTTGTTCTTTCTCAAAATTGCCATGACTATTCAGGATCTTTTACGTTTCCATGTAAATTTTTGAATTATTGTTCTAGTTCTGTGAAAAATGCCATTGGTATTTTGATAGGTGTTGCATCAAATCTATAGCTTGCTTTGGGTAGTATGAACATTTTAACAATGTTAATTCTTCCTATCCTTCAGCACAATATATGCTTCCATTTATTTGTGTCTTTTTCAATTTCTTTCTTCAATATCTGATAATTTAGAGGTCTTTTATCTCTTTCGTTAAGTTCATTCCTAGGTATTTAATTTTTTTTGTGCACTTGTAAATTGAGTGTTTTTTTTAATTTCTCTTTTTCATAGTTTAATGTATGAAAATGTAAACTATATCTGAATATTAACTTTGTATCCTGCTATTTTACTGAATTCATCAGTTCTAACTGTTTTTGGTGGAATCTTTAGGATTCTCTCTATATAGTATCATGTCATCTGCAAATATTGATAGTTTATTTCTTCCTTTCCAATTTGGATACCTTTTTTTTCTTGTGTGATTCCTATGCCTATGACTTCCAATGCTATATTGTAAAACGGCGGTGAAAGTGGACATTTTTGCTTTGCTCCTGATCTTAAGGAAAATGCTTTTAGTTTTTCACCATTGAATATGATGTTAGTTGTGGGTTTGTTACATATGACCTTAATTATGTTGAGGTATGTTCTCTCTATTCCCACTTTGCTGAGAGTTTTAATCATAAATATATGCTGGATTTTGTCAAATGCTTTTTCTGCACTTATTGATATGATCATATAATTTTTATCTTTTAAATTGTTAGTACAATATATCACATTAATTGATTTATGGATATTGAACCAACTTAGCATCCTGGGAATACATCCCACTTGATCATGTTGTATGACATTTTTAATATATTGCTGATTTGGTTAGCTAATATTTGTTGAGGATTTTTGTATTTATGTCCATCAAGGATATTGGCCTATCATTTTCTTTTTTTGTAATGTCGTCATCTGGCTTTAGAATCAGGGAAATGGTGGCCCCATAAAAAGAGCTTGGGAGGCTTCCCTCCTCTTGAAGTTTTTGGAATAGTTTGAGAATAGTTGTTAATCTTTGAATGTTTGGTAAAATTCACCTATGAAGCCATCCGGTCCAGGACTTTTGGTTTTTGGGAGTTTTTTGGTTATTGATTTGATTTCGTTAGTAGTAATTGATTGATTCAGATTTTCTTCTTGACTCAATCTTGGGAGATTGTATGTTTCTAAGAATTTATCTATTTCTTCCAATTTGTTGGCTTATGATTGCTTGTAGTATTTTCTTATAATCTTTTGTATTTCTGTGGAGTTGGTTATTACTTCTCTTTCATTTCTGATTTTATTTATTTGGGTCCTCTTTCTTTTTTTCTTGATAATGGTTAAAGGTTTATCAATATTGTTTATTGTTTCAAAGAAACAACTCTTGGTTTTATTAATTTTTTGTATTTTTTTAGGCTGTATTTTGTTTATTTCTGCTCTGATCTTTATTATTTACTTACTTCTACTCACTTCGTGCTTTGTTTGCTATTATTTTTGAGTTCCTTTAGGTGTAAGATTATATTGTTTATTTTATATTATTTTTGTTTCTTGAGGTAGGTCTGCATTGCTATAAATTTCCTTCTTAGGCTTAGGACTGCTTTCGCTGTGTCCCATAGATTTTATCACTTGTCTCAAGGTATCTTTTGATTTCTTTTTTGATCTTGTTAACCCATTCATTGTTTGGTAACTTCTTGTTTAGCCTCCATATGTTTGTTTATTTTTCAGTTTTTTTCTTGCACTTGATTTCTAGTTTCATATCATTGTGGCTGGAGAAGACACTTGATATGATTACAGTCTTCTTAATATTATTGAGACTTCTATTGTGGCCTAATGTGATCTATTTTGGAAAATGTTTCATAAGCACTTGAGAAGAATGTATATTATGCTGCTTTGGAGTGAAATGCTCTAAAAATATCAATTAAATCCATGAGGTCTAGTGCATCACTTAAGGCTGCTGTTTTTGTTTGTTTGTTTGTTTGTTTGTTTATTTTTTGTCTAGAAGATCTATCCATTGGTGTCCATGGGGTGTTAAAGACTCCTACCATGACCATATCACTGTTGATCTCTCCCTTATGTCGGTCAATATTTGCTTTATATGTGTAGGTGCCTCTATGTTGGGTGCATAAGTATTTACTAGGATTATGACTTCTTATTGCATTGATCCCTTTAACATTATATAATGTCCTTTGTCTCTTGTTATAGCCTTTGTTTTAAAGTCTATTTTGTCTGATATAAATATTGCTACCCCAGCTTTTTTTTCATTTCTATTTGCATAAAATATCTTTTTCACTCCTTTATTTTCAGTATATTTTCATCTTTTGATATGAATTAGGTCTCTTGTAGAAAACATATGTATGGATCTTGTTTTCTTATTAATTCAGCTACCCTATATCTTTTGAATGAAGAATTTAATCCATTTACATTTAAATTGATTATTGACAGGTACATAGTTATTGGCATTTTATCATTCATATTTATGTTTCCTTCCCTTCTTCTTCTTAAAGAAGTCCCTTTAACTGTTCTTGTAATGCTGGCTTGTTGGTGATGAATTACTTTAGTTTATTCTTTTCATGGAAGCTCTTTCTCTCACCTTTAATTTTAATTGATAGCCTTGTTGAGTAGAGTAATATTGGTTGTAGGTTCTTGCTTTTCATCACGTTGAATATTTTGTGTCCTGCAAAGTTTCTGTTGAGAAATCAGCTGATATTTTTATGAGAGCACCCTTGTAAGTAATTAGCTTCCTTTCTTTTGCCTCCTTTAGGATCTCTCTCTGTCTTTAACCTTTGCCATTTTGATTATGATGTGTCTTGTTATAGGCCTGTTTGGGTCTCTTTGCACTTCCTGGACTTGTATGCCTATTTCCTTTACCAAGTTAGGGAATTTTTCCATAATTTTTTCTTCAAATAAGTTTTCAATCCTTGGCTCTCTTGTTTCTCCTTCTGGTACCCTTATGATACAAATGTTGTTACACCTGAAATTGTCCCAGAGATCTCTTAAACTTTCCTCATTTATTTTATTTTATTTGATTTTGCTATTCCAATTAGGTGGTTTTTGCTACCTTGTTTTCCAACTTGCTGATTAGATCTTCTGCTTCATCTAATCTGCTGTTGACTCCTTCTAGTGAATTCATTTCAGTCATTGTATTCTTAATTTCTGACTGGTTCTTTTTTATGGGTTCTATGTCCTTTTTTATGCTTAGTATTTCTCTGTTGAAGTTTTAATTGAGAACATTTATTCTTCCTGAAGATCATTGAGCATCTTTCTTACCAGCGTTTTGAACTCTGTATCCAGTAGATTACTTGCCTTCATTTTGTTTAGTTTTTTTTTCTGACGTTTTCTTCTGTTGTTTCATTTGGGACATGTTTCTTTGTTTCCTCATTTTAGTTGTCTCTTTGTGTTCGTTTCTATGTATTAGGTAGATTTGCTACATCTCCCAGTCTTGGCCAGGCGACCTTATGTAGTGTGTGCCTTGTGTGACCCAGTGGTGCAATCTTCCTGATCACCCGTGCTAGGAGCCCTAGGTGTGTCACTTGTATAAGTTGCTTGGGCTCTCTTATTGTAGTTAAGCTTTGACTGCTGTCAGCATGTCAGTGGATGAGATTGACTTTCAGGCTGACTGGCTGTGAGGACCGACCACACCCACAGAATATGTGCTGCTGTATTGGGGGCTGGCCCCATGAGTGGAATTCACTCCAGTTGACTTATATGCCTGTTGAGGCAACCCTTTGGTTGTGCCACTTGTTGGGGAAATCATGTGGTACTCTGGTGTGGCTGATGTCTGCCTTTGGGTGTATTGATTCTGTGGCCCTTTGGGAGAAGCTCTTGTGTAGGACAAAGTTAGTCACTGCCTATGACCACCTGGGGTTACCTGGTAGGAGCTACAAAGTGATAAGTGATTGGTCACTGCTTGTACTAGACCTGGAGACAAGTGGGAAAGACCATGCTGTGAATTGGGGCTGGCTGCCACTGGTACCAGGCCTGGGGTGGTCTAGCAGAAGGTCCAGGGAACCTCAAGGCCCGAGGCTGCCTGCCAGCTGCCCCAAAGGCTCAGCAGCTGAAAGAACCTTTGGGTGGTACTCAAGTTGGGTTGGGTGGGGTCCCAGGGAGTCACTGGGGTAAAGTGAACAGATTTCACTCAACCTATGCATATTCAGGTTTGTTGCCAGTGCTGAGCTTGTGGCCTCTTGCAAAAGTCACACTGAGGCTAGCTGCCACCCACCTTTGGTCCACAGACATCCAATCTTTGTTCAAGAAATACAGCGAGGGCTGGTTGCCTGCCACCAGAATTGACTCCAGAGGTGCTCAAACCGAGACCTGTTAAGGCCAGAATTCCTGTTATTATCCTTGACTCTACTCTTCCCCACATTTCTCAAGTTCAAACATCAAGTCCTGGGATTCTATCCCTTCAGTTGTTCTTGGTCCTGCCACCACAATCTCCCACCATGTTCCTCATCACTTTTTATCCTCCCCCATTTGGGTAACCCCTTCCTTGCCAGTTCCATCTCTGCCAGGGATTTAAAAAAAATACAAACTCTGTCAAGTCACTTCCTGCCTCAAATCTTCTAGTGGTTTCTGGAACCTCTCCAGGCTGTTTGGACAAAACACAGACTATAACTTGGCCCTGAAAGTTCTTTAGGATCAGCCCCTGTCCATGCCTCTTGCTCCATCTTGTTACTCCCCACATTGACTTTTTGCTCCAATAATACAAGCAACTCTATCTCCATAAAATTGCCAAGCGCTCCCCTTTCCTCTCACTTAGCTAATATCTACTATAATTACTGGTTGTTCCTTTTTTGTTATCAGAATCTCTTCCTTTTTATTCTTTAGGTGACTTTCTCTCTCCATAATTATGTGCAGGATTGTGGATCTGCCAATTACAGGCTCTGACCTCCCTTGGCCAAGGGGAAGTTGTGTGACTCAGGCTGGGTCCCTGTATCCTCATCTTGTTCTTCCTTGGAAGAACAAGAAATGCCAGGAGCTCCTTCACCCAGCTCTGAAGCTCTGACAGATGGTCAATAATTCTTTGCTGTCTGGACCCCTGGGTCCCTGGGTCCCTGGGTCTGTCTTTTTGAGTCTATCTTCATTAGATCTTTCTAATAAGTCCTGTTTTGCTTGAGGTGGCCAGGGTCAGATTGTTTTTTTTTTTTTCTTGCAACTGAATAACCCAAATCATCATCCTCTCACCCTCTACAAAGTTTTTTCTGGAAGCTTCCAGCCTGACCAAGAGCCTTCTCTTCCCTACTCCCATAGGCCTCAGTTGGTCTCAGCAGGCTGTAAATGGCTTTATAACCTTGATGCTTAGCATGGTCTTTGCTTCGTAATTGGTATGTGGTAAGTGGTTTTTGCATTCCTTAATTAAAAATAAATAGAGAAGAGAATCAGGAAAGCACAGTTTCACATAAATCGAAGAAATGAATCTTTATTTTTTCACCATTTTTAATGAAAATCTTTAAAAAATATATACATTCTCTTCTTTAAATGAAATAAACTAAACAAATCCAGCCACTTCCTGATGACTCTATAAACACCCTTGATTACTCTGTGCTGGCATGATCTTCTCAAGAGTCTTCTCTTCTGCACTAAATGGCCAAAGTTGTTTCTTGCCCGGTGGAGAAAGTTATCCAGCAATGAGGAAGAGAGAAGGCTACTGCAGGGAGGCACAGATAGAGATGAAGAGTCCTGGGGACATCCAGACTCTGACTTCAATTGTCTCTAAGGCCCAAATACATCTCCATTTTTCTTACAGCTTGCTGTTTAACACTTCCTTGAATCACATGATGCATTCTAGTACTTTTCAATAAATTTTTAATTATTTAATAAATAATTTAATAAATAATTTATTAATAATAATTAATTATTTAATAAATAATCACTGAGAGCTGGAAGATAAGCACTCTCACTTAGAAAACTGGCCTGTATTATGGAGGAATGGTTTTACATGCACAGTGGGTGTTGTCACTCCAGCAGTGCTTGACGTTTCTAAACAGATGGATTTATAAATCTGATTTATTAGAGCCATGTTGGAAGTTGTAGACAGCCTAGATTACTAAAAGATCATCAAAGGGGGGACTGTCAGATACCAGGTTCAGAGACCTGTATTTTTTGTGCCATGCACTGGCTGCTCTTCCCTTCTTTTGCCTCTTTATAAGCCTTGTCATCTCAGATCTCAGACTGCCCTTGGGTTCAGAGGATTACATTAGCTTCATCCAGATTATAGGTGTCTGCTCTTAACTCAGTCCTTGGTCTCAATTTATTTCTCTGTCGGGTAGTCTTTGATGATGTGCTTACTCTTTTACTTGCATATGACCCATACCTGAGTCTGTTTTTAGTTTTGACTTTTTATAACTAACCTGAAAACTTAAAGGAACCTTTGATCCAGAAGGGGGCCCAACTTATGCTGCTCAAAGACCAGCCAGACACTCATTGGCTGAAAGAACTGTAACAATTTAAGGCAATCCTTCTTGAATTTTAGAAGTAACAGAGGCCCAACAGGGTACGAGGGGTTATAAAGAATTATCTGAAAAGTGAAAAGCAAAAATAGCTAAAAGAAACTTCTGGAGTCCATAAGGAGAGGGTGAGGAGGATAACTGGGGGACGAGGAAGCTGTTGGGATTGCCACCCAAGTCCTTAATAGTCCCAAGACCTGTGTGGTTTGGGGAAAATCAGACTTATGTCAGTCCTCATTAGCAGAGTGTTTTTAGACATCTCTGGAGAAGCATCTACTTCCAAAATTGGAGTTCAACCCTGAGTCCCATTTGTTGAAAAAGAAGTTCAACAAAGGTATATACTTCAGTCCTTGTGGTAGGAAAGAAGTGCAGTCGTATTTTCAATACCAATGTTGACTCTATTTGTCCTTGAAGTTTGCTTTACTCTCCTGCTCCAAACTTCTTAGAGGTACTAAATGTTTCATGGCAACAGTAGGTCTTTTGAGACACTTCCATTTCAGAGCTCCAAGCTAAACAGATGTTCAATGTTCAAATTTGCCTAGACAGAAGTATGCCAGTGGAGAAGTCCTTGTTCCTTTTTAGGTTCTCATTGTAAAATATAAGGAGGTTTCTTACTGCTTGGGAATTTTTTTTTTGGAAAGTACCTTAATGGAGAAAGTGACAAATAATAGAGATGTTGACCCAACAATGTGACCTCTACCTTTCTCAGCACTGTGGAGTTTCAAGTGCTCTTACCTGATACAGTACATTACCACATTCATTCTCTTCCTGCTGAAAGAAATTTGGAGGAAAGAGTAGAGGCAAGTGGTAAAATGGCTTTTAGTGTTGAGTCAGCAAACCCTTCCCTGAGGTGAAAGGAACCAAGGGTGGAAGGACATGAAAATCTGTGCTGTCTCAACAACCTTCAGCTTGCTAACTACTGATGTGACTGAGTGGAGGGAGGCAGCAGCCAGGCAGAGAGCAGGAGGGAAGTGAAACAGCCTGGTAAATTCTCAAATGGAATCAACTCCTGAATTAGTAAAACACTGGGGCTAGCATAAATTATAAAAAGTCTGGGAAAATGCTCAGTAATGAATGACCTGCCATGAATGAAACTAGTAAAAACAGTTTCTAAAAGTCTCTGCAGAAATCTTAAAAGAGGCAGTACAGACAGTGTGAGCTGATCATCACTAAGGAGTTTTTGCCTGGAATTGAATAGATGGAATCGACCTCAGGGAAGCTCAGACTGCAGAAAGCCCGCTGGCTTTATCTTTGTCCAATCTAGATATATGGCTCCAAGTGAAAAATTCCTTCTAATTTCCAAGGGTAAGGGGACAATATTCTAAGCACGTCACAAGAAAACCTGCAGGATATATTACCACTGCAAGTAAAATCATATTTCAAAATTGCTATTTAAATTATATACAAGCATACCTCAGAGATACTATGAGTTTTGTTCCAGACCATGAAAATAAGGCGAATATTGCAATAAAGCAAGTCATATGAATTATTTGGGTTCCCATTGTATATAAAAGTTATATTTACACTATACTTTAGTCTATTAAGTGTAAAATAGCATTATGTCTAGAAAACAATGTACATACCTTAATTAAAATATACTTTATTGCTAAAAAATGCTAACCATCATCTAAGCTGTTACAATAAGTAACATCAAAGATCAATTATCACAGATCACCATAATAAATATAATAATAGTAATAAAGTTTGAAATATTGCAAGAATTACCAAAATGTGACATAGAAACACCAAATGAGAAAATGCTGTTGTAAAATGGTGCCAATAGATTTCTCGAGGCAAGCCAAACCTTCAATTAGTAAAAAAATGCAATATATGAGAAGTGCAATAAAGCAAGATATGCCTGTACAGGCTTACTTTGTGCAATACTGAGACCATGTAATGGAGTGGAGGATAGAAGGTGGTAGCAGTATAGAAATGAGATGTAGAGACAGAGGCAGCAGATAAGCCTTACATCCAGCATACACAAAAGTTACACCTCCCCAGGGTTTATCTGTCAAGAATAGCAGGCTGAAAGGGTTATTGTGTAAATCTCCTCAGGCTAGAGTGAAAATAAGAGAGTCTGGAAAATAAGGCTTTGTGCCTGGGCATTCACGCTTTGGTGACTGCCAGCTTGGACCTCTAACCCAGAAGCCTGTGGTACTGCTACAGATTACTTGGGAGACATTAGCACAGGGGACTAGAGGTCACATCTCCTGGACAAGAGGCTGAGATCGCAGGATCCCCAAATCCTTGGACCAGTAGCCACTGTCCAGACTTTTGGGAGAGTTATACAGAGAAGAGTGGACAGCCAAGCAAAATCTCTGTTTATTACTCTATAGTTTTGGGCCCCAGCCCCTTGAGGAGCCCTGGCCCAGGATCACTCAGCCCAATCAATAATTATTGAGCGTCAATGAACAACTCAGAATTTATTTGTGCTATCACACTATTCCACACTCCCATGTCACATCTGAAATCAAATGGAGAATGCCATCCCTTCAACTATCCTTGAGAGTAGTACAGCTTTGATCTTTTATCCTGTCTCTGCTTTACTCAGCTTCTTGAAATTGGCTCCGCTGGTGGTTGAGGCTGAATCCAGATGGTACCATGCATATCAATGTGTGGCCGTGTCCTCCTAGAACTCATATGTTAGAGTCCTAACTTCTATGACCTCAGACTATGGCCTCACTGAGTACAGAATAATTGCTTGCCTGGTCCTCTAATTTTCCCTTCTGAGACTGAGATTTACCTGTCCACAGCATAGATGACTCTACCTGAAACCAGATCTTACTAGAGCATTGAAGGCTCAGAAAGCGTGGCCTTTTGTATAGATAGATCTGAAAAATGGTACCTGCTGCTGGGCTCCTGAGTGCTCATTCATTGCCTGGCTTCTACATCCTCCATCCGTTTTGATGCTCCCCATCCTACATCAGACGTGCACCAAGTGTTTCAGGAATTAGAACCGAGCCTGGTGTGCTCTTTTAGGACTACTTGGTTGATCTCTACAATAGTATCATCTCTGCACAGGCCTCAGCTCCCTTTTTAACCCAAGTAATCTGTAATGGCTCCCTGGGGAGTTCCCTGAGGTAAGACAATTACGACCTCAGAGAAATCAAATTTTCTGCCCAAGATTTTATTGTACCTGTTTGTTGTTAAAAATATCTATTGTAGAAAAATCAGAGGAGCAAAAAGAAAGAAAGAAATCATAAGCTATAATCACAAGACCTAGAGATATATTCTATCATTAATATTTTGGTTTACGTTCTTTTAAACTTTTTTCTCATTTCATTCTTCCTTTGTTTAATTTTTATTTTACTAAAGTAATATGAGCACAGAATTGTAAAATATCAAATAGTTCTAAAAGACTTATAAAAATGCCAGTGGTTCTCTGTCTTTCCCTTCTGCACTCACTCTGGAATCCTACTCCAGAGGCAATCACGTTCAGTTCTTTTATCTGTCTCTTCTGGTCATTGCACATGTAATTATTTTCAAAATTTAGACATTATCTATTTGTTGCCTATTGTGTCAAACAAAGATTTATCTTTCTTATAATTTTTTTCTCTCTGAATCCTCTTCCCTGCCTCTCTCTACACAGTCACTACAATTGAGCAAAAATAATATTCAGAATATTAATATAAATGTGAAAATAATCTTTGCAAATGATAGTTGTAGTGTACCATGATCATTTTCTTTGCAGTATACCATCATCATTTCCTTTGTAGCAGTTACTTGTGTCTTTATTTGCTTAGTTTTTCTTGCATACATTGCTAATTCTTCACATACACTTCTACACGTCATAGTCTGGCAGTGCAATTTAGAAAGTACACATCAAATAATCTATTGCTTCCATTTTTTTTTCTTCCAAAGACAGCCCTCTGGAGACTGCCCTTTTTCTTTTCTGTGCTGTTGCCCTTTGGGCCCACTGTATAGCTGTTTTCCAGGAATTTTTCTTTGATCTCATTCTTAGAATTCCCCTTGTCTTTTTCCTGTATTGAATTCTTGTTTTCCTGAATGTCATGACTCTCTCCTTTTTGTTGTATAAATAACACTGTTGTGGACATTAATGTTTATGGTTTTTGGTGCACATTTGTGTGAATTTGTGTTGCGCAGGTATGTGGGAATAGAAATGGGTCTTAGAGGATGTTTTTCCAGCTTCGTTGATACTGCCAATATTTCAAAATAAATGCAGCAACACTCTCAACAGCAGTTTCATTTGGTCTAACCACTACTTGATGTTGTCAGTTTTAAAATTTGAGCCATTCTAATGGGTACATATTGGTATTTCATTGTAGTTTTAATTCACATGTACTTAATGACTAACTTAATTATGTTAAACATCTTTGGCGGCCAGGAAAAGAAGATGGTAACCTATAAAAGAAAACCCATTAGGCTATCTTCAGACTTCTCAAAACCTTACAAGCAAGAAAGGAGTGGAACCAAATATTCAAACTATTAACTGAAAAAAATTAGCAGCCAAGAATAATATATCCAGCAAAACTCTTCTTTAGATATGAAGGAGAGATCTTGGATGTCAGAAACATGGCAGAATGAGAGATGTCTCAGATCTCTAACAATAAGCTGAACATCTAAAACTCAACAAAAAGCACCCAACCTGCACACCAGCATGTCTGAGCGTAGGACCTGTGAATAAGAGCTACCTCTGGTCAAGGCCCCAGGAGTCTGTCTGTAGACTGGGAGAAACAAAGTAGCTCCCTCTTACAGCCCGAGCTCCCTGCGGGAGGAGGGGAAGAGGAAAAGTTGCAGCAGGTTCCCTGAAAAGCCCTGCCTGGGAAAGCTGTTAGCTCCACGTAGTCAGTAGCAGTGCCCAATCATCAGGGCAGAAAGCAGAGAAGTGGGGACAGTAGAGAAGTGGAATGGCAGAGAAACAACAGTTAATTTTTACCAGCCATGGCTGCAAAAAGCGAGGCCGAGCTGCTGCCCCAATTCGCCAACCCAGAGAGCCCCTCACCCATATCCTGCAAGACCCAACACCATGAAGCCCCAGGGGTATCTGAGCGAGCACTACCAAAACCATCACTAATACTGACAAGGACTGAGACTGAGGGTAGTGAGCACAATTGAATATCTATTAGGGGAAAAAGGCATTATTAAGACTTTATGTAAAGCAGGAATCCAAAAGGCTTAGATACCACCTACTGGAAATCAAAAGAAAAATATCTTCTCAGAAATAGGCAAAACAGAGACCTTTATATAATAAATCTTTCTGGGAAAACAAACAAACAAACAAACAAAAAAACAGAATACAATTCCATTAATGCCCAGGCAGAGAAATAGTCTATTAAACATCATGGCAACTAAGGTGATGAACCATCTCAGAAAGAAAGAGAAAAGTCTCCAGAAAATAAGCTTACAGACACAGAAATATGTGACTTAAATGACAGAGAATTCAGGGCAGTACTTCTAAAAAACTCAGTGAGATCTAAAACAATTCATATCAACAATTTCAGGAACTGAGAAAACAACTAGATGGGCAGAGAAAGGAGATTGAAACCCTCAAAAAGAATCAAATAGAACTTCTGAAGATGAACATGTTGCAAGAGATGAAAAATGAAATAGCAAGCTTGGGAAATAGAGTCAACTAAATGGAGGAAAGGATTAGTGACATCAAAGACAGAAATCTAGAAATAAATCAGAAGGAAGAAGAGAAACTGAGGAGTGAAAAATAATTAAAGAGAAATATAAGAACTAGCTGATACCATCAGGAGAGGAAACAAAAGAAAAATGGGCACTCTCAAAGGTGAGGAAAAGGAACAGGGATTAGAAAGCATTTTCAGACAAAAAGTTGATGAGAATTTCCCAAATCTAAGGAATAAGTTGGAGCTTGGAATTCAAGAAGTCAATAGAACACCCCATTATCTCAATCCAAATATGCCTTC
>CM053502.1:77519511-77642996 GCA_028627145.1 Eidolon dupreanum | reverse complement strand
GCTTTGAGGCTGGAGATCAAGTGTAAAAAGAAAGCAGAAAGAACCACAAATACATGGAGATTAAACAACGTGCTACTGAAGAATAACTGGGTCAAAGAAGAAATAAAGGAGAGATCAAGAGAAACATAAAAATGAATGATAATGATAGTATAACATATCAAAACTTTTGGAACACAGCAAAAGGAGTCATAAGAGGAAAGTTCATATCATTACAGTCTACCTCTAAAAATAAGAATGAGCCCAAATAAACAACCCAATGCTTCATCTTAAAAGACTAGAAAAGGAAGAACAAATGAGGCCTAAAGTAGCAGAAGGAAGGAAATAATCAAAATTAGAGCATAAATAAATAAAATTGAAAACAAAACAAAGCAAAAACAATAGAAAAAAATAAATGCAACAAAGAGCTGGTTCTTTGAGAAGGTTAATAAAATTGAAAAACCCCTGGCTAGACTCATTAAAAAAAAAAGAAAAAGAACACAAGTAAACAAAATCAGGGACGAAAGAGGGAAAATTATGACTGACACCACAGAAATACAAAGGATTTTACTAGATTACTATGAAAAAGTATATAACACCAAATTTAATAATCAAAAAGAAATGGAGCGGTACTTAGAAAGACACAACCTTCCTAGACTGAATCAAGAAGAACTGGAAAATCTAAATAGACTGATCAACAGTATGAAAATTGAAACAATCATTAAAAACCTACCAAAAAGTAAAAGTCCAGGACCAGATGGCTTCACCAGTGAATTCAACCAACATTCAGAGAAGATTTAATACCTATTCTCCTCAAACTCCTCCAAAAATCAAAGAGGAGGCAATACTTCCCAACTCATTTTATGAAGCCAATATTACCCTGATAAAGATAACATAAAAAAGAAAACTACAGACCAATATCTCTCATGAACACTGATGCAAAAATCCTAAATAAGATACTAGTGAACCGAATTCAGCAATATATTAAAAAGATTATACACCACGATCAAGTGGGCTTCATCCCAGAGGCACAGGGATGGCGCAACATATGCCAATCAATTAATGTGATACACAACATAAACAAATTCAAAAATAAGAATCATATGATCGTATTAATAGATGCAGAAAAAGCACCTATTGTATCGACAAGATACAATATCTATTTATGATCACAACAGTTAACAAAATCGGTATAGAAGGAAAGTACCTTAACATAATAAAGGCCATATATGGCACACCCTCAGCCAACATTATACTTAATGGTGGAAAACTAAAAACCTTCCCTCTAAGATCAGGAAGAAGGCAAGGCTATCCACTATCACCACTATAATCAATATAACGTTGGAGGTCCTAGCAGGTGCAACCAGACAAGAGAAAGATATAAAAGACATCTAAATAGGAAGAAGTCAAACTGTCACTATTTGCAGATGACATGATTCTCTATATAGAAACCCTAAAGACTCACAAGAATACAACTGGAAACAATAAGCAAATACAGTAAAGTTTTTGGATACAAAATCAATGTTCAAAAATCCTTAGCATTCTTATGCTTTAATAATGAAGTGTCAGAAAAAGAAGTGGAAAAAATAATTCCTTTTGCAATTGCAAAACAAAAGAATAAAATACCTAGGAATAAAGCTGATGAAACATACGAAGGGCCTATGTAATGAAAACTATAAGTCCCTATTAAAGGAAATAGAAGAAGGTACAAGGAAATGGAAAGATATTTTGTGTTCTTGGATTGGAAGAATCAACATAGTTAAAATAACCATATTACTTAAAGCATTATACAGATTTAATGCAATCCCCATCAAAATCCTATTGGCATTTTTTTTAAGAAATATAACAAAAAATCATCAGATTTGTATGAAAGCACAAAAAACCCTGAGTTGACAATGCCATCCTGAGAAAAAGAATGAGGCTGGAGGCATCACTCTGCCCAACTTCAAATTATACTACAAAGCAACAGTAATCATAATGGCATGGTATTAGCAGAATAACAGACACACGGACCAGTGGAACAAAATTGAAAGTCCAGAAGTAAACCCATATTTATATGGGCAAATACTTTTTGACAAAAAAGCCAAAACGATACAATGGAGAAAGGAAAGCCTCTTCAATCAATAGTGCTGAGAAAACTGAAAAGCCGCCTGCAAAGAAGTGAAAGTAGACTATTATCTATCATCACACACCAAAATTAACTCAAAATGGATTAAGGACCTGAATATAAGACCTGAAACAATAAATTGCATAGAAGAAAACATAGGAACTAAACTTATGGACCTTGGACTTAAGAAGATTTTATGAATTTGACCTCAAAGGCAAGGGAAGTAAAAGCTACAGTAAATTAATGGGACTACGTCAAACTAAAAAGCTTCTGCACATCAAAAGAAACCATCAATAAGGTAAAGAGACAACCATCCAAATGGGAAATATATTTGCAAGCAATACCTCCAATAAGGGCCTATTAACCGAAATATACAAAGAACTCATACAACTCAATAACAACAACAAAAAACAAATGATCCAATTAAAAAATGACCAGAAGAACTGAATAGACACTTCTCCCAAGAAGACATACAAATGGCTAATAAACATATGAAAAGATGCTCAACATCACTAGCTATTAGGGAAATGCAAATCAAAACCACAATGAGATACCACTTCACATCTGTTAGAATAGTTATAATCAACAGGACAAGTAATAACAAATGTTGGAGAGGATGCAGAGAAAAAGGAACCCTCATTTACTGCTGGTGGTACTGCAAATTGGTACAGCCTCTCTGGAAAACAGCATGGAGGTTCCTCAAAAAACTAAGAATTGATCAACTATATGATCTAGTAATCCCTCTACTGGATATTTACCCCAAAGTCTTGAAAACTCATATCTGAAACGATATTTGCACACCGATGTTCATAGCAGCACTATTTACGGTGGCCAGGACATGAACACAACCGAAATGTCCTATGATAGATGATTGAATATGGAAGCTGTGGTACATATATACAATGGATTATTACTCGACCATAAGAAGAGGTGAAATACTGTCGTTTACTACAACATGGATGGACCTCGAGATAATCATGCTAAGAGAAATAAGCCAGAGAGAAAAAGTTGAAAACCAAATGCTATCATATATGTGGGATATAAACCTAAAAGCAACAAAGGA
Source organism: Eidolon dupreanum (assembly GCA_028627145.1). Classification (NCBI taxonomy): domain Eukaryota; kingdom Metazoa; phylum Chordata; class Mammalia; order Chiroptera; family Pteropodidae; genus Eidolon; species Eidolon dupreanum. The sequence goes on along the minus strand of CM053502.1, from coordinate 77,639,850 downwards.
ACTGGACAAACAAACAGAGACTCATGGACATGGACAATGGACTAGTGGTTAACAGAAGAGAGGGGTAGGAGGGAGGACAAAAATAAAAAAATAAAATGTTTTAAAAAAAAGATGTATATATAGTATGAAAAAAATGAACTGGCATTAAAAAAAACAAAGTTAGCTTCAGACACTTTTTATCACTCTTTCTTTCTTTCTTTCTTTCTTTCTTTCTTTCTTTCTTTCTTTCTTTCTTTCTTTCTTTCTTTCTTTCTTTCTTTCTTTCTTCTTTCTTTCTTTCCATGGTCATTATCTGTATGGTCATGGACTTTCTGCTCCTGCCTCTCTCACCAGGCAAATATGGCAGCTCTGCTACCCTCAGTACCTCTCCAGGCCTGGCCTAGAGTAACCTCTCAATAGAAACGACTGGCTAAATGAAAAAGTTCTGGTATTATCTTTGCTATTTCCTCCCCTCTTTTTTGTTTCAGTTATCACCACTGGGGTAACTGGGTGGGGCAGACTTTCATTACCAGTTATAATTCTTCTAGGAAAATCTTGTCAAGAATAGTTCCCATAAGTGGTCTATTCTTTCATTTATGCAGGCCTTTCATGTAGTGAATTCCTACAGGATGTTTTCTCAAAGATTGGATTGAAGGCTATTTGAGTAGCACCATTTAAATCCCTTTATGCTAATCCCTAGTTTCTAGACTATAAGCCCTCATTAATGTGTTAAGCAGGCAGGTTTGTGACAATGAAAAAATTATCAGAAGTCTTTCCCCTGCCCCACGTGTTGCTAAATGCTCAATTCTGATAGACTCGACATTCCTTTACCCATAAAACACATAGATACTGAGGATAGAAGAGGGATACCCAGCCACTCTTTGGACCTACTGGACCCCAGAGATGAACGAATTAGCTCCAGATGGCATGCTAGGAACCTAAAAATTTATTGTAGCCAAATCTCTGTGCAGATGTATTTTGGCATCACCATAAAAACATCTCTTTAAAAGTCAAATAATGAAATGGTAACAAAAGAGATGGGATATAATAAACTAAAACAGTCAGAGTTACTATTGGAATAGAAGTACAGAAAAGGCAGTTGAAAAAGGAAGCAAGAGGAGGGGTCAAAAAGAGGCAAAGTCAATTATATTAAAACCTAGTATCAGACTCAAAATTTTATTGTTACAGATTTAGAACCTATTTAAAGCCTATCCTAGTTGACTACTATGATGCCTAATAGAGTTTTGATTTCTAAACTTTAGCCTCCTGACTTGATCCAGTGCTCAGGCCTCAAATAATACATGGGGTTTAAACAGTGAGGTTTAACTGATTTGGTTTCTGTGGGTCTTAAGTCTCAGCTTGCTGAGTGGACCACTGGAATACTGTTGGTAAAACAAAAACAACTTTGAGAGAGTAGCACAAGCTCTTATGTCAGAGTGGAGCCTGTAAAACTGGACATCACTCAAAGGAAAGTGTTTTTTCCTCCTAGGATAATTTCCCCAAATTACGGGCATCTCTTGTGGTGCCTTGTTTGAAAGGAAATATTAAGTAGTGCTCAAAGTCCCTGTCATTGTTTTCTCCCAGGGAAAACATACATCACCCCAAGAGGTGGGTGGTCCCACAACCACCACCATCCTTGGTTGAAAACTATCTCTACACTTAGACTTTGAGTTCTTTGGAGAGGTTTCCAGAATTGTATTCCTGGTTTTTCAGTATCTTGCACGTTGCATGTGTATAGTCAGATGGAAGCTTATAAATATTTATTAAATGATTGACCAGAGGACACAGGGAGAATATCTCTGTAACTGAAATGGCCAAAGCAACTGGGAGAGCTCAGAGATGAACATTACTACCTGCGGTCTGGGATGATTTCTGAGAATCCTGAAATAGAGCTGAGCACATACATTTTTTCCTACCTCCTCTGACTTTATTTCTAAATATTCCTGACTTTCTAGTTGAAAAAGAATTTAATAATTAGGTTCAAGCATAATTTTAAGGGTGTATGAATATTTAAAAATACAGGCTAAAGCATTTAAAAATTAAAACAGCTATTATAATATCTCCACCGGTCACTGTCTCTATTAGTAATAAATTTGAAACGCATCTTTGATGCTACATTTTAAACTGCGAGTCCTTTTGAATGGTAAGTGTACTGCAGGTGGACTAGGGGCTCTGTTTGCAAGACATCTGTCATAGCTTTCTTTTCAATGTACCAACGTTCCCGGATTCTCTGAGAGTCTCTTTCTGTCTTTGAAGACTACTAACTAGCTATAAGGCAGTTACTTTTTTTTAATCTAAGACAGTGAGGAATAACCTTATATAGAATCACTGTGACACCTTGTGGGCATAGCAAGGGATTGCATCCCAGCCTCCAATTGTTTTAAGTAATAGTCCCAGTGGGTCTTGCCTTGCAGCAGGCCCCTTCCACTGTTTTCCCAGTCACTCCCTGAAGTGTGAATGCTCTGGAATAAGAATATAAAAAATTAGTATGCTTGATTCCATTTGACATGGTGATCTTATTAATTTGCTTCTGTCTTAAGTTGGTTTTTCAAGAAATCTCTGCCCCATAGACATAGGACTGGACCAGCATGAAGTACATTAACTTCTCACTGGAGTTAATGCAACTCCCACTTCTCTTTGCCTCTCTTGGTGACTTCTTTATACCAGAAGGCAAGACATCTTTATGGTTTTCCTTCAGCAAATATACTTTTCTCCCCCAGAGATAGATTTCCATGGAAACCAAACCAAGAGGGAACATTCTAGAAAGGCATAGCTTATCAAGTGGGGTATGGCAAAAACCACAAGAGAGGTGAGGGGAGAAGATATTTGTCTCATGATTATTTTAGAAATGTAAATAAAAGTATAGTCACAGGTAGCAGAGAAGCATGTTTAATTTTAAAATGTTTTTATATTTTAAAATGTTTCACTACTTAATGGAGTGAAAGATGCTAGAAAAGTCAGAAAGCCATATATAGTGCACCAACTGTGCTCAAGGCAATGATGAAAAGTGCTGGAAAGGGTCAGATGTCCAATGTGACCACACCCTCAGGGAGTCTGTAACCTATATGGGGAGGTAAGATGCACTCACATAATCACAGCAAACAGTAACACATTGAAGTAACATGAACGGACTACTATACCTGGAGAAGAGGCAGATATGACTCACTTTTTTTCTTACATAATTCAAATTACTTTTAGAAGCCAATCTTTTTTTTTTCTTTCTTTTTTTTCTCTCTCTTTTTTTTTTTTTTTTTTTTAACTTGGTTTCTCTATTACATTAAAATGGGCAGTGAGAAGGAAAAAGCCATACCAGGGTGAACCTAAGGGAACTTAATCATAACTCTAGTTCCCAACCCTGGTCAAAGGAGGAATTTTAAAATATAGGAGATAGGACAGCATGATTTTTTAGTATTGGTGATGGTTCAAGAGAAGACAGAGTTAGATGAGATGGGAGAGAGAGGACCAAGATTTACAACATTGACTACACATTTGAATCACCTGAGGGGTTTTAGAAAGTACTGATGCCTACCTCACCCCAGAGATTCTGATTAAGTTGAGGCTGAAGGAGTTGCACACTGGGATTTTAACAATTTCCCCTAATGATTCTAGAGTATAGCCAGGGTTTAGAACCAGTGAAGATTCTATTCCTAGCACTTTCCTCTACACATGCAGGTGAACTCACGCGCACACAGACACATACCCTTGTTCTTGTAATGTTCAGCTCTGCAAAAAATTGATTAAATAGTAAATGGAGTAGGACAGAGATTTTAGAATACCCAAATTCAATAGGCATATAATTATCTGTTTAATATGCTAACGAAGAGGATGATGTGGCCTGGAGGTGTACTGATGCAAAGGATTGTGGGAAAGCCTTAAAATAAATGTTTGCTCTGATGTATGGCTTTCTCTGACCCTTGACATATTTTCCTCCAACCGGCTGTGATTCTGACTCTGCCAGTATTAGTGGAGTGATAAGTCTGCACTGAGGGTTATGAAAATACAACATGGTATCATTTACAACACGACATATGTCCCTTATGTCTCCCGTTCCTGTGCCAGTGTCCCTGTGACTGTTTTCTCTGGATGCTTTGTCTATACCTATACTTTTTCTTCTGAATCTTTATTCAGAAACATTGAAATCAGAGGGCAACTGAGGCCGACGCTCGTGCTGCCTGCACCATTCAACCAATAGACACAGGAGCTGGGATATTTAGAATAAGTGTTTATTGTCAGAGTACTGGTGATCCGAGAAGGCAGCAGGTTAACACCTTCAAAAACTGCCTTAACATTCTCAGTTGACATAGGGCATTATTCCAGGGGCTACATGACAGTTCCAGGGGAGGGTCTATTCCGCTTTATAGAGACTTCCGGGTTTCCTTCTAGCTACAGGGTCTTTATTGTGGTGTCAGTAACCCAGGAACAAAGATAGAAGTAGTCTGTAAAGAATGCTAAGCATAAAGATTGTGATGAGCAAGCATTAGCACAAGTTTTAGGGCAATTTTTTGAGGCGGGGGACATTCTAAGCTTGTATCAGATTAGGAACAATCTATTTAGTCTGATTAAAGACTGGGGAAACCGGAGGAGATTAGGGCTGAAACATATCTAAAGCCAAGATATTAGTCTAAAGTCCAAGTGAAAAACCTATTGTCCTCATGATTATAGACCTGAGGCTTGGTTAGTCTCATGTCCTAAGGTTTAATGATTAAAGGAGCCAGGTACAGAGGATAAGAGCAGGGGAAAAAGCAAGTGAGTCATAGTGCCACTATCTGGGCAAAATCAGAGGAAAAAAAAAACTATATTAAAGAAATGAAGTTTGTATGTGGTTACAAGCTATAGGGTAAGAAGAGGTGAGGCTGGGAACACCGTGAGACCCATAATACAGAGTTCTTATATCAGGTCCTTCTTCACCATGAGCTTAACAGAAGAGGACCTTGCTCTATTTTCTGACAACAATGAATTTAAGCCCACAAGGGAGTATTATGTTTATTTTGTGTTTTTTGTTGACAGAACAGGAAAAATACCTCTAGATAAGACATCTTCCATGACACCCAACATACTACTGGTTTTTCTTTGTTTGAGTGATAATTTGTTGCAGCTGGTGAAGAATTACTTATTTGATGTGATTTTAGGAATGTTAAGAAAATCTCGATTTTCCATTACAATCAAAGATCAGCCTAATGGTAGACAGGATGGAGCAGACCAGGAAGTTATGGCAACAAGACTTGTTATTGTAACAAGACTGAGAGTAATAGGAGTGTCTATGCTGTGGAAGAAGCAGAAGAAATAGAAGGAGGTTGTTTGTTGGTTCACAAGACATTTTGAGGGTAGATTTGATAGAATATCATATTTCTTAGGCAGAAAGGAGAGGGAAAAGTGCAGATGATCACAGGATTTCAAGCTCATGTGGAAGAGAGAATGGCAGTGGTGTTTACAGACTCAAAGCAAATGGCAGAAGAAGAAGATAATTGGGAGCTGACATACTTGATTTCACACTTGTTGAACTTGAAGTGCCAATGGGAATTCATGTGGAAATGTTCAGAAAGCACATGGGAACTAATGAGAAAGTTTGGAAGTAGAGACACAGATTTATTACTTTACATGTGATAACAAAGTTGTGGGAGTATTAGAAATTAGCACAGGAGAATAACTAAAAAGGAAAAAAAAATAATGCCAGAACTTTGGAAGAATTTCAATATTTATGGTACCTGAAGAAGAAAATATGCCAATGAAGAACAAGGAAGAGGTTGAGAGTGGAAATGAGAACATGACCTCAGTCAGGGAAGGAGAGCTTCTCACGTGTTGGTAGTCAATCCTGTGAGGTGCTACCAAGAGGTTAAGTAGGTTAGCTGTGACTTCACGACAACCACCCTTATTTCACCTGGTCGCTACATCTTCACTCCTTCTTCCTTCTTTTCCTTTGGGTTCTAGACCACTTTTTTTTTTTTCTGATTTCCTTCTAGATTTTTGTCCATTCCTTTCCTGTCCCTCGTTTCCTTTTTTTTTTTTTTTTTTTTTTTTTCACTCTACTCTAAAATTCTGTGCTCTTAGCAGAGTTCTGTCCCCAGCCCTCTTCTTTTCTCACACTCTCATCTATAAGGCAGGGTAGGCACCATCCAGGACAAGGAATGGAAACTGACAGCCACATTTCCCCAGTAATCCCAAACCTCTTATGTGAATAACCACTCTTTAATCTTTATGATTACCACTTGTTTACTTTCCTTATAATTTTATCACCCAAGTGATATTACCCAAGTGCTATGGCTAGATACTATTTATAGTTTAGGTTTCCCTACTTGCTTTTATTTCAAAATGTTTCTTAAGTTGATATAATTCCTAGATTTTTTTATTTTTGGAAAACCTCGTTATAGGTGGTGTTTTGTTTTTTGTTGAGAAACATATAATGTCTAGTTGTCTCTCTGTGCTGTTAGCAGCCACTGATATTGCCTAGATCCTTTACTTCGTTTATCATTTCTTCTTTATCTATTAGCTGGAATACTTTTATAAATAAAAACTTTCCCTCATTTACCATTTGATTACCCAGCGGTAGAGTTTTTAAAGGAAAGACAACATAATAACTCTTCCCTTTATTTACTAATTTTCATAATAGAGTCAGTTCTCTAGCATTCTCTAAATGCAACTCACTAGGGTTATGGTATGTTTTTTTTTTAGAGAGATATAATTTATGAACTTAGGGGTCAAATAATATTATAGCTATTAACCTTATTGATGCTCAAATTATCCTTTCTTTGGTCAGTAGGAATCTTTTCAACTTAGTTGCTACATCGTTTTGACCAACCCTAGGAATCTTTATAGCTTTCTTGCTGTATGGTATGATTTTCCAGGCTAATCTTGTACATTTTCTGCCCCATGCCTGGAATCAGCCATTTCTCCAAGACCATAATGTGGAAATTAGTGACATTGCTATTTGGTAGGTCATTGCTATTGGGTAGGTCATCATTTCTAGACCTTTTCAATAAGTGGAACTAGTATATTTAAAGATTAAAAAAAAAAAAAAAACCTCATGAGTTCATGCTGACATTTCCAATGCAAATTCAAGACGGCAGAATAATTAATTTTGTCCATCATTCATTTGTATCCATTTGTTTCTAAACCAAGAATCTGGTTTTTAAGGGCATATAGATAATGGAATTAGATATGAAGTTATTGATTTGCTTTTACCCAAACACTTTCAGAATAACAATTCCAACACTTTACCATTAAGGTTATTGCAGACAATTGAAATTAAAATTTTTTTGCATATACTTTCACCATTTTTACAGTTGTAGTATTGCCAGAGCATATAGCTATTTTATGCTTTTTTTCTCATATCTTTCATTTAGTCTCCATTGACTAAATATATATTTATGCTCACTGCCAGTATTTAAGTTGATATCTCTTTAAGGCATTTTGGCTACTTAAAGCTCTTTTTCTAGTAGACTCTAAAGAAGGACTCATGAGAACAATATTCTCTTAGTTCTTACATGCTGATGAGAATTTCCTGCCTTTATACTTGAAAATAAGTTTGCCTGAATATAAAGTCCTTGGCTTATATTTTTTTCCTTTGAGTACTTTAAATAAGTTACTCAATTTCTTCTAGGAAAAAGGAATGCCATCAAAAAGTCTGATGGTGATCATATTTTCTTTCTGTTTCACATGATTTGTTATTTTAACCTGATTTCCTGAAGAGTTTTTTTTTTCTCTTTCTTTAAAGTCTAATAACTTTGCTAGAACATATCCTGATATTGATCAGTGTGAGTCAATTTTTCCAGGCATGTGAGGTACCCTATCGATATGTAGGTAGTGTTAAACCTCTTTTAATTTCAGGAACATTTTCCTGATTTATAGATTTTAGTATTTGTTCTGTTTTCTGACTTTAATTTTCTTCTGAAGGGACTCCTATTCATTTTTGCATTTTGCATTTAATGAAAATTTATCACTGGATTTTCTTTACCTGTCTTCTATATTAATTACTTTCTGCCTGATCCAATTTATCTTCCTCTTCATTTTTTTCTTTTAATTTGTTAATGTTCTATTTCTGTTAAGGCACTTATTTGCCATGTTTATTTGCTCTCATGTTCCTTCTAATTTAGTTTTCATTTCTAAAATGGTTTTTCTGTATTTCTAATTCTTTGCTGAGTTTTATCACTTTTTTTGAGATTTCTATTTCAGTTGTATATTTCCTTTTATATATTTTACCATTTTTGATGTCTTTTTGCTTGTTTTGAATTATTAAACTTTACTTTTCTTCATTTTTTTTTGTGGAATTCTTTCTAAGGGATGTTATTCTGCTTTTTAAAAATATCTTTAACCACATTTTTCATTGATCATTTTAATTAATTAATTTATTTTAATTAATTAATTAATTAATTATGGTGACATTGGTTAATGAAATCCAATAAGTTTCAGCTATATACTTTAACAGTAAGGCATATACATTGACGCTGTGTGTTCACCTCCCATAGTTAGATTTATTTCTGTCACCACATATTTGACCCCCTTTACCCTGTCTACCTCCCTCCTCCCCCCTCCCCCTTCCCCTTTGGTAACCACTAGTCCATTGTCCATGTCCATGAGTCTCTGTTTGTTTGTCCTGTTTGTTTGTTGCTTTTAGGTTTATATCCCACATATAAGTGATATCATGGGATTTTCAGCTTTTCCTGTCTGGCTTATTTCGCTTAGCATGATTCCCTCGAGGTCCATCCATGTTGTTGCAAATGGCAGTATTTCATCTCTTCTTATAGCTAAGTAATATTCCATTGTATATATGTACCACAGCTTCTTTACCTAATCACCTATCGTAGGACACTTCAGTTGCTTCCATGTCCTGGCCACTGTGAATAATGCTGCTATGAACACTGGTGTGCAAATATCTTTTTGGGTATGGGTTTTCAAGTCTTTGGGGCAAACACTCAGTAGAGGGATTGCTGGATCATATGGTAGATCATATGGTAGATCAATTCTTAGTGTTTTTGAGGAAGCTCCATACTGTTTTCCATAGTGGCTGTACCAATTTGCAGTCCTACCAGCAGCATATGAGGGTTACTTTTTCTCCGCATCCTATTCAACATTTGTTATTACTTGTCCTGTAGATTATAACTATTCTAACAGGTGTGAGATGGCATCTCATTGTGGTTTTGCTTTGCATGTCCTTAATAGCTAGCGATGTTGAGCATCTTTTCAAATATTTGTTGGTAATTTGTATGTCCTTTAGGGAGAAGTGTCTGTTCAGGTCCTCTGCCCATTTTTTTTTTATTGGATTGTTTGTTTGTTTATTTTGTTATTGAGTTGTATGAGTTTTTTGGATATTTTGGATATTAGGCCCTTAACGGAGGCATTGCTTGCAAATATATTTTCCCATTCAGATGGTTGTCTCTTTACCTTGTCGATGATTTCTTTTGCTGAGCAGAAGCTTTTTAGTTTGATATAGCTCCATTCATTTATTTTTGCTTTTACTTCAATGATGATTTTTAAGTGAAATTAGTTTTTCTGAACTTTTGGAAGGAGGTAAGGTTCAAGAAAGCTTTCTTGACTTCACAGAACTTCCTCTTCTATTGATTTTACATAGTGTTAAAAATATGGCAACTCACTCCCTTATTTTCCTGGTTCTATAACCCTCCCCTACATTTATCTGCACTTTCCTTTTTGTTGTGTCTATTGTCCCTGTCCTGCTCAATTTGGATTGTTCTCAGAAATTCCTCCATATTATAAGACCTGGAAGGGAGCTTTGGCTATTTCTTTTGAAAGTTAATTGACAATTTCAGCTACTGCAGGTTTTTCTTGGGACCCCTCAAATGCCTCTGTTATTGGGGTGTACAACCTCTTCTGCTTCTTCAATTTGTCCTACTGAACTTTTCAAGTGGCCACTGATGGCTATTTTGCAGTTTTTGGGTCCATCAGATGCCATGTTGCTTCCCTTGACTTTCTTTGGTACCAGTACCAATGTTTTGTAGATTTTGTAGCTGCCAGAGATTTGTGTGCCCCTGATTTGATCTTGGAATCTGTGGGACATCTTGTTAACCTAGTTGTATTATAGATATTTTCCAGAGGGCTTTTTTTTACTTCTATTATTTTTATGGAGGGGTTTGAAAAGTTTAAACAATATGTTATCAACATTGCTGTCTTTCCCACTTCATTTCTTAAATGATGATTTTCCCCAAATTTCAGTTCTTGACCCTCTATTCCATATATATATACATATACATATATATATATATGTATATGTATATATATATATTTACATTTACTTATTAATTAAGTAAACTCATATATATATGTCCTCAACTCTGAGCCACATCTTCAATCTCAACCTCTCCCTTAATTTTGAATCCCTTATTTTCTGCTGCCACTGAGCGTCCTCACTTGGATGCTCTATGAACACCTTAAACATACATCTTTATTATTGCACCTCCCTATACCTTCACTCCCTTTTCTCTTTTCTTGGGAAAATACTTTGATGGAGAAGAGTCATATATTTAACCAATTCAGTGTAGTTGACAAGAGATTCATTGCCCCAAAATATCTGGAAGAGAATATACTTATGATATTGATCTAAAAAAAGTCTTTGCCACTGTGATAGACCACAAAGGCATTTCACTGTTATTTTAATTTGATTGCTAGGTTGCTAGGATAGTTCAATATCTTATTATATATATATAATAGCCAATTGTATTTTTCTGTATTATCTCCCTGCATATGATTATAAGTGGGAAGGGCCTATTCTGCTCATGTGTCTATATGTCATGATGATTAAAGGACTTCAACTGAAAACTCTATGTCATCATCAAAATCATTTGTTGAAAAACTATTTTGAATGACTATATATATAAAATATCTCCAGTAGAAATTTAACATGGATGATTAACATGTTATTTTTAAATAATAAGATTATTTTAAATATTGCTGAATAATGAATGGTCACCAAATTCTCCCTCACACCTGCTGACAATAATAGTAGCCATCATTTATTCTACATTTTCTAAGCACTTCACAAACATTGCCTCATTTAACATAGCCTCATGAAATTAGCACTTATTTCTGTGTTTTCCATGATTAAGGGAGCCTTAGATGTCCTAGACATATTGGCTGAGGTCACATAACTATTGGATGATAAAGACAGAACTGAAGCTCACTTTATAGCTCACTTTAAAGTCCACCTTCTGAACAATAATGCTCTGAGGCTTTTCGTCACTCAGTGGTTTGTAACCCTGCTACACATTAAGGTCACTAGAGAACTTTAAAAAAGTATTGATGCCAAATCATATAATCCAGACAAATTGCATTAGAATCTCTGGGGAAGTACCCAATCATTTGTATGTTATAAATGCTTTAAGTAATTGTAATGCACAGCCAGGATGAGAGCTGCTGCCAGTTGCTATTAACTAGTGTGGCCAAGGAAATAGTTTTGATTTGTCAATTTCTAATCCTCAGTGTTCCACGCTATTCATAACACAACTTGTGTATTGGAACAATTCTGCCTCCCATGTCCCCCGACCTCTCCAAACACACTCTAGTTCACAATCTCTGTTCATACAAGCAGTCGTAGGGGTGCCAGGCCCAAATTGGGGTGTATTTTCTAGATGCTAAAGTCAAACACAAAGGTAGAACTTCACTTATCCAAAGACTACAGTAGACCAAGCCAAGAACGAGGATTTGAAAGGCAAATTTTAGGTGAGATTGAATCAAAAGTTGGATGGAGAGTCTTTCATCCAAAGAAGCAACCAAAGAAGCAAAACAGAAAGAAAACCTGGGAATGAGGTTTTCTAGGGATAGAGATTTTTATAGAGCATTGGTTATATTGGATATGAGAAGAGAGCCATTAATGCAGAGAACACAAACTGTTGGCTCATAAATGTGTTTTGTTTGCCTTCGCCGACATGTCAAAACTTGTTGAGTTAAAGTTAAAACTAAGAGACTGCACATACAAATTGAATTCCAGCTTTAAAAAGATCTGAAGATATGACAAGACCATTGTTCTCACAAGGCAACAGTCAGTGGCCCTGGGTAGTGGTTGGCTGTTTTCAACAGTCTAGGGCAGGGGTTCCAGTACTGGGCTGTGGCCTGTTGGTAACTGAGCCACACAGCAGGAGGTTAGTGGTGGGTGCCTGAGCAAAGCTTCATCTGTATTTGCAGCCGCTCCCCAGTGCTAGCATCACTACCTCAGCTCCATCTCAGACCATCCATCAGGCATTAGATTCTCATAGGAGCACCGTTCCCTGGTACCAAAAAGGTTGGGAACTGCTGGACTAGTTCCCCACAACCCCTATAGAACTCACGACACTTATTTAGGTGATGTGACCACCAATACTGATATCTGTTGGCATTGGTGGCTTCTGATTTAAAATTTTAAACTAGCCCGGACATTAAATAGTCATTGAACACCAAGTTTTTATTTATTGATTCTATGGTAGTCTTTGCTCCTGTCCAAGTATTCCTATAAGATGTTACGGCTACTAGTTCATTAGTCAATGGGCTGCACAGTGTTATAACTCCTTGCCTCTTTCTTGCATTTAAGTGCTACAATCTGCCCCGCTGTGTTCTTTCCTGTTTGTGATCTCTCTGTATAGTCAACATTCAGTATTCAGAGATTCTTTCCACTCAGAATCTGAGCAGGGAATGGATCCTCTATGGTGTCGCATCGTGAACTTCCTGAATGCCATAATTACCTTTCACTCAAGCAACAGTTAATAGCTGAAACATTCTCAGATCACGCAGCCTGCTTCAGTATCTGTTTTGCCTTATTTTAACCACTTTTCCTAGTAAATTTTAATAGGTAAATTCCTAGGAAAAGTCAAATGAACTTCTAACTATTCCTCTCGAGAATAAGCTTTTCTTTCCTTTTTTCTTTTTCTTAGAGTTGGCCTGGCCTATTTTCCCGACGATTTGTTTCTGTATTTTTTCTTTAAAGACATAATAATGAAATTCTGTGAATTTGGTTGACCAGTTCGTGGAAAGGTCCAATGTTCTGAACTTTGTATTCCTGGTAGGGCCTGTCCTCCTTAAAGACATCAGTTAAAGCAAAGAAAACAAGATCAGATATTTTTATAAAGTGTTTCCTCCCAGGAGAGCAAGACAATCTTGGAGTCTCTTTGCTCGATGCAAAAATAAATAAATAATTAAACAAACAGACAAATAAATACATTAATACCAGAGAACTCGTTTCTATTTTTAGGTTGAAAAGGCTAAACAAAAATTTTGGAGCACATTTATTCTAAACATAAGAGTTATGTTTTTAAATTAAAAAATATATATACTTTGACAATAGCCTTATCTCAAAAAGGAATTATAGGTAGCCCCGATCTCCTGTTCACATACAGAGCTTCTTTTCCTGGTTGCTGTGGGCTGCATCAGGCAGAACTTTGGAAGTACTTTTGTAGTTAATGTATAAAATTAACTCTTTGTTGAGGAAGAGAGAACTGGTCAATTACCATGATCATCACAGGTTCATGTTCGCTGGGAGATGCAGACTCTGCTGCCTTTCTCTTCTGACAAATGAGTCTTTCTGAGGTTCTTTTCATCTATTCTATTCCATTTTTATGTATCATAGGACCTGAGTGGAGGAGACTCATAAGGCCATCTGGCCTATGCCACTAGAGAATATGATTGAGGCTTTCTAATAAAGATATTCCTGAAAGGTTAGATATAAATTCAAGTCAAAAAATCTTATTTCAAATGAGCTGAAATGTTTGCTTTGTTGTAAAGAGAATGAATTAGGTAATAATTGTAAAGAAATCACTGCATAGCTCTATTCTAAAATGGTGTCAGATTATGTTTAAGTATCTTTAAATGTATTATTTTAGAAAAAATATATTATCTTTTCCAAATATTGGGGTAGGTTTGGAAAGTAAAAAAGTAATTAATTATCTGTGAAATGATATAGTAAAAAATAAAAGTGTTCACAAGCTATGTAGTGTCATATTTTTGCACAAATGTTATTTATTATCAATAGAGTAATTAAATGTAACCTGAATGTCCCCAATTCTATAAATAACTGAGGGGTCACCATTCCTTTGATAGCCAAGTAAAATAACTGAGTCTATATCCCACATTTGATTTTAATAAACTCAGGACCCTCCTAAATACTTCTGAGAATTCCTAGAGAGTATACATCAGCTGCAAACTCCAGTCAGCTTATTCTAGACTGCTTCTGGCTGTTGGGTTCTCTCCCATCTCTTCTTCATACATCTTCTTTGCCTTCTGTTTTTCTGTGGCTTAATTCACCCGCCAACATAATCACAGCCCTTTCTTAATTTTCTAAGAATGTGCTAAACTAAATCTGACACTAATTTAGTAGTTAATAAAGGTCTGCTGAAATCATTGGAGGTTAATGAAGAATAATTAAGGTACAAAATAGCAAACAACTCAAAATTCTCTCCTCAGGCTCTGCTGCTCACCATATTTCTGGAGTCCACTTTCCTGAGCCAGAGTTTTTTCTTTCTAACTTTTTTACCCTTTAACCAGAGGAAGCTGAAAATCATTTAAAGTTATGTCATATTCCACCCCACAGAGAATAAATAGCCTTTGACATTATTACAAAGAGAACTTTAGTTCTCCTTTACTGAACCTCTCTCATTCTAGCAAATATCTTGGGTTTTACCTTTCAAAACTAGCAACCTTGTAAAGATTTGCTTCCCTAAACTTGCTGGATTTGGTTTGTTTTTATTTTGTTTTGAGTTTTTGCATCTTAGTCTGACAGAAATTGGCTTATAATTTTACTTTCTCATAATATCTTTGACAAATTGTAGTCTCCAAATCTCATAAAACAAGTTGGAAAATATTCCTTCATTCCTTTCTCTTAAATGTTTGGAAGAAGTTACCAGCAATGCCATCTGGGACTAGAGTTTTCTTTGTGGAAAGGTTTTTAATTATGAATCAATTACTTTAACAGATATGTGACTACTTAATTTTTCTATTTTGTGTGACTATTTTAATAAGTAATGCTTTTCAAGGAATTTGTCTATTTCACCTAAATTGTCAAATGTATTGGCATAAAATTGTTTATAATAACCTTTTATTGTCTTTTAAATATATATTGAATCATGATATTGGTATTTTATATTCTCTTTATCTTTTTCCTCTCTCTCTCTCTCTTTTTTTTTTTTTTTTGAGAAATCTTGCTAGAGGGTTATCAATTTCATTAGTCTTTACAAAGAACCAACTTTTGATTTGGTAGACTTTCTCTCTCATTCATCTGCCTTCTATTTCATTGCTTCCTGACATTATCTTTATTATTTCCTCCATTCTATTTTTTGTGTGTTTAATTTTCTATTCTTTTTCTAGCTTCTTTAAAAAAATTTTTAATTGAGGTATAATTGACATATAACACTATATTAGTCTTAGCTATACAATATAATAATTTGATATTTGTATCTATTATAAAATGATCATCACAATAAGTCTAGTTGAAACCCATTACTATCATAATTAATTTTTTTCTGTGAGAAGTTTTAAGATTTACTTCCTTAGCAAATTTTAAGTGTGCAATACAGTATTATTACTACAGTCACCATGATATACATTACACCCCCATGACTTATTTATGTTATAACTAGAAGTTTGTACTTTTGACTTTTTTCATCCATTTTGCCCACCTCCCATGTCTCTGTCTCTGGCAACCACCAATCTGTTCTCTGTATCTATGAGCTTGGCTTTTTGTTGTTGTTAGATTTCACTTATAAGTATTTGTCTTTGTCTGATTTATTTCACTTGTCATAATGCCCTCGAGGTCCATCCATGTTGTTGCAAATGGCAAAAAAAAAAAAAAAAAATTATTCCTTTTTTATGGCTGAATACTGTTACATTTTGTATATATACTGCACCTTCTTTATTCATTCATTTGTTGGACACTGAGTTTTTTTCTCTAACTTTTGATATAGATACTTGGATTATTGACTTAAAATCTTTCTTCTTTTCTAGGATAGGCTATAGTAGACATGGAGACTTGCCACTCAGATAACTTCAAGAAAGAATCTGCCCAGCAACTATGAGTATAATTATCTGACAACCTCCAGCTATTATCTCCCTCTGGTCTACTTTTGTTTTAAGCCAAGTTTGTTCTTGGAGAAACCTCCTGGGCAATGTCTGAGCAGAGAAGTGGTAGTTGATTGTATTCTCTTCTTAGGGCAGCTCCCAGCCAGTGACTAAAATAGATGGTGGGACAAGGGCCTAGCCATTTCCACCTAACACAGGAATCTTCTAAAGGGCAACCTTTTCTCTGAAACTCTTTTTGGGGTGCAGAGACCTGGAATCAAATTAGTATTGTGGTCTGATGTAGAATAACTTTCTGCTGGAAGTTATGGTGATGTTGATAAAACATGGCATTCCTAGGTATAAAATGGTTGGCACCTACAAAGGTATATAGTATAATATTATGTTCAAAGGTATATAATATTCAAAAGAAAGCAAGAATGAAAGAAAAGAGGACTGAAGACGTTCACCCTCCAAAAAAATTATGATCCCTTTCCCAGTTTCTGGGTATTATCTAATGACCTTAAAATAACAACAACAACTTGATTTCTAGTTTAATTTCATATTTTGTATGATTTCATTTTTTTTTGAAATTTGTTGAGACTTGCTTTATGGCCTAGTTATGGTCCATCTTGATCAATGTTTCATGTGTTCTTGAAAAGAATCTATAGTCTATATTATTGGGCACTATATAAGTCAATTAGGTTAAATTGATTAATCATGTTGTTTAAATCTATTACAATCTTGCTTATATTTTTACATGCTTGATCTATTAGGTACAGAGAAAGATGTGTTTAAATACCCAGTTATTCTACACAAATACCTGCATATGTATGTTGATAGCAGCTTTATTCATAATTGCCAAAACTTGGAAGCAACCAAGATGTCTTTCATATTGGTCGAAAAGGATAAATAAACTGTGGTACATGGAGACAATGGAATATTATTCATTACTGAAAATAAATGAGCTCTCAAGCCATAAAAAGACATGGAGGAAACTTAAATGCCTATTTCTAAGTCAAAAGAGCCAATCTGAAAAGGCTACATACTGTATAATTCAAACTATATGACATTCTGGAAAAGGCAAAACTATGGAGACAGTAAAAAAATCAGTGGTTGCCAGGATTTAGAGGGTAAGGAGGAACGAATAGGCAGAACGTTGAGGATTTTTGGGGGGAAATAAAACTATTTTCTGTGATAATGGATATGTCATTATACATTTGTCCAAGTGCATGGAATATACAACACCAAGAATGAATCTTAATGTAAACTATGGACTTTTGGTGGTAATGTTGCCTCATCTGTTGTAACAAATGTTCCACTCTGGTGAGAGATGTTGATAATGGGGAAGACTATGAATGTGTGAGGCAAAAAAGGATATGAGAAATCTCTGTACTTTCCTTTCAGTTTTGCTATGTACCTAAAGCTGCTCCAAGAAGTAAAGTCTATTTTTAAAAAGTCAAAGAAGGGAATTGACTGGGAAGGAGTTTGAGGAGAGCTCCTGTGGTGCAGCTAATGTTTTCTTTTTGAACTGGGTGCATTCACTCTCTGTAAATTCATTAAACTGTACACTCATAAAAATTTTTTTCAATTATGATTGAGAAAGAGGATCTACTTCTCTTTTTAGGTCTGTTGTTTGTTTTTATATTTTGAATTTAAGTTGAAGTTAAGTATATGCTGAATATCAATTTATAATTTCTGTATTGTCCTATTGAATTTACCTCTTTATCATTATGAGCTGTCCCTCTTTTATAGTAAACTTCTTGTTCTTAATATTGCTTTGTCTAATATTAATATAACCTCTCTAGCTGTCCTTTGGTTAGTGTTCTTATGATATGTTTTTTCCATCCTTTTACTTCCAGCTTTGTAAACAGGATGTAATTGCATCTTATTTGTGTTATTCATTCATAATTTAAGTACATTGTGATCATTAAATATGGTCTGCATGATACTGATTCTTTGAAATGTATTGAAGTCTAGCATGTAACAAATTTTCATAAATGCTTCCTAAGTTTTTGAATGTGCTATCTATTTGAACAAGCTTATTTATTGTACTGTCTCAATATTCTATAGTTTTTCTCATTTTTTGTTTGTTTCCTTAATTTACTAAATACTGAGAGTAAAATCTCCCATTATTAATGTAAACTTATAAAGTTCTTTGTAGATCTGTCAATTTCTATATCATATACTTTGAAGTTATGTTATTCGTTGCATACAAAATTAGGATTGTGTATTTGGAGTTAATTGAGGCTTTTAAACCATTTTTGTGACTTTTTTATTGCTAGTAATGCCTTTTACCTTAAAGTCTACATTTTGTGATATTAATATAGCTACTCCAGGTTTTTTTTTAGTATTTATCTGATTTGTTTTCCATATTTGACTTTCAAATATTTGTATTTTTACATGATTTACTCATTTTTGCCCCTATAATATAAGGACCTTGAAATATATTAACTCTTGTCACCCATATCCCAACTCATATACTATAGTTTTTCAGTATTTTATTTCTGGTCTATTTTTCCCACTTACTATCACGATTGTTTGATAGAGTCAATGCTTGTTTGAATTTCCCTACATGTTCACCAAAATCTTTGCTCACCACTCTTTTACATCTCAGTTCTTCAATCTGTGATCACTTTTATTCTACAGGAAGTACACCTTTCAGAATTTAATTTTAGTGTGAATCTTTAATTTTTGTCTGTCTCTATAGTTTGTTTACCCTCTTCACTGAAAGTTAGTTTTTTTGCTTATAGAATTTTAGGTTGACAATTATTTTCTTCAACTTACTGAATATATTTATTCTATTATCTTCTCATTTCCATTGCTGTTATGAGAGGTTAGCAGTTTAATTGCTACTTATTTGTTGATGATTTCTTTTACTTTTTTAAAAGATCTTTTTCTATGCAATGTTCTGAAATTACATTATAATATGTCTAGGTGTTGATTTGCAGGTATACTTGTTGGGCTTCCTATACATGAGCATTGATGTCTTTTATCAATAATTCTGAAAAAATCTCACCTATTATTTGTAGAACATTTCCTATTACCCTACTGTCTTAATCTATAACTCTGAGTAGAAAGAAAATAGGATCTTTTAATTTTTTCATGTCTATTAACCTTTATTTCAATATATGAATTTCACAGATCTTGATAACTTCTTGTCAAATCTTTGATGCCTTTACAAATATTTGTTGAATCATTTCAGATGGTGCTATAATATTTGCTTTGACTATTTAACATAACTTAGAAAACTGAAGAGGAGAACCTATTGTATATTTCTATATTTTGACTTACTATATACTTTTTTTTTTCCATCCTGCTATTCCAAGATTCTTTTATCACTTTCCTTCTGTTTGGAAAGCTTCTTTTAGCGATTCTTTTAAGGTAAGTGTGCTGGTGACAAATTCTCTTTGTTTTTCTTCTTTATTTTCCCTTTATTCCTGAAGGACATTTCCACTGAGTAGAGGATTCTGGATTGACAGTTTTCATTTTTTCTCTCAGCTCTTGAAAAATATTGAACCAAATCCTTTTGGCCTTCATATTTTCTTCATGCCTTAAACTTCTATAGCTATGTCTTTAGTCCCAACCTCTTCCTTGAGCTTTGGTCCCTTATTTTCTGATGTCATTGGGCATCTTCACTTGGATGCCCCATGAGCACCTTAAACAAACATCTTTATTATTTTACCTCCCCCAAATACTCACACCTGTTTTTCTTTTCTTGGGAAAAATACTTTTGTGGGAAAGATTTATTTTGCTAACCAATTCAGTGTTGTTGGCATGAGATTCTCCCAGTGTTTTTTAAAGCCAAACTTTTTTTTTCTTGCAATGAATGAGGATTTGTCTGGATAATTGCTTATTTAAAGGCATTAAAATGTGCCTTATTTTTTCTGTTTTATTTTTTTATAAATTGTGAACTGTTTATTTTTATTAGAAACGTGTCTGTGGAGATTCTTTGGGTCCTGGGTTGAAGCTGGAAACTTTTTTTCTCCACCAGTTACTTTGGAGTGCTAACAATCCATGACCACCTCAAGTTAAATTTTCCTTTAGAGGTTTTTCAGAATACATAGGTAACAAGAACCCAAATCCACATGAAGTCCAATTTGTGGTTAGTAATTCCAAGGGGATTATTTTAATTTTACTCCTCACTGTAGAATTGAGACAGTCAGTTTCCTTGCTGTTCCCTTCTGCTTGGTGAGGCTGCACTGTGGGTAAAGTTCTTTGGACTCCCAGCATTTTATGAGAATCTCATTTTCATTCCCTACCTTGGGTGTGCTCTAGGCTTTACCTTCTGTTCCCTGCACCTGGTGCAGTCATTAAAATGCTAGGATTCTGAAGGCTTAGAGAGCTAGTAAGCAGCAAAGCCAGGAGCTCAAAATAAGCAGTTCGTTTCCAAAAAATAAGTTCTTCAGCTCCACTATGGATATATTGTGCAGAAATGAGGTTGAGACCTCATGAAGTTCAACTTGCTCTATTGGAATGCCTATAAATATTCCTTTCTTCAAATGAGAAAAAGTAATGGATGAGTTTGGGAAGGAAAACTTGCATTTTAGATATCAGAGGGAGGTTAGAAACATGGCAAAGTGAGAGATGTCCCCAGATTCCTCTCCCTGAAAAACAATAACCTGAACATCTAAAACTCAACAAAAAAAACACCCAAACTGCACAACAACATGTCTGAACATGGGATCTGTGCATAAGAGCTAACACAGGTCAGAACCCTGGGAGTTGGGCAGTAGACTGGGAGAAACAAAGAAACTGCTTCTCGCAGGAGGAACTCCCCGAAGGAGGAGGAGGAGGGGAGAAAGTGCAGCAAGTTCCCTGAATAGCCCTGCCAGGGGAAGCTGTTAACTCCACGTGGTCAGTGGTAGTGCACAGTCATCAGGGTAGAAAGCAGAGAAGTGGACAAGTAGAGAAGCAGAATGGCAGAGAAACAACAGTTAACTATTACCAGCTGTGGATGCAAAAAGCAAGGCCCCTATTCCCCAACTCAGAGAGCCCCTCACCCCATATCCTCCAAGACCCAACTCTGCAGAGCCCCAGGGGAATCTGAGCAACACTACTGAAACTGTTGTTAACATTGACAGGGACTGAGACTGAGGATAATCAGCATGCTTGAATATTCATAAGAAAAAAAAAGAAATTACTAAGACTTTATGTAAAGCAAGGATCTAGAGGTTTAGACACCACCTACTGAAAAACAAAAGAAAAATGCTTTCTTTGCAATAGGCTAAACAAAGACCTTTATATATAAATCTTCTTTCTGGAAAAAATCAGAATATGTCTCTATTAATGCCCAGGCAGAGAAATAGTCCATTAAACACTATGAACAACAAAGGTGATGAAGCATTTCAGAAAGAAAGACAAAAAATATCCCGAAAATAAACTTACATACATAAAAGTATTCAACTTAAATGACAGAGAATTCAGAATGGTACTTCTGAAAAAACTTAGTGAGATCCAAAATAATTTATATCAACAATTTTGGGAATTGAAAAAACAACTAGATGAGCAGAATGAGTTCTGTAACAAAGAGATGAAGAACACACCGCAAGAGATGAAATATAAAATAATAAGCTTGGAAACTAGAGTCGACTAACTGGAGGAAGGGATCAGTGATATCGAAGACACAAATCTAGAAATAAATCAGGAGGAAGAAGAGAGAAACTGAAGAATGAAAAATAAAAAAAGAGAAATAGAAATAAAAGAACTAGCTAATACCATCAGGAGAGGAACATAAGAATAATGGGCATTCTTGAAGGGGAGGAAAAGGAGAAGGGAATAGAAAGCATTTTCAGACAAAGAGTTGATGAGAATTTCCCAAATCTAAGGAAGAAGCTGGAGCTTGGAATTCAAGAAGTCAACAGAACACCCAATTATCTAAACCCAAAAAGGCTTTCTCCAAGACATATTATGAAAAATCAAAATTATCAAGAATCAATGACAAGAAAAAATTCTCAGGAGAGCCAGGGAAAAGAAGACAGAAACTTACAAAGGAAAACTCATTAGATTATCATTGAATTTCTTAGCACAAACCTGACGAGCCAGAAAGGAATGGAATCAAATATTCAAACTATATATGAAAGGAATTACTAGCCAAAAATAATGTATCCAGCTAAGCTCTCCTTTAGATATGAAAAAGAAATGAGGACCTTTCCAGCCATACAAAATTTGAGGGGATACTTCACTACAAGGCCTGCACAACAAGAAATACTGAAAAAGGTCAGCTCAACTAAAACAAAATGACATAATACATAAAATACATAACTGTGATTAAGATGACTAGCAGGCAGATAGAAGCAGAGGAGTGTAACCCTTAATAAGAATAGGGCATTATAAGCTTAAACAATGAGAAGAGACTTGCTATAGCAAGATAGTAATGAACGTTCAGCGTACATAGGTACAAACTGAGATAACAATGACAGATAAGGAGAGGATTCAAAGAGCCAAATTTGCAAAAGGGAATGAAGAAAATGGACGACTGTATGTGTGTGTGTGTGTGTGTGTATAACTATCCTTTACATATTCATAATGGTAACCACAGTCCAAAGATTCAGAACTGAAGTATATACAGAAAATAAGAAGGACCAGAGAGAAAAACCACAAAACTCAACCAAAATTAAAAAAAAAAAAAAGGACACTCAAAGGCAAGGATGCAATGGAAACACCAAGCTACCAGAAAGCAAAAGATAAAATGGCTATAAGAAGACCTCATATTGCAAGAATGACCCTAAATGTAAACTGACTGAACTCACCAATAAAAAGGCACAGAGATGCAGGTTGGATCAAAAAACAAAACCCAACCATATGCTTCCTTCAAGAGACACATCTCAGTTCCAAAGACGAATATAGACTCAAAGTGAATGGATAGAAAAGGATATTTTAAACAAATGGCCATTCAGAGAAAAGTGACAGTAGTGGTACTAATGTTGGATGAAATAGACTTCAAAATAAAAAAGGTAAAGAAAGATACTGAGGGACATTGCGTAATGATAAAAGGAATCATGCACCAAGAAGGCAGAAGACTTATTAATATCTATATTCCCAATCTGGGAGTCTGAAATATGTAAAACAATACTAATAGAACTAAAGGGAGAAACAGACCAAAACTCTATAATAGTAGGGCACCTAAATACCCCATTGTTGAATATGGACAGATCATCCAAACAGAAAATCAATAAGGAAATAACATCCTTATATGACACAATAGACCAACTGGATATAATTGACATTTACAGAGTCTTTTATCCCCAAACAACTGCTTATACATTCTTCTTTAGTGCACAGGGAACATTCTCAAGAATTGACCACATACTGGGACATAGAGATAACCTCAAAAAATATAAGAATGTTGAACTCATATCAACCACTTTCTCTGTTCATAATGCTTTGAAACTAGAGATCAACTGTAAAAAGAAATCAGGAAGAACCACAAATACATGGAGATTAAACAACATGCTACTGAAGAATAACTGGGTGAGAGAAGAAATAAAAAGAGAGATCAAGAGATACATAGAAACGAATGATAATGGTAGTACAACATATCAAAACTTTTGGGACATGGCAAAAGTGTTCATAAGAGGAAAGTTCATATCTTTACAGGCCTATCTCAAAAAACAGGAACGAGCCCAAATAAACAACCTAACACTTCATCTTAGTAAACTAGAATAGGAAGAACAGATGAAACCTAAATGCAGCAGAAAGAAAGAAAGAATCAAAATTCGAGCAGAAATAAATGAAATCGAAAACAAAAAAAGAAAACATAGAAAAATAGATGCAACAAAGGGCTGGTTCTTTGAGAAGATTAATAAAATTGACAAACTCCTGGCTAGACACAATAAAGAAAAAGAGAAAGGATACAAATAAACAAAATCAGGGATGAAAAAGGAAAAATTATGACTAACACCGCAAAAATATAAAGGATCATACAGAGATACTATGAAAAAGTATATAACACAAATTTTAATAACCTAGAAAAAATGGACCAGTACTTTTTTAGAAAAATTCAACCTTCCTAGACTGAATCAAGAAGAACTGGAAAATCTAAATAGACCGATCAGCAGTATGGAAATTGAAACAATCATTAAAAACCTACCAAAAAGTAAAAGTCCAGGACCAGATGGCTTTACCAGTGAATTCTATTAAACATTCAAAGAAGATTTAATACCTATTCTCCTCAAACTCTTTCAAAAAATTGAAGAGGGGGCAATACTTCCCATCTCATTTTATGAGGCCAATATCACCCTGACACCAAAACCTAGAAAGGGTAACACACACACAAAAAGAAAACCACAGACCAATATCTCTCATACACACAGATGCAAAAATATTAAATAAGACACTAGCAAACTGAATACAACAGCATGTTAAAAGACTATACACTATGATCAGGTGGGCTTCATCCCAGAGGCACATAGATGGTTCAACATACACAAATTGATTAATGTGATACACCACGTAAACGAATTAAAAAATAAGAATCAAATTACCAATATCAAGTAGATGCAGAAAAAGCCTTCGACAAGTTATAGTATCCATTTATGATCAAAACAGTTAACAAAATTGGTATAGAAGGAAAGTACCTTAACATAATAAAGGCTATAATAAAGGACAAACCCTCAGTCAACATTATACTCAATGGTGAAAAACTAAAAACCTTCCCTCTAAGATCAGGAACAAGGCAAGGCTGTCCACTATCACCACTGTTATTCAGTATAACATTGGAGGTCCTAGCGGGTTTAATCAGACAAGAGAAAGACATAAAAGGCATCCAGATAGGCAACCAAGAAGCCAAACTGTCACTATTTGCAGATGACATGATTCTCTATGTAGAAAATTCTAAAGACTCCACAAGAACACTACCAGAAACAATAAGCAAATTTTGAAAAAATAAGTAAAGTTTCTGGATATAAAATCAACCTTCAAAAATTCATAGCATTCCTATACTCTCATAAAGAAGTGTCAGAAAAAAAAGTGGAAAAAATAATTCTTTTTGCAACTGCAACAAAAATAATGAAATATCAAGGATAAATCTAATGAAACATATGATGGACCTGTATAATGAAAACTAGAAGATCCTATTGAAAGAAATTGAAGAAGATACATAGATATGGAAATATATTCTGTGTTCTTGGATTGGAAGAATCAACATAGTTAAAATGACCATATTATCTAAAGCATTAAAGAGATTTAATGCAATCCCCACCAAAATCCCTTCGGCATTTTTTAAAGAACTAGAACAAAAAATCATCAGATTTGTATGGAAGCACAAAAGACTCTGAGTTGCCAATACCATCCTAAGAAAAAAGAGTGAGGGTGCATGTATCACTCTGCCCAACTTCAAATTATACTGCACAGTGACAGTAATCAAAACGGCATGGTATTGGCAGCAAAACAGATACATGGACCAGTGGAACAGAATCGAGAGTTCACAAGTAAACCCATATTTATATGGGCAAATAATTTTTGACAAAAAAAGCCAAAAACATACAGTGGAGAAAGGAAAGCCTCTTCAATAAATGATGCTAGGAAAACTGAAAAGCCACCTGCCAAAAAAATGAAACTAGACTGTTGTCTATCACCACACAGCAAAATTAACTCAAAATTGCTTAAGGACCTGAATATAAGACCTGAAACAATAAATTGCATAAAAGAAAACATAGGAACTAAACTCAAGGACCTTGGACTTAAAGAGGATTTTATGAACTTGACCTCAATGACAAGGGAAGTAAAAGTTAAAATAAATGAATGGAACTACATCAAAATGAAAAGCTTCTACTCAGCAAAAGAAATCATCAACAAGGTAAAGAGACAACCATGCAAATGGGAAAATATATTTGCAAGCATTGCCTCCAATAAGGGACTAATAACCAAAATATACAAAGAAGTCATACTACTCAATAACAACAACAACAGCAACAAAAACCAAATGATCTAATCAAAAATTGAGCAGAGGTCCTGAACAGTATGTTTCCCCTAGAGGACATACAAATGACCAACAAATATTTGAAATGATGCTCAATATCACTAGCTATTAGGGAAATGAAAATCAAAACCACAATGAGATGCTATTTCACACCTGTTGGAACAGCTATAATCAACAGGACAAGTAATAACAAATGTTGGAAAGGATGCAGAATAAAATGTACCCTCATATATTGCTGGTGAGACTGAAAATTGGTATAGCCACTATGGAAAATAGTATAGAGGTGCCTCAAAAAACCAAGAATTGATCTACCATATGATCTAGCAATTCCTCTACTGGGTATTTACCCCAAAGTCTTGAAAACCCATATCCAAAAAGGTATTTGCACACCGATGTTCATAGCAGTGTTATTCACGGTGGCCAGGACATGGAAGCAACTGAAGTGTCCTACAATAGATGATGGGCTAAAGAAGCTGTGGTACATATATTCAATGGAATATTGCTCAGCCATAAGAAGAGATAAAGTACTGCCATTTGCTACAACATGAATGGACCTCGAGATAATCATGTTAAGCAAAATAAACCAGACAGAAAAAGTTGAAAATCACATGATATCACTTATATGTGGGATATAAACCTAAAACCATCAAATGAACAGGACAAACAAATAGAGATGCATGGACATGGACTATAACGTAGTGGTTACCAGAGGGTAGGGAGTGGGGGAGGAGGGGCTAGTATATAGTTAAAAGGGGTCAAATATAAGGGAGGAGGGGGAGGGTGAAGTGAGTAAAAGGGATTAAATATATGGTAGTTGAAGGAAACTGGACTTTGGGTGGTAAACACATAATAGACTATACAGATGTCAAATTATAATGTACACTTGAAAATTATATAATCGTATTAACCAATGTTACCCCAATAAACTTAATAAAAATATAAATAAATAAAAAAATTCAAGAGTAATAAAAAAACACAGTGAGATACTACTTCACTCCTATCAAAATGGTTATCATCAATAAATTAACAAACTACACGTGTTGGTAGGGGTGTTGAGAAAGGCAATTCCTGTTGGTGTAATTGCAAATTGGTATAGTTGCTATGGAAAACAGTTTGGAGTTACTTCAAAAAATTAAAAATAAAACTACCTTTTGACATAGCAATTGTACTTTTGGGTATTTATCCAAAGAAAACCAGAACATTAATGTATAAAGATCTACGCACCCTGATGTTCCTGAAGTGCTATTCACAATAGCCCAGATATGAAGTAACCTAAATGTTCACTGAAAGATGACTGGATAAAGAAGTTATTGTACAAATACACAATAGAGTATTACTCTGCCATAAGAAAATGAAATCTTACCATTTGCGACAACATAGATGGACCCAGAAAGTACTATGCTGAATAAAACAAGTCAGAGAAAGACAAATAGCATATGATTTCACTTTTTTGTGAAAACAAGCAAAGTAAATGAAAACAGAGTCACAGATACAGAGAACAAACTGATGATTGCCAGAGGGGAGAGGTGTTGGGGGGCTGGGTGAAAAAGGTGAAGATATGAAGATGTATAAATTAGTACTTACAAAACAGTCATGGGATGTAGAGTACAGTATAGGGAATATAGTCAACATTATTGTAATGGCTATGTATAGTGCCACATGAGTGCTAGATTAATTAGTGGGATCACTTCATAATTTATATCAATATCTTTATAGTATTGAAACTAATGTAAAATAATAATAAAATATATATACATAAAGAAATTGAAAAAATACAAATGTGTGTAAAGATATTCTGTGTTCTTGGATTAGAACAATTAATATTGTTAATACATTTATACTACCCAAAGCAATCTACAGAGTCAATGCAATCCCTATCAAAATTCTAAAGTGATTTTCCACAGAAATAGAAAAAAATATATTAAAATTTATATGGAACAACAAAAGACCTTGAATAGCCAAAGCAATCTTGAGAAAGAAGAGCAAAACTGGAGGAATCACACTTCCTGATTTCAAAATATACTTCAATGTTAAAGTAATCAATACAGTATAGTACTAATATAAAAAAAAAAAACTGACATATAAACCAATGGAACAGAACAGACAGCTTTGAAATTAATCTACACATATAGGGTTATATTATCTTTGACATAGTCAGCAAGAACACACAATGAAATAAGAATATTCTCTTTATTAAATGGTATTGAAAAAATTGGATATTCATATGCAAAAAAAATGAAACTGTATTCCTATTTTACATCATTCACAAAAATTAACTTGAACTGAATTGATCACATAAATGTAAGACCTGAAACCATAAAATTCCTAGAAGAAAACATAGGGGGAAATTTCCTAGACATTGGTTTTTGCATTGATTTTTTTGGACATGACACCCAAAGCATAGACAACAAACGCAAAAATAAACAAGTAGGATTATATCCAATTAAAATGCTTTACATAGCAAAAGAATAAACAAAATAAAAAGGCAATCTATAAAATGGGAGAAAATATTTGCAAATCATATATCTTAAATAACTCAATTTAAAAATGGGGAAAGGACTTGAATAGATTTTTTCTTAAAGAAGACATACAAATGGCCAACAGGTATATGAAATGGTGCTCAACATCACTAATCATCAGGGAAATGGAAATCATTTTCCTGACATCTGTTAGAGTTGCTATTACCAAAAGACAAGAGATAATAAGTGTTGGAGAGGGTGTGGAGAAAAGGGAACCCTTGTGTATTGTTGCGGGGAACGTAAATTTGTACAGCCACTAAGGAAAACTGGATGGAGGTTCTGCAAATACAGCTACTATATGATCCAGCAATCCCACTTCTGGGTATACATCCAAAAGAAATGGAATCAATATCTCAAAGGGCTGCCTGCACTTCCATGTTCATTGCAGCATTATTCACAATAGCCGAGATATTGGAACGACCTTATTGTTAATCAACAAGTCAATGGACAAAGAAAATATAGTACACACACACACATATGTACACACACAATGGAACATTATTCAGCCATAAAAAAGGAAATCCTGCCATTTGTAAACACATGGATAAATAGGTGAACATTATGCTAAGTAAAATAAGCTAGACACAGATAGACAAATGCTGAATAGTGTTACTTATATGTGGTATCTACAAAAGAAAAAGTTGAACTCATAAAAACAGAGTAGAATGGTTGTGCTCAGGGGTTGAGGGTGTGGAAGAAATGGGGAGATGTTGGTCACAGGATAGAAACTTTCAGTTATAAGATGAATATGTTCTGAAGATCTAATGTGCAGGATGGTGATTATAGTTACACTATTGTACTGTACATCTGAAATTTGCTAAGAGTGTAGATCTTAAGTGTTCTCACCACAAACAAACAAACAAACAAGGGACAGTGTGAGGTGATAGATGTGTTAATTAACTTGATTTTGGTCACCATTTCACAATGTGTATGTATACCAAACCATCATATTGTACACTTTAAATACATACAATTTTGTCAATTTTACCTCAGTAAAGCTGAAGAAAAAGTATCTTGGAAATAACTTTTAAAAATATACACATGTGGTCAGCTAAGATATAATATAAAAGTGGCCTCAGAGGTAAATATTTTGTTATTCTCATAATGCAGAAGAAGAAAACTAAGCAAAAAAACATTAAGTGAATTTTGCAATGTCTAAACTAGAACCTGGATTTAGCAACGGGATCCATGCTCTTTATGTACCTGCCTCTCGGGTATCCCTCATTGTACTGCCCCCACTGTACTGTACTGTCATCTCTTGATATGTGAATTTCGTCTCACTCAACTTTTAGTCTCATACAGTCAAGTATTATGCTTTGAACATAAGTATTCATAAATATTCCGTTAAGTGAAAAGATTTTACACTTTGGAGGAGGAGATATATACAGTCAATAGATGGAAATATAGTGGTTGAGCTTATGAGAAAAGTCAAGAAGTGAAGAGTAGGGGTATCAGCGGCACACAGGCTGGATGAGAGCACTGAGTGCGAGGCTATAAAGGAAGAGGGCCGAGCCAGAATCTCTCAGGGTGTCCACATCTGTGGGTGTGCACAGAGACTAGTGGTTGTCCATTATTATCCATTCTCACCTTCTTCCATAATAACCCACATTTATAATGGGACACAGAGTTGTCAAAATAAAGATTACATATCCAGCTTCCTTTGTCACTAAGCATGGCCACAGGATTAAGTTTCGGTCAAGAGAATTAAAAATTTGTGTCATGTTATTTCTTTCAGAACCCTGTCTAATAGACATTTGGCACATGACCTTTGTCCCCTTTTTCTTTGTCCCATGTATCATCCTGCTTCTTGGAATTGTGATGTGAAGGGCTGGAGTTCTAGCAGTCTCCTTGGGTCATGAAGATGGGTGCTACACTCTAAGGATGGAGCAGTAGAGGCTCCAGGGCTCTAGATGATTTTGTGGATTCTGTATACCAGCCTTGGATTGCTGATCCCCAGAATTTGGTATTAGGAAAAGGTGAACTTCTATCTTGTTTAAGTCACTGTTATTGTGGGTCTCTTGCTTGCATCCAAACCTAATCCCAGGAACAAGAAGAGGCTAGAGACTTTGAAAGAGTGGTACAGTGTCATGGAAACTGGTCAGAGAGGATGTGACCCACAGTGTCAGAGAGGTTGAGGCCTGGGGACAAAGATACTATATTTGATGGTGGTTTTAAGTTCATATTGTCCTAAATTAACTGTAAACCAAACTATATGAAAAGCCTCTTTACAGTATCTTCAAATACTCAAAACTTGCCAGTTGAGCTATATCTTGAGATCTGGAAGTTGCCTATGTATTTTGAGGAGAAAAAAAATATTTGCAGACTCAGACTCACCTCATCTGCAAGGACTGTATCAGCCTTCAGGGAATTAGTTAGAGCTCATTCTTCACCGACATAGAGGATGAAGAATGAGTGAAGGTCAAGGAGTTTTCCTCACCCCCACCCGTCACTTCACTTGACCAATGTCTAAAGTCACTTCTTCAGACAAATACTCCCTGGACCCCCTTGGTGTAGTCTCCTAACTCCCTAAATTTGTCCTCCATATAATATCTGATTTATTATATGCCTTCCTCAATGGTTTGTTAGTTCCATGAGGCCTTGGATCCTACCTGGTATGTTCATTGTTGTGTCTTCAGAGCCTAGACAAATGCCCAGCAAAGAACAGGAGCTCAATTTAGTGTATGAAGTTTCTCCTTACAGTGCCGTTGTCAAAACTCTCAATGTTTGGCTTAGTTTTTTCCTTGTACACAAGGGGAAGCTTTTTGAAGTTGCTTCCTCCCTTGGCTTCTCAGTGTTTTAATTTTAGAAATGGTGATGAAGAAAGAGGGGAAAGTGGAATTCTTGTTTAAAATTAAGATACTATCCACACCTACACAGGTATAAAATATATACCTATTTATCTATCTATCTATCTATCTATCTATCTATCATCTATCATCTATCTATCATCTATCATCTATCTATTGCCGGAACCCGCCGGACGGAGTCGAACAGTCCTGAGTGGGGGAGCGAGGGTTAGGAAAAAAGACAGAGAAGAGAAAAAGATCTTGGGAGGGCATACAGTGAAGCTGCAGTACCAAGTTTATTTAGCACTGTCCTGATATACCCTAGCAAGCATGGGAAACAGCTCAAAAAATGTTAGTTATGCACAATAACCTTGTTAACGTTACACAGGGAGCCTAACGCTATCTCGGCATTCCTTTCTTTAAGGCCAAGGAACAATCAACTTCTCTGTTCCCGTCTCCAGGTGTTCTTTTGTGTCAGCAGACTTCTTAGCTTTACTGTGCGAATATCCTACTTGGCTCTCAAGCCTGAAAACGGCTCCCAACGATCTAGCTAGCTAGCTAGCTAGCTATCCATCTATCTTCTATTTGAGAGATTTATTACAGGAATTGGCTCACCATTATGGAGGCTGAGAAGTTCCATAACTTTGTGTCTGCAAGCTAGAGAACCAAGAAAGCCTGTGGTTTAATTCAGTCTAAGCCTTAAGGCCTGGGAACCAGGGAACCACTGGTGTGAGTCCTGTAGTCCAAAGGACTAAGGAACAGGAGCTCTGATATTCAAAGGCAAGAGAAAGTGGATGTCTCAGCTTTTTATTAAGCCAAAAAACTGATGATTTGTATGTGTACATTGTGAAATAATCACTACAATCATGCTAATTAATACATCCATCACCTCATACAGTTACCTTGGTTTCTCTCTTTCTTTCTTTCTTTCTTTCTTTCTTTCTTTCTTTCTTTCTTTCTTTCTTTCTTTCTTTCTTTCTTTCTTTCTTTCTTTCTTTCTTTCTTTCTTTCTTTCTTTCTTTCTTTCTTTCTTTCTTTTTGGTGATGAGACCAAAGGTCTACTCTTTTATCATCCTTACAGTACAGTATGTCTACAGTACAGTATAGTTAACTATAGTTACCATGCTGTACATTAGATCCTCAGAGCTTACTGATTTTATAACTGAAAATTTCAACACTTTAATGAACATTATTCACCATTTTACTCTGTTTTTATGAGTTTGACATTTTTTTTATTACATATATAAGATGCCATTCAGTATTTGTCTTTTGTGTCTGGCTTATTTTACTTAGCATAATGTCTCCTATGCTTATTCATGCTGTCGCAAATGGCATGATTTCTTTTTTATGGCTGAATAATATTCCATTTTGTATATATACTCTCATTTTCTTTATCTGTTCATTCATCAATAAACAGATTGTTTTCATTATCTTGGCTATTGTGAATAATTCTGCAATGAACCTGGGAGTGCAGATAGCTCTTTGAGATACTGATTTAATTTCTTTTGAATATATACCCAGAATAAGATTGCTGAATCATATGATAGCTCTATTTTTAATTTCTTGAGGAAGCTCCATACTATTTTTCATGGTGGATATACTAATTTACTTTTCCCCAACAATGTACAAAGGTTTCCTTTTCTCCATATTCTCGTCAACATTCGTTATTTCTTGTCTTTTTGATAATAAACATTCTAACAGGTGTAAAGTGATATCTCACTGTGGTTTTGATTTGCATTTCCCTTATGATTAGTGATGTTGAGCATCTTTTAATGTACCTGTTGGCTATCTGCATGTTTTCTTTGGAAAGAAAGTCTATTCAGGGCTTTTGACCATTTTTAAAATTGGATTATTTGTTATTTTTGCTATTGAGTTGTATGAATTCCTTATGTATTTTGGATATTAACCCCTTATCAGATATGTGATTTGCAAATATTTTCTCCCATTTCATAGATTGCCTTTTCATTTTGTTTATTATTTTGCTTTGTGAAGCATTTTAATTGGATATAGTCCCACTTGTTTACTTTTGTTTTTGTTGCCTATGATTTGGGTGTCGTGTCCAAAAATATCATTGCAAAACACAATGTCTGGGAGCTTTCCCCCTGTTTTCTTCTAGTTCTATGGTTTCAGGTCTTACAATTATGTGATTAATTCAGTTCAAGTTAATTTTTGTGAATGGTATGAAACAGGGGTCCAGTTATTTATTTATTTCTTTTGCATGTGGCTATCGTGTTTCCAACATCATTTATTGAAGAAACTATCTTTTGCTCACTTTGTATTTTTGGTGCCCTTGTCAAATGCTAGTTGGCTGTATATGCATGAGTTTGTTTCTGTACTCTCTATTCTGTTTCATTGGTTTATATGTCTGTTCTTTTTTGTTGTTGTTAGTATCATGCTGTTTTGATTACTATAGCTTTGTAATATAGTTTGAAATCAGAAAGTGTGATATCTCCAGCTTTGTTCTTCTAAGATTGCTTTGGCTATTTGAGGTCTTTTGTGGTTCCACAAATTTTAGGATTTTTTTTTTAAATTTCTGTGAATAATACCACAGGAATTTTGGTAAGAATCACATTGAATTGGTTGTTAGTTTTCATGTTTTCCAAATATCATGTAAGTGAAATGATGTGATTAGTATCATGGATTCTGGGGCCTGTTAGATAGTCTAGTGTTTAATCCTGGCTCTGACATTTACTAACATAACTTTTCTGTGCTTCAATGCAGATAGTTACAGTACCTACAAAAATACAGATAGTTATAGTACCTACCTAATAAAGTTCTTTAGGAGGATAAATAGAGTTAGTTAGTACATGGAAAGCTCTTAGAACAGGCTTGGCACATACAAAGCACTGTAGAAGTGTCTGCTGCTCCTGCTGCTATTACTACTACTATTATTGGGAGTGGGGAAGGGGATCAATTTTTAAGAATTATAATTCAGAATTATTGATAAAAACAATTTAAAGAGAATGGACCTGAATTTAGACACACTGTGTTTCAAGTTCAGGCTCTGTTACTAATTTTATGAACTTAAGCAAGAAACTTTACATCTTTAAGTGTCAGATTCTTTGTCTATAAAATAGGGATAATATTATTAAACACACTGTATAGTTGTCAGAGTACAAATTTAAGTTAATGATTGAAAAATCCTTCCCATAGTCCTGGCACACAGTAAATACTCAAAAATATTAACTGTGTTTTTTATATCATTACTATTGCTTTACTTTCTTTAAAGAATACTTTCAGTGGTGCACTATCAGTTTAAATTTAGTAATTTTGGTTCTTTCAAATACTTTGCTTGTCTGTTTTAATAAATATTATTTTTGTAACATAGAATGAAAAGTATAATAGAGAGAGAGTATGAGGCTGTTTTTTTTTTCTCACTTAAATATGTAGTTAGAAGAAACCCAATCATTCAAATCAGAGACCATTAACAAAGTCCCATATTTTACTTGTTGGCAAACTTCATAAGAAAAGTATCAGAGAGAAAATATACATCTCTAAAGAGCCAGTCTCACAAATCTAGCTTATCAAATGATGGCAAATGCCTCATGCAATTAAATAAAACAACAGATTCATAGAAAGTTTCATAATTTAGAGGAAGCTATCATTTTTCTTTGGAAATATAAGAAATAATTTTTTTCTAAATTATGTTTTGGAAAAACTCAAAAGAAATAGCAAACCAGTGATGCTCTTGTATTTTTATTTCATAAAATGACATAAAAAAAGTGAATGCCTAGAACTATGGCAGGATTTGGTTCTCAAAGAAGCACTGGTTGAATGACAGAAATGGTGGATTGTCCTGAAAAGATAGACAATTCAAAGACTGCAGGTTTGTGTGTCCCACTCTTCAAAAAACAGTTCTGAATTAGAATGAAATACAGATGAAGTTAGAAAGATTAAATACCAGAAACTTGGTTGGAAAAATACAGAAATAGATGTATAGATTACTTGACACAAGGGGTTGGAAAATCACAGACTAAAGGCCAAATCTGGCCCACCATTTTTTTGTAAATAAAGTTTAATTGGTACATAGCATCATTCATTTACTTATGTATTGTTGATGGCTGCTTTTATGCTATAACAGCAAAGCTGAGTAGTTGTGACAGAGACTGCATTACCCACAAAGCCTAAAATATCTACTATCTGGCCCCTTACAGAAAAAGTTTGCTTACTCCTGGTCTAGATAAAAATTAACTAAGTCTGTTCAATTAAAGAACTATAAACAATGTTAAAAAGCAAATGGTAAAATGGAGAGAATATATGCAACATATATAATAAATAATGGGTTAGTAGCTTTAAAATGGCTATAAAATATAATAGCTATAAAATTTAAAAATATAAAAATGTATTAATATCTGAATCAATAAGAAAAATGTAAATGGTACCAACAGAAAAATAGGCAAAGGTGACAAATACTTTATTCATTAATGAAGAACTAGATCAAATAAAAAATTGACAATGTCACTAATAATCCAGGAAATACAAATGAAAATGATAAAACTGTTTTGCAAGTAAAATGGCACAACATTTTTTTCCCTAATTTCTTTAAAGATAATACTCAAGGTTGTTGAATTATAGGTAAAGGGATTCTCATATGCTTCTTTCTAGTGAGAGTGTAAATTGGGTCAATCTGTGTGGAAGAAATTTGACAATATATACCAAAATCTTTAAAATAATGCTTTCCCTTTGACCTAAAAAATTCACTTCTAAGGATTTTTTTTTTGGAAATAATTAGATGAGGCATAATTATATGGGTACAAATGTATTCATGGCAGCAAATTTGGAAGTAATCTTGAATAAAACATGATGGGTTAAATAAATTAGACTACATACAATATATTATTATACAAGCATTAAAAATTGTGAGTTAGTGTTTTTATTGACATGGAAAGAGGCTCTCAGTTTAGAAAAAAAATACATCAGAGATTATTGGAAGGCAAAAACTAAAGTACTTAGGCTTATA
Source organism: Eidolon dupreanum (assembly GCA_028627145.1). Lineage (NCBI taxonomy): Eukaryota > Metazoa > Chordata > Mammalia > Chiroptera > Pteropodidae > Eidolon > Eidolon dupreanum. Next base: position 77,603,721 of record CM053502.1, on the reverse strand, counting down.
GGACGAGCAAGATGAGGCTCAGTAATAAAAACACCATGCCACAAACCTGACAACTGTCAGAACTGGAGGTATTCTTGTATAGTGTACTAGGCCAGACCCCTCATTGTAATGCTGAAGTCCAAATCCTAGAGAAAAAGTGACTCGACCAAAGTCACAAACCAATTAAGCCGAGATGAGAATCTGAGTCTGCTGTAAAAGTGCTTTTTTTCTGGCCCTCATAACACCCTGGAGAGAGACATCTGGATACTTACTGGAAAACATTAGCATAATACTATCCCTTGTCCCCACTAAGCATGTCCCCTGTACCTCTCTTTACCCTAAGTCATTCTGCTTTATATTTAATAAGTTATTGGATATGTCTGTCCTCTCTACTCTATTTTGAGCTCTTTGAGAATAGAGAACTTATATTATTTAATTCCTGTATTTCTTAGATTTAGATAGTGATTTAAACACAGTCAATGTTCAAATTCTTCAAAAACATTTGTTGTTTCTATTTTGTTTGGTTGATTTAACCTCCCTGCATGGGCTTAAACTGGGCTTATCCAAAGAAAAATTGCCTGGGTTTGAGCAATTGCTTTGCCATTTACTAGCAATGTGACTTTGAATAAGTTATTTAACCTCTCTGTGCCTCAGTTATCTTATCTGGATAATGGAGATAAAAATTACACTTACCCCCAGGTTGTTATAAAAGTTAAGTGGATTATGTTTGTAAAACACATAAAATGGGTGCCTCGCACATAGTAAGCACTATATATGTTTGTTTAAAAACTTAACTGGGCTTAGGAAAGCTCTGATCTGTTATGTAGATGAAGGGGTTTATGTGGGGAAAAAACTCCCACATAAATGAATGCTGGAGAGGCCTAAATGCTTGTTTCCAAATGTATTAGGGACAAAGTCATGGGGAAAAATATATTTTTGTTGAAACTCAAAACCAAAGCAAGGGAACTTAGTATCTCAAGTATAAAATAAGAACAAAATGTATACTTAGGAGCTCACTGACCTTTCATGTTTGTTTCTTTGATAAACTAATTGGAATGAAAACCCAGTAAAAACACCCATCTCCCTTAGGAGGAGTGGGTTGGTTCTGAAGCAAGGATTACCTTGCCTTTCCATCAGTGTCATAGGTGTATCATTTAAAATTACAGTTCGCTGCACATAACAGAAACTTAATTGTAGTGGCTTAACCACATAGATATTTGTTTTTTGAAAAGCCGTAAAAATCCAGAGATAGGTAGTACAAGGCTAGTACATCTGCTCATGAAATGGTTGCTGTGCCTGTTTGCATTTTAGCCAAGAAAAAAGAAAAAGGGGGAAAGGCAAAAGCAAGAATGTCCACTGGGTCTTCTCCTTTTAAAAGCTTCTTTGGCAACCCCGCCCAAAGACTTCTGAGTACACTTTATTGGCCAGAACTGGAATCACATGACCACTCTTCTCTGTAAGTAAGTTTGAAAGGTAAGTACTTTGGCAGGTCCATTGACCCCTAAAGTTGGGTTCTGTTACTAAGAAAGAAAAGAAGGATAGATGTTAGATAGGAGTGGGGCCGTATTGGAAGAATCTGAACACTTTAATAAGCAACTGAGCAGAAACGAGTGCCATCCACTGAGATTGGGAAAACTGGAGGAGAAACAATTTCTTTGAGAGATATTAGAAATGCTGTTTGGAGATACTAAGTTTGAGGTGCATATCAGACATCCAAATGGAGATGTCAAGTCTTCTGTTGAATATACAGGTTTGAAGCTCAGTGGAGCAAATCAGCTTGTACATTTAATATGGAATCATCAATGTATAGATTGCTTTTATTTTCTCATGAAGATCATAAGTTCCTATAAGGTCTATTTTTCCCATAAAAATTATAGGATCCTATAAGATCATCAACTGAGAGTTCAGAGAGAAAAAGGAGATTTGAGGAGTGAGAAGCTATAAGGAGAATGTGAAAGGAAACTTACTGCAGTAGTAGGAACCCTAGAGGGGTGAGTATGTTTTTAATGTTTGTGGTCTTCACCTTGTACAACCAGTCAGCCAAGCTGTGTGAGTTTTCTTGAGCAATGTTTAGTTGCTTAGATAGAATCACACAAAAGCAGATTTAACCAGGTTTGGATTTTTCCTGATGAAGGTGAGAAAAAGACAAGGAGGCTGAGAATGTTTACAAATTGATGTTTATAATTATGTGATGAATATTGAAAAAAAGTTGTGGCTCATGGATTGGAGTCTTGATAAGGTGAAAAATTGTCACAGGATTACTAGAACCAATATACTTGCAGGATAAGGGGTGACAGACAGATTATGGGATACTTGAAAAAGAGATTTCAGACATGGTATAATTATTAGTGAAAACGAGGTCTAAGATATGATCTTGGGAGTGGGTGGCTGAAATGAAGGGAGGAAAAACTGCTGTCAAAAGAAGATCAAGCATATGAGAGTTATGTGTGGGCTGGGCTGGTATAATTACAGGGATGGTATAACAAAAAGATGGTAGCAAAATGAGGACAACATAGGCTATAGGGAAAAAATGGCATACATAATAGATCCTTTGTTCATCCCTCTTGTGACCAAATCAAAATTGTGATGGAAACACGGAGCAAACAGCAAGGAAAGTCACCTGGGATCTAGATGAACAGAAGCACTACAACTAGGGAGAGAAATAATTAATCAACCTGCAATGATAAAAGGTAGGAGGGGATGAAGATATGAGGCTGCCTGGTCCAGGGTGGTTGAGTGGGACAGAAGCTATGGCAGTAGCAGCGGCAGGGGCAGACACCTCTTAAAGGGGCTATATCCATGAGTAGACTTTTGCAGTGAAGGGCCTACTCACTCTGGGCACCAGCGCTAGGTGGGCTGCACAGGGGGCAACAGGCACTTACAGGGAGACACTGAGTTATTGGAGCAAGGGCTGGAGGCTAAGTTCTCTCTCAGGCAGAAGTGTTGGTGGTATCCATTGTTCCTCTCTTGAGCCCTCTCTTTCTCCCAGTGTGCAGACACAGCACTGCCATAGCTGAGACTTCATCAAATTGGATAACAGAGGTCACTCTGCCCAGAAGATCTCCTGAAACTCCACATCCTCCAAATTGTGGCCCTATCCAAGCAGCATCCAGGTGTTAGGTGTTCTTTGCTGAACAGTGCCTGGACTCACACTGGTGGCAGCTGGCCTCAGTTTCTGGTATGGCCTTTTGAGGCAACTACAAGCACAGCATCTGTGGATTGCTTGCTGAATCTTAACAGGTGGCCCCAGAGAGACACAGGCTAGGGCTAAATTTGGCCTACAGCTGAACCCCTCTCAGGACTGTGCCACTGGACAACTACTATACAAATTCACACTAATAAGACCTGGAGACTTAGGAGCTTTGCTTAATACATAGAAACAGACAAAGAAATGCAGCAAAAATGGGAAGACAGAGAAGCAGAAACCATATGACAGAACAGAACAGAGATCCAGAAATAATGGAGTCAAGCAATCTAACAGATGCAGAGTTCAAAACACTGGTTATAAAGATGCTCAATGAACTAGGGGAAATGTAGAAAAATTCAGTGAGAACTTTAACGAAGAGATAAAAAAATGTAAAAATGGAGATAGAAATTATAAAAGGGAGCTAGTCAGAAATAAAGAAACACATTTTCTGAGACGAAGAGTATATTAGAAGAAATACATAGAGTGGATAAAGAAGATGATTGAATCACCGATATAGAAAATAGGGAAGCCAAGGACACTCAATTAGAATGGCAAGAAAAAGAAGCCAAGACTATAATAATAATAATTTAAGGAGCCTATGTGACACTATTAAATGTAAAACTATCCATGTCATACCTGAAAAAAAACAAGACGTTGAAGAGCTAGTTGAAGAAATAATGGTGGAAAACTTCCCTCACCTGGTGAAGGAAATAGACATACATCTCAGGAAGCTCAGAGAGTCCCAAAAACCAGGAACCCAAAGAAGCCCACACCAAGAAACATCATAATTAAAATGCCAAAGCTTAAAGACAAAGAGAGAATCTTAAAAGCAGCAAAGGAGAAAAGAATATCTATAAGACTGGTGGCCAATTTCTCAAAAGAAACTGTGCTGGACAGAAGGGCTTGACACAAAATGTTGGATGTGATAAAAAAAAAAAAAAAAAACCCAGAATCTACAACCAAGAATACTTTACCCGGCAAAGCTATCATTTAGAGTTGAAGGATAGATAAAGGCTTTCCAGACAAAAATAAGCTAAAGGCATTTATCAACACCACCCCAGTATTACAGGAAATGTTAGAGAGACTTCTTTAAGAAGAAAAAACATATCAAAAACAGGAATAAAGAATAGTAACAACACATTTCTATCATCTATATCTCAAATGGAAAATAATTAAGTGCTCCAACCAAAAGATAGAGTGGCTGAATGGATAAGACAAGATCCCTACATATGCTGCCTACAAGAGACTTGCTTCAGATTAAAAGACATACACAGACTAAAAGAAAGGGGATGGAAAAAGATATTGCTTTGAAAGACCTGGAGGTTATTGTGCTGAATGAAATGGGTCAGGTAGAGAAAGACAAATATTGTATCATTTCACATACATGTGGAATCTAAAAAACAAAATCATCATCAACAACAACAAAAGTGGAAATAAACTCACAGATACAGAGAACATTTAGAGGGATACTAGATGGAGGTAGGTTGGGAGTAAGGTGAAAAGAAGTGAAGGGATTAAGAAGTACAAATGGATAGTTGCAGAATAGACATGGATATGTGGAGCATGTGGAGCATGGACAAGATGGTTAATTGTTGTAATAAATATGCAAGGGGGAAGAGGAGTACTTGATTTAGTGGGGCGGATCTCTGATCACTACGCTGTACAATGAAACTGATATATTATTGTATGTCAACTATAATTTAAAAAACTCATTGAATTGTACAATGTAAATATAAGCAACTAATTGTCTATTATATTTCAATAAAGACAGAAAAAAATTAAAAAATTAAAAATAAATAAAATAAATTAAAAAATGATTGAAACAGTAAAAAAAAAAAAAAAAAAAAAAAAGAGGACAACACAAAATGGAAAGGTCACCAAAGAGCTAGTAGCTAATGCTTTAAAAGAATGGCAGCAGGAATGGTACAGATGTTTGGGGGTGATGACTAGGAAAAAAGGAGAAATTATAAGTGGTATATTACAATGGTGTGAGCTTCAAAAGAAAGTAGTGATACAAGAGCCAAGAAAACAAAAATCTGAAAACAGGGTACACTATGTTAAGTGTCATAGAGCATGGCTCAAGATAACAGGGATTGGATGAACGGCAAAGGTGGAGAGATTGGGCCAGAACAGGGGGAAGAACACCTTGTTCTCTGAGTGTGAGGGGTCAGAAAATTGGGTGTTTAGGCTTTATGGCCTCAGTATTATCAAGTGGGAGGCAAGTCTGAGTCCCAAGAATAAGGAAGTTAGAAATGGTTGGTGGGCAGAAACTTAAGATTTAAAATCAATGTAGATGAGAAATTTTTCTATGACAAGTAGGAGGATTGCCAAACCCTTCTGAGACATGTAATAATGATTTTGCTGTGACATCAGAAAATGCTATGATAGTTAATTTTATGTGTCACCTTGACTGGGCCAGGGGATGCCCAACTAGGTGGCTAAACATTATTTCTGGATGTGTCTGTGAGAGTGTTTTCAGAAGAGATTAATATTTGATTGGAAGGACTCAATAAAGGACATAGCCTCCCTAATGTGGGTCTGCATCATCCAATCCATCGAGGGTCTGAATAGAACAAAAAGTCAGAGGAAAGTTGAATAAGCTCTGTGTAACTGCATAAGTCAGGACATGGGGATTATGTGGCCATCAGAGCTCCTGGTTCTCAGGCCTTCAGTCCTGGATGGGAATCACACCACTGACTCTCCAGCTCTCAGGTCTTCACACTACACCACCAACTTTCCTGGGTCTCTAGCTTGCAGACAGTAGGTAGTGGGGCTTCTCAGCATCCATTATCACGTGAACCAATATCTTATAAATATAAATATCTAATAAATCTCTTCATATGTAAATATATATCTCCTTGGTTCTATTTGTCTAGATAACCCTGACTAATACAGATGCCATGGCTATAGACTTTTCTATGTCAAGGCTCACCTGCCTGGGAATAGGTATGAGGTAAACAAACTGAATTGTGGATTTAATCCTGGTTAAATTTTCACCAAGCTGGTGGTTCTGAGAATGGCGATACAAAAGAGTCAAGGAAGATTATGAAAGTAGTTTAAGTTAGGAGTCTCTAATCCCGGGGCCATAGACCAGTAACAGTCCATGGCTGGTTAGGAACCAGGCTGCACAGCTGGAGGTGAATGGTGAGTGAGCAAGCAAAGCTTCATCTGTATTTACAGCTGCTCCCCAGAGCTAGCTAGCATCATCACCTCAGCTTCATCTCAGATCATTAGGCTTTAGATTCTCGTAGGAGCGCTGATCCCTGGTGCCAAAAAGGTTGAGGACCACTCGTTTAAGTGATTACCTATGGTGCTTCGAGGGGTAGAGAAGATAGGGAAGTCTCTATGGAGTGATAGATTGGGTAACAGTGTGAGGGTCCCTGCTTTTGAGGAGTCAACTTTAAACCTTTTGGATTGCTTACCCCCTAGAGGGGATTTTGAGAAACCAGGTATTTGCTCTAATATTTCTAAGTTAACATGTAAAAAATTTCAACTTAAGTTTAGGTGTTATCAAAGAATGTAATCACCAGCATATTGAAAATGTCGACATTTAAAATAAAATGGTTACATTTATGATTTAAATGTATCCAGTCTAAAGGCCACACTGCCTTGATAGCCAACAGCTGTTATTTAACAAAGGGATTTTTTTCAACATTCCTTTTCATATTTTCATTCCACTCTCCCTAAAGAATTTTATCACATTTTAGATTCTTGTGCTTGAAAGCCCTTTATTGTTGACCCTGTCATATTTCCTCATAATAGAAATATTTATGTAAATCAAAATAAGATTTTAAAATACTTCTTATGAACATTAAATTGGGAATGTTAACCTTTTGTCCAAGGTTGGGTTATCATTACATTTAATGCATCATTGATTAACACCATACACATGCCCACACCTTTCTTTGGTAAAGTGGGAGGACAATTGTGAAAGGGGAGGTGTAAGGAAGAGCTGATGCGACACAAGCTTACTCATTCTGAAGGAGACCAGTTTTAGAAACAAGTGCCAGGATAGGTTAAATGATCCATCCTTTTTCTCTACTGCCTCATGATAAAATTATGCATCCACGCCCTCACCACAGCCTCATGGCACAGTTTCCTTCCCATTCATGGCCTTGAGCTTGGTTTAGTGACTTGCTTTAGTGGACATAATGTGAGCAGAGGCTTGAAATGTGCTTGCACAGTTTGGTTTGGCCTCTAGTGCTTCTGTCATTGCCATGAGAACACCAGGCTCTGGGTAGTCTCCGCATTCCAACTGGACCCCAAATAAAGTATGGAATTGACCTGGCCCACCCAAGCCCTGCTGCATAATTGCAGGGCCCATTACACAATAAAAATGTGGGACATCAGGAATCAATTCCCTTTTCCCATGGCTCGTCACCCTAATGGTAGGTGGGCAACCCCTCCACCCATACATAGCAACCTTCATCCTGGGATCTACACACTAGCTGAATCGGGAGTGAACAAGAAGTCTCAACCCATTGTCTAAATGTGCTATAGCGTTGCCATTCTGGGGCAGGGATAACCACCACCTTGCACCACCTGGAACATTACAGGATGTATGCCTGACTTGGGCCCTCCTGGTGTCCATGTCCAGGCCCCCATGGGGACACAGGGCAGCACTGATTGCTGGTCAGAGGTAGAGAACAGATGGCTGAGTATCTACCCTGGAGGGTGAGGAGGTTGCAGGAGGTAGCACTGTTTGTGAGTTGAGGCTCTAAGCCCCTGGTGCATGCTCCATTGTACCATCATGCTTCACTTACCAAATACAAATGTTTTGGAGCCATCTTAAAGCATTAAAGCCCAAGCACAGGGTCCTTCTGAATGCAGGGCTCTGTGAGACTGCACTGATCACACAACATGGAGCCAGCTTTGGCCGAGCAAACTGCAGCCCTGCAGCCTAAATAGGGATACCCCACCTGACCCACAGGTGCCCTGAGAATAAGCAATTGTTGTTTTAAGTTATTACATTTGGGGGTGGTTTATTTGGCAGCATTATTGTGGTAATAACTGAATGACACAAGTTATTCTCATAGAAGTTCAAGATCCAAAATATGATTTTCCTAAAATTACTCATGCCCATTTACTTCTTGGAAAGTGTCTGAACACCTCCAAGGATACATGTGGCTCAGTTTGAGGTCTATGGGCCCAGAAGTCAAAGGCTAGATGGAGTGGGAGGCAGTTGAAAGGGTAGAGGGTTGTGGCCAGTTAGTGGGATCCTATAGCTGGTGATGTCAGTGGTAGAGCAAGTCTGGCGATTCTGTGTTAGAGGACAGAGGGTGTGAACTAGAGAGTTAAGATAGGAAGGCATTGCTGAGTTAGTGGCACTGCACATCCAAATAGACTTGATGTCTCTTATGGGGGGGCAGTGTCACCTAGAGGTGATGCACATGGGCGTGTGGTCAAATAGGAGGCCTGCCCAGCCCCTTACACTGCCTTGTGACTTCTTCTCTACTGGCTTACTTTTACTTATCTATAAACTGGGGATATAACAGCACCTATGTTTTAGTGTCATGCTGAAAATTCCACAGATAAGCCATAAAAAGGATTTAGCACTATATTTGGCACTTAGAAAGCACTCAATAAATATTAGCTATTTATTATTATGCAAGATGTTGGGAGTTAGGTACCCGTATTAATTTTATGTGGTTGTTCTAACAAATTACCACAAACTGAGTGGCTTAAAACAACAATTTATTCTTTCACAGTTCTGGAGCCTAGAAGTCTAAAATTAAGGTGTTGGCAGGGCTGTATTTTCTCCAAGTGCTATAGGAGAGATTCTATTCTTTGCTTCTTTCACCTTCTGGTGGCTGCCAGTATTCCTTGGCTTATAGCCACATCACTTCAATCTCTGCCTCTGTGGTCACTTGGCCTCTTCCCTTTCTGTCTTTCTGCCATGTGCCTCTTGCAATAAAACTTGTCATTGGTGCCGGAACCTGCTGGACAGAGTCGAACAGTCCTGAGTGGGGGAGCGAGGGTTAGAAAAAAGACAGAGAAGAGAAAAAGATCTCGGAAGGGCATACAGTCAAAGCTGCAGCCTCGAGTTTATTTAGCACCGTATACTTATACAGCTTGAGTACAAGACAAACTGCTTGTAACAAAGTAACAAACTGCTCAAAACAAAACCACAAGTATCCAGAAACAACAATAGCTGCGATTAACATGGATTAACATAAGGAGAGAGAAACCTCCTCCCTTGGAATTTCAGGAACTGATACTTCTCTTCCCTTGGAATTTCAGGAACTGATAATTCCTTACAAAGGGCTCCCAACACATTGGATTTTGGGGACCCATCAGAGTAATCTTCTCATCTCAAAATCCTTAACTTAATTATACCTGCAAAGATGCTTTTTCCATATAAGTTCACATTCACAGGTTCCAGGGGTTAGGATGTGGACATATCTTTTTGGGGGGCCAACATTCAGCCCATGGTTGTGCCCAAGTCTGCACTGAATGTACTGGGAGCACTAGAGGTCTAGAACATGCAGAGGGTGCCAGACACAGATGACATGAGTCTATAAGAAAAAGGTTTTCATAATGATTGATGGATAACAGTGGGAGAGGCTGGCTCTACCTTCCAGCCACACAAGGTATAGAAAATCTACATGTTTGGGCAGAGAGCTTCAAGGGAGGTGCCGCTCATGGGAAAGTCAGGCTTCAACTGTGTCTTCAGGAGAGTAGCCTGAAGCAAATAGGGATGTATCAGATTCCTGATGGGAAACAATGTATGCCATATTCAGAAGGTGGACTACTGCAGAGAGTAAAACTGCCAGGCCAATAGAGTGAGAAAATGTCAGAGGATGTGTGTTAAAGTTGGGAGGCTAGAGAGACGCCAAGGCTAAAGCTGTGAACCAACAGCCAGCATTCCCCACACACCTATGTCAGGACCCTCTTCCACTTTCCACTCTCCTCATCGCTCCTAGTCCCCAAACAAAATCTGTTCTTACAAAGATTTGTTTGCCTTCAAGTCCCTATAGGCAGTGGGGCTGGTCTGTTTTGGTGTCTTGGAAAGGATTGAATATTTACTGATTTTACTTTTTCATCTGGAATACCATTATGCAATCCTTATAGATAACAGCATGGTTTTCTTTTCATAGTTGATACCATATTTGTATTAATGTAGTTAAATATATCTCCTCAGCTCTTTATGCTCTTTGTCTCATAGGAAGTGTTATACTAATGGAAGGATTTAAATCAACCCTGAAGGGAATGATTAAGGTTTACAGATAATTATGCTATCAATCAGGATAAGTTATCACATACTATTTGCATATGTAAGGCCACTCTAGAAATACTCTGGCTTCTGCCCCTTCGAATTAATATTTGAAAAGAAAAGAGCAATTCAACTCTTCTAGGAAGGGAAATCTGTAACCAATGTCAGTGATTGGTTTTGTTTTAAATTCTGAAGAGCAATTATGAAGCATAACATTAGATAAGTCAAGAGGAGTGGAGAAGACATTTGAGGGAAGGAAAAGAATGTATAAAATTAATTCTCACCTTTTTTGGTGGGGAGATGCCATTGACTTCTTTGAGTAAACTGATGAGGACTTTGGATTCTTACCCTGGACAGACTCACATAAACACATACATATAAAATTCCACATGCATCTTGGCAGGGTACTCTGTCTCTCTGAAGCCCACCCACAAACTCCTAGGGGTGGATTCCAGGAGGCCAGTTAAGGTCCTCTGGAGCATGACGGGCTCAGAGAATGTTAGAAACACCAGTTCCATTAGAGCTCATAGCTGAGACAGGGGAAGAAGAGAACAGGTTGGAAAGCTATGTAGTGAAGCTTAATGGCAAAGTTCAGTGAATATAACTGTGTTCTGTAGTGGGTACAAGGCTGTTAAATACTTTGGAGAGGATGCACACCAAAGACCAGGAATCCCAGGTCTTGGAGCCCACCTTTCTGGGCTCAATGGTCTCATCTTTAAAATAGAGATGTTCTCAGGGTCAGCATGAGAACAAAGTAAGATAACATAAGTGAAGGTATTTTGTAAATCTTTCAGGTTATAATGTATAAAATGGAGGTTTAGGAAGATGAATCAGGTTATAATGTGATGGGTCTACTCACTCACAGTCCTTAATTATGGGCCAGGGAACATTTAACGTGGTTTGAGATTATTAGTAAGAGCAAGAGAATGAGAAAATTCATGGACACATTACAAAGTAAACCAGGTGGAATGAACTTATCATTTTCGAAGTAAGAGATAATACTCTAAATAGATTATAACCTCTTAGTGTGAATGGCGAAGTTTTGAATGAGATCAGAAGATGAGAAATATTAATCCTGAAAACCCCTGAATTTTTCCACAGGTCTTTCTTCCAAAGCCAGATGGTAGATAAATTAGATTCTCTGTGAATTATAGAATATTAAATTTTATAACCAAACCAAATTGATGTTTTATACTTGGAACCAATGCACTCTGAATCTATTGGGAATAGTTTAGATTATCTTAACTATTGATTCATGAAAAAGGTTTTGGCAAATGGTTTCAGACAAGGAATCAAGCCAGAAACAGCATTTGTCATACCAGATGGGTTGACTCACCCTTTGGACTGAAAAATTCACCTGTCTTTTTGGGGAAACTGCCTAGTGGTCTATTAAATGGAGTGGGGACATTTGTTATACATTAATAGACATGTCCTGATTATCCAATGTACATAAGCTTCTGAGACACTTCAGTTTGTTGTTAAATGTTATCTATAAAGATGGTCTTTTAGAGAAACTTAGTAAAAACCCATTTGGACATCCGAGGTCAGCTATTTGGAAGAGGAGATGTGAAACTGGCCATGGTCACTTTGGGAGAAACAAGACATTTTTAGAGGCTGAGAACCTACTACACATAAGAGACAAGCGAGTGAGGTCATGATGTATTCTACAGGATAGTGAATAAGAGGTGGTTCCTTACCTTAATGTAACTCCTTGAAAAGTTATTTGAATTCAGTGTTGTGAAGACTGCTCTTCCCCTGACTTTCCCCTGGCTGTCCTATGCTCATTACATGAAGTTCAACCTAAATGTCACCTTCCTACCCAAGTAGATTTCCTACCCCCTGCCTCCAGAATGCTCTGTCATATTACCCTATTACTTCCTCCCTTATTTCTGTACTGGGTTACTTGTTTAGAGTCTTCCACCCTCCCACAGGGCATCCTGTTTGTCTTGATCCCTATTGTTTTCCCAGCCCTTAGCACAAGTCTGACCCATATTTGTCAAATGGATAAATTTGTGGAGCTTTTGAAACATTGAAACAAACCCTGATTTGCTTATCAGTTCTTGAAGTCCCTGATCTTTTATATACTTTATTCTGACAAGTCTTTTGGATTCTATACCTGTATCTCCCTGTTTCTGCTGCTACTGTCCTAATTCAGATTTGCCTTACATTTGTACCTCTGAAATATTCTGCCTGCCTTTGGTCTCCATCTATGCCAGGTCATTCTGTGAACCTCTGCTGGATCAATTTTCTATTTCCAATTAAAAACAAAAAACAGCCATCGGTTTGACTTTTAACTCCCCTAAATCTTTCCCATCTTCTTTTTCACTTTCCCTTCAATTCTGTTAAGTCGAAGTACTCTTTGCCTTTCCATATAGAGCCTGCAGTTTCCTGTCTGCAAGCCTCTGCTCAAATGGTTGTCTTTACCTTACCAAATATTAGCCAACTTTTAAGACTCAACTCAAATAATCTCTCTTCCAAAGAGCTTTCCATGATTTCACTAACCTGAAAGTAACCCCTGCTTCTTTCAACTTTTCTAACACTTTCCTTATTCCTCTCTTAAAGTATAAAGCACTTTATATAAATGTCTGGCTTCCTCCACTAACCATTAACTAGATGAGAGTAGAGACTAAACCTTATTTAGCCTTGCATGTAGGAGATAGAAGTAAGAGTTGTTGAATTAAGGACCATGTCTGCATTCTTGTTTGAGTTCAGTTTTATTTTAAAGTCATGAAAATGCAAAACATCCTAGAATATATTAGTCATGATTATTACCAAGGGAAATAAATCTGTCACCTATTTAAAGAATTGCCTGGTTATGGACTATGGTTTAGATAGTAAAAACAATTACACAGAACTTTACAATTTGCAACAGGCTTTAACTTTATCTGATCCCACAAGCTTGTGGGGTAAGTTGGTGTGTTGTAGGTGTCTCTGGTTCATAGCTGAGGAACCTGAGATGCAGAGAGGAGAAATTGCATGAAACTAGTCTGTGGTAGGACTATTGCTTGGGTTATGTTATTCCAGATGGCATGTTATCTCTTTCCTATACTGTTGTCCTCCAGCCCTTGTCTTGTGGTAGGTGGAGATTGTGATGAATTCTTACTGCATTTTAAAGAGATGCCCCAGAAACTCCACTATTTCCAAGTGAGCATTTATCCTGGGCAAGAAAGATTGAAGAGAAATGAACTAAGCTTTCAATTCATGAAGTTGGAATAAAGTAGTAGAGTTGAATTAGATAGTGATTGAAACATTTTATGAATTAAATGAAAAGAATTTCTACTTGTGAACTATGAGCTGGTTAATAATGGACATCCTTGTGCCTGATTCCTCATTGCTCCTAGAATATAAAGGGAGTAAGAGGTAAGAAAAAGAATTCAGGCATGAGACCTAGAGAGGTCTGGGCTTGAACCCCAGTCAGGGTTACTACTCCTGGCTGTCTGGATTTGAGAAAATTACTGTCTGAGCTCACATTTCCTTATCTGTAAATGAAATAGTTGTCATACTCATGTCTCAGATGCTATGAATTTACTACTATCCCATTCAATTCTCCTCCAGATTCTGAGAAGTATTATTTGTTTGTTAGTTTGTTTTAATAATTTTTACTCCTTTCTCATTCCATAGACAAGGAAATGGGATCAGAGCAGTTAAAAACCAGGAGCAAGAGAGTGCCAAGAAGATAACCCCAGTGTATCAGCTTCCGTCTATATAAGATGGGCTAGGAAAACACGTCCCAGCAGGGTTCATGTGCTGGTCAGATAAGAAGATATGTCTGAAGTGTCAAGATGATATCAATTAAATCCCATCTCAATTCTTTTAATAAATGTGAATAAATATGTATATACAAATATCTGTATTTCTTTAATCACATTTGAGTTATAAACCCTTTGTTTAATGATGATAGTTAGTCAATCAAGTTCATATTTATTCTGAGCTTTTTTTTTTTAAGTAAAAACATTGCTGGGGAAAGGGTACCATTAGCACATGAGGCAGGGCCAAACACTGACCTCTACTCAGTGGCAGCAGATTCTACTGGCTGGGAGAGGCCCTAAGAAGTAGGGAAGAGCCTTCAAAGCCCTTTTAAAGTTTAATGAGGAATTACAGAAGTTAATCAAGGAAGAAAAACCTGGGAAGAAAATATTGTACAAGAATTCTCGATGGGTCTGGAAAGGTTCAAAACAGTATTTAACACAAATGTTTTCATAAGGTGTTCTTATCCTTCCTAATGATCATCCTAGCATCAGTGCCTTGGAAGGATGCTAGTAGCAAGAGAAAAGAAAACATTCTGAAGGGGAGAGAACTTTGAGGACCTCAAAGAGGGCAGATTCACAAGATGGACAAGACCAAAACTCAGCACAGATTTTGAGTCTTTGCTTTGCCTCTTTATAGCTGTGTGATCTGCCAATGCCTATACATTCTTGTGACATTGTGGCATACACTGCTACTTCTTCCTCAAATCATTTCCCTTTCCTTGAGCACACAGGAGAAGTTAGTTGTGGCCCCGGGACTGATTCTGGCCAATGGAAGGCACATATGTGATTTCTAGGCTGGGTCTGTCGAAATCTTCATGGGTGCCTCCATTCTCTCCCTTTCCTTATCTGCTGGCAGGGAGGAGATGGCTTTGAGCCCCTAAGAGAAGGGAGAGCCACACATAAAAGGCCATTGCATAGAAGTGGTCTGTGGACATGACTGTGAAGTGAATAGGGAATAAACATGTATTATGTTCAGCCATTGATAATTCAGGGTCAATCTGTTACTACATCTAGTGTTATCTTTACTAAAACAGGTAATTGTTAATATCGTGGGCAATAATGGTCTTCTCTCAGTTGTTATAAAGATCAAAAGAAATAACAAGTTATGTGTTGCTTAACAATGGGGATATGTTCTGAGAAATGCATCATTAGGTGATTTCATCTTGTGTGAACATGATAGAGCGCACTGACACCTAAAGGTTATAGCCTACATGGTATAGCCTATTACTCCTAGGCTATAAGCCTGTACAGCATGCTACTGTACTGAATATTATAGGCAGTTGTAATAGTGGTAAATATTTGTACAGCTAAAATAGCAAAGGCAAAATAAAATTATGCTATGAAAGATAAAAATGGTACACCTGTAAAGGGCACTTACCGTGAATGGAGCTTGCAGAACTAGAAGTTACTCTGGGTGAGACAGTAAGTGCTGAGTAAATGTGAAGGCCAGAACACTACTGTACACTACTGTAGACTATAAACACTGTACATTTAGGCTACACTAAATTTATAAAAAAATTTTCTTTAATAATAAATTAAGCTTGGCTTACTGTAAGTTTTCTACTTTATAATTTTTCAAGTTTATAAAGTAAAAAATTTACAGTAAGTAATGTGTTGTGTTGCAGACCTTATGCTAGCTATGATGTCAACAGGCAACAGGAATTTTTCAGCTCCATTATAATCTTATAGGACATCATTATATTGCATATGTGGTCTGTCATTGACCAAAATGTCATTACGCAGAGCGTGAGTGCATAGGAAATCACTGTAGAATCTCTGAAAGCCCTCATTGTCAATCTTATTAATTAGCCTAGTCACAGACTAATTACACCTACTAGATCCACAGTTTCCCTGTGTCTTGTCAACAATGGGCCAGGCTCCCCCAGCAGAAGGAGTCCTGGAACCACAAATCACCACCTCGAGCCCTGTCATGGGCACTGACAATGTCCAAGATGATATCATAGTACCCACTTTTGCTTTTCCCCAGTGGATGATACAGAATAGGTTGTGAGATCAATCAGGTCTTCCCGCTCATCCCCAATGATACATACAAGTTTGTATTAAAATATTTCAATTTTACTACCTAGAATTCCTCCCCAAAATGATTATTATTTTGTTTTATAAAAAGTATTACATACTTACTGTGGAAAATTTGAAAATAAAATTTAGAATAACAATATCCACCCACTGAAGTTGATCATAATATCATGCCATATTTCTCAAAGTGAGTATAGTTTACCACAGTTGAGAACACAATATCCACATAATTTTGTCTTGTGTTGCTTTTTTAGCTTTCTGTTATCATAAGCATGTCCCTATGTCACTAAAAATTATTTATTAGATATTACTATCAGTAATTCTGTAATATTCCATTGTTAAGGTGTACTATAATTTTCCTAATCAATTTCTTATTGTTGGATAGTTAAGTTGTTTCCATTTTTTCAGTGTTATAAAAAAAAAATGTTGCAATGACCATATCTGTAAACTTTGGACTGCTTCCTTTGCAGTCTGAATTCTTTCAGGTCATTCAGGTTTTAAACCTGCGTAATATGTAGAAAACCATTGCATGTATTAGACACAACCTGGTTTCTGGAATGAACAGCATGGAGAGGTAAACTGTAGATCCTAGGCTACAAGAGGCCCTGGGGAGGGTAGGTTAGAATTCTGAAAGAGATCAGAGGAAAATTCTTTTCTGGATCAGCTCTAGCGAGGTGCTCACCTGTCTGAGTATGAGGGACAATGGAGGGTCCTACTTCCTGTTCTCTTTGAGGGTCAGGTCAGGCCAGCTCTTTTTCTTGGGAGAGTCTCAGCTCATGTTTCATAAGCTAACAACCACACTGTCAGGCCATACTTCTTGAGTGTTATTCTTATTTATTTATTTAGACCTACACCTAAACATTTTTAAAAATTGAGCGATAATTAACATACCATTAAATTCACTCTTTTAAAGTGTACAAATCAGTGGTTTTAATATAATCACGAAGTTATGCAAGGAGCCAGAATAGCCAAAACAATCTTGAAAAGGATCAAAGTAGGAAGATACAGACTTTCCAATTTCAAAATTTACAGCAGCTCTATACTAATCAAGACAGTGTGGTACTGGCAATAAGGATCGGCAGATATTGAGAATGCAGCAATATATTCATATATTTATAGTTAATTGATTTCCAACAAGGGTGCTAAGACAATCCAATGAGAAAAGAATAGTCTTTTCAACAGATGGTGTTGGGATAGCTGGATATCTACACACAACAGAAGGAATCTGAACCTGCACCTCTCCCCCTCACCTCAACCTTCTCCTCCCTCCCAGGTCTCTAAAGAGAAGCTTGAATGAATGCAAGAAAAGGAGGGGTTGGGGGCCATCTCCTTAACAGCAGCTGAGCACCTGCTAGAGGATCCAAGGTAAGTTTCTGAAGGTTGAAACTGGTACTTATCCCCAAGAGGCATTATGAAGATTAATGGAAGTAATGCAAATAAAAATACATTAAAATAATGCAAAATGAGAATTAATGAAAATAACTTTTTATTTTATAAAAAATAAAAATAATGAAACAAAGGAAGAAGAAAAAGATCCCTGGCACAAAGAAGATATTTTCCCAGGGTTTTAAAATATCAAAGGTGACAAGATCCATTTTCTGGTTAAAGGTACATTTTCTAGATACTTTTCACCCCGCAGTGGAAATTTGCCTGGGCCTGTGGTTCCAGGAAAGACTCCTGGGGCACCCCCCTACACACACACACACACACACACACACACACACACACACACACTCACTACGGACTTTTATGACAGATCAAACTCAGCCAGAATTCCTTCTTCCCTGCTCACCTGCCAGGCCCTTGGGGATGATGAAATGCAGTTCTGGGGGTTTGGCTGGCTGGTGCTAGAACATGGGGGGTATAGCGCCTCCTCCATGCTTTCTGCTCAGGGCAGGAAGGGGCAGAGAGTGTCCCAGCCTGCCCTCCTTCTGCCCACAAGGCCGGGGCACTTTAGTACAGGGACTCTCTCTGGACTGAACCAAAAATAGAAGCTTGTTTCATCCACCTATGCTCTGGGCCTTCCCCATGACTCCGCCTCCTCCGAAACCCCCTGAGGCCTCTTAGTGAGAGCTAAGCCCTCCTCCACCCTACAGATCTTGCCCCTCCCACTTTTCAGCGTCGCTCCTATGCAAGCACCAAGGAGCCCCTGCATTCTTTCCTTTCGCTTCTATTTCGGCACAGGTGCTGCATCCAGGCATCCTGACAAAGCTGTCCCTTTTCCAATCTGGCCAGACGCGGCTCTGCTTAATTGTGCTCTGTGTCCACCTGCTCCCCCGCAGCAGTTCCCGACCCCGCAGCAGGTGGGGCCCATGGCAAAACCCCCCAGGCGGAGTGAGGACTCAGAAATGCCAAACTGGGTTACGTAAGTGGGTTAGGCAGGTGGCGGTGAGATACGTTCTGCAAGGAACTTGTGAGTCAGGAGCCGAGCAACATGAATTCTCAGTTCTCATTTTAGTTTCTTTTTAACAAGCGGGAATTGAATGCCTGTTGTGTTCGCGGAAGTGTGGCAGATGATTCTAGATGTAGGAATACAGAAGTAGAAGAAGGGCTCTGTGAATCGGCCCCGAGGATACAAATACCACAAGACACTAACCCCAACTCAGTTCACAGTCAATGGCGGAGTCCAAAGCAGGAAGCAATACATAACAGGACATTGCGATACGCGTATAACAACAGTGAGAATGTGTGCAAGGCATAGAAGTTAAAGAGAGTGCTTCTTTCTGGAGAGTCTTCAGGGGGGACGAGGTGATGTGTAAGCCGAGTTTTGAAAAATTAATACAAGTTTCCCAGGTGGATATGAGTATGGAAGAACATATGAACATAGAGGAAACAGAATATTTAAATTTGCAGAGGATTAGCTAGAGGGGAATGTGACCAAGAAGGAACCCAAGGGGGCACGCCTTAAATAATCAATCTAAGCAAAAAAGGTGAGCTTGCTGTGTGGACTCCACCTTAAGACATGTCTTTCAATCCTTTTCAATCCTGTGCATTAACTGGAACTGCCACTGGGGGGTGTGGGGTTTCAGGGCAAAGGGATTGACAAGAAGGTCCGGAAGACTGCGTTAGAAACAAGAATAGGTAAGACGGTAAAGGGTGTTTGTTGGATGTCATGCTAAAGGGCTTAAACTTTTTCCTGAAGGTTGGAGTTTGTAAACTGGTGACAGTGAGATGATTTTTTAAAAAAATAATCTCACGAACTTGTTTTGTTTAACTCATACAAAGTTTTAAAAGTCAGCACCTTTCTAGCATTTCTTGGAAGAATTGGTTGGTCTGATGTTACTGGATTCATGCCCACAGGTGCAGATGCACACACGGCACACTTTGAGTTCTTACAGTTCTTAAGATTTCTTTACCCTGTCTAGATTGATTTATGTTCAATATAAAGATTATTTGTTTTGAAGGGAAGTACATATATCATTTTGGGGGGGGTCCACTTCTCTCTTCTGTCTTCTTCTCCTCTCTCAGAGGTGGAGCTGGGTTGTAGTCTAGGAGAACATCAAATCCTGGACCACTGATTTTTGACCTTAATGGGCCCCTTGTGTTTATCCCCTGTAGAACTGTACTATATTCTTCCTATGCCTAGCAAACATCTATTAATTAACTAGAAGGAAAAAATAATCGAGAACTGTAGGGGGAAGTGTGGTAGGGGAATAAATAGTAGATAACCTTGCGGATGCAATCCACTGCAACTCCCTTTCAAAATGATAATAACGACTTGCAAAGGGGAGAAAGAGGGAAACCCTGAATTCCATTTCTGCCTCCAACAGGGGCTCCCCTCCACTGCTGGGTGACCCACCTAGAGTGGCTCCTGGTTTCCACTTCTGCAGCAGGATGGGAGATAGATTATATAATGTCAATCAAGTGCCACGTAAATAAAAAGCAAGTAGTATTATTTGTCTGGAAATTGATCTAGCCAGCCTTTGTCTCCACTGCTAGAGCTAATTTAATTCACAGGTGCCATGTTATTTACTGATTTAACCATCTCTTTCCCTGCCACTTCTCAACATTGCCCTTTTAAGTAAAATAATATTCCCATGCATGTGTATTGGTTACAAATGTCAGTAGAGATAGAAATCAAGGCTTGAGATTTCCTGCCAGATATTTACTCTTCCTGCCTCTGAATGTGCATGGCTGCTAGCAATCAGTTTTCATGTCCCCGCTGTGGTGTGCTGAGTGGCTAGGCAGAGGCTCACTTAATCATTCAGCAAGCATTCCATCCATGGGATCTTGGGGAAGCAGATCCTAAGTCAAGGATTTGACAGCAAGTCTTTTACTGGGGAGCTGAAGGAAATACCAGTTGTGAAGTTAGGAAATAAGATGGAGAAAGGGTGGCAGCCAATTAAGGGTGTATTTTTGAGTCAGCTGCTTCTATAGGGGCTTCATCATGCTGGGAAACTTTGGGATCCAGTGTAGAACACATACCTCAGAGTTATTCCACCCAAGGAGTGAGGGTATTGGGATATTTGTATACCAATTCCCATCAACAATTGATTGAAGACTGCTCTCAGGAAACGTAAATTCACTGGAACTTCTGCCCTGCTCCTAGAGTAAGTAAAACAGACTTTGGTAGCCAGAAAATGTGCTCAGCCAAAGGAGTACAGGTGCTGGCAGTTGGAAGTGAGACTAGACCAGACTAAAATGATAAAGACAAGAGGCTATGGCTGGGGCAATGACAGCATCTGCTACGTAGTCCTTGAGACACAGTCATATAATGGTTACCTAGATGAATTTTGTCTGGCTTCAAAAAGTTTACAGCTTAGTGGAGGAGACAAACAAGTAACTAGGCAGTGACCCAATGATGGGATATTTTGTCATGTTAGAAAATAAATGTGTCGGGGAAAGCCTCCAAGAGACGGTGACATCTAAGCTAGACCTGCATTAGAACTGGAAATAGTCCCACCTGGAAGGAGAAGCAAAAGTCCTGAGGAGAGTGAATTTATGGCAAGCTTTGAGAAACTACAAGAAATTTGATATGTCTAGATTACAGAGTTTAAGGTGAGGATTCTGAAAAGGAGTTAGATGATGGAGAACTTGAAATACGGTTTGAACAGTTCATAGAAGCAATTTCTTCCAAAGCCAAATCTACTTCCAGTTACTGTTTCAAGTCATTAAGTGGTTGTCTTTAACATCTTCTTCTCTACTTTAATCTTGCATGCAACCTTTTCTCTTATACATATTCTAATAGAACAAGAACTTTTAAACATTTTAAATAGAAAATCTGACAAACGTTTATTTGATTTTGTTACAAATTAAATTAACATATAATTGTCAAATTATTCCTGTTCTTAGATTACTCATTCAAGCAGTATTTATAAAGAGCCCTGCTCTTAAGTTACTCAAAATATGTAATGGGGTGTGGCAATGAGACCTCACCATGGAATACAGATCAAAAAGATAAAAAAAACCCAGGGGGAGACCAGGCTATTGGTGACATCATTTGATTGGCTACATAAATTCTTGCTGGAAGCTAGCCCTAGATCTAGACTTTTCAATGTCTTTTATTGTGCAAACTAGTTTTAATGGGATTTTCCAATGCAAAAACTCCTAACTGAGAGCAATGGATAGAATTTTTTACCTGTCAAGGAGGTGAAGCATTTCTAGCAAAGGGAAAGGGAAATGTTTTCCAAGTGCGTGTCACTGTAGGTAAAAGTCTGTTACATAAAAAGGGAGAAAAGTTCCCAAGTCAAAAGTAGTTATTTGGTGTAATGTTTCTCTAAGTTATTTTTTTTTTTTAAGTTGGTCAATAGGTATGTATGAACCCACCATATGCCAAGCACTGTGCTTTGTTACGACACTGAGAGTAATGGTTCCTGCCTTTGTGGAACTTGCATTCCAGTGGGAAATACAGACATTACAGTGGTTGCAAATGGAATGAATGGGTGAGGGAGGAATGGAAGATGGGATGGAAGCTATAACTAGGCTTCACCTAGGTTGAGGGCAGGTGGTGAAATATGTCTTCCATGAGGGAGTAAAGGGATCTAAGTGGGGCCCAAAATAAGAGTAAAGATTTAATTAGTCAGTGGGAGATGGGTGGAGGGGGGGAATATTCTAGGCAGAGAGTATGTGTCTTTGACTATAGGACTTTTGAGGGCCTGAAAAGTGTAAATGTGCATTGTGTACCCCCCAAGAGTGGTTGAGGTATACAGGATTACTCAAGTTTGTTGACATGGGGCTCTGATTTATTAGAGGAGCCTCTCGTAGGACTTAGAAAACAGGAATGGTCTTAGGAATGAACGGAAGTGTTCTAGGGACAGAGGGAACATAGGCCTGAATCAAGTAAAGCCCCACGTTTGAGAATAGAGGGAGATAAATGGATGATAGATGAATGGGTAGATGGATGGAAGAATGGATAGATGATGGAGGGAGAGAGAAAAATTAGACAAGCCCAGAGGAATCAAGATAGGAGGGCTTTGAATGTCAGTGTAAATAGTTTTTTGTGTCTGACTGTAGATTCGTGGCTGAGGTTGTGAGAAGTTTGTGAACAGGAAGGAGGTTGTAGTGATCCAGGCATGGAGTGATAAAATTTTAGGCTAAAGTGAAATGTGTGTGTGTGTGTGGAGGGGGGCGGGGTGGGGGAGAGAAAGAGAGAAAGGAATAAATTTAAGAGATACCACAGAGGAGGAATAGGCAATTATTAATGATAGATATCTAGAGTAAAAGAAGGGTAGCAGGAGGCAAAGTTTAGAGACTGTGTTTCAGGAGGAAGAGGAGCTCTAGAAAAATATGGAAGCCTCTTTTTTTGCTAGCGATCATTAGTTTATTGCAGAAAGGCAGAAAAATTTCAAGTCGCTGAGTGCCTAAGCATTTGCCAAATCATTAGCAGCACTGGTCAACCTGGGACAACAGGGAGAACAGCTGAAAAGTTATGGTAAATAGAAACTTGGAAATTTTCTCTGGGTTTTAATCACCAGTGTCATCCACCCCACAGCTCCCAAAAGCTGCCTCTATTTTTGGTCACAGTAGTCCACATGTGTGACATCGTTTACCTCAAACCCATGCAGCCATGTTTCACTAAGAAAAGAGTGGTAGGAATTTTGTATCAGGTCAGGATGTGATAACAGATGAAAAAGAGAAGGTTATTTAAGAGAAAAATAACTCAGCAGTATGCCGTTCATCAATTTCTCTCTCTCTCTCTACTTCTTTCATCTTGCCTGACCCAATACCCTGAAATATCCATGATGAGAAATGTGGGCATAGATAGCATTCTATGAAATGGCATTCTCATGGAGCAGCAACCATAATGAATATAGCCCGGCAAGCAATTGACATTTTTATCCCTTAATCACCACTTGTGCTTTTGGGAAATCGGCGCACTCTACTCTATTAGACTCGGGATCTGTGATGCAGTCTCCCTGGAGATCTTAATGAGATACCCACTGCAGCCTGTGGCAGAAACTGAAAGACTCCTTCAGAAACCCATGACTAGTGTCCTTTTGCCATTCTCTAGTAATTACATTTAAGGTTGAGTGCTACTTTTGACCCAAACACTTCCTCTGGTCATCCTTTGTCCTCCTGTGAAAGACACTGTGGATGAATCACTGTCACCTGGAATCTTGACTCATGGCCCACAGAGAAGTCCAGTAGGCCCTTGTTGGAACTGGAATAAGCACTCATATTTCACTAAATTCAGGGGACATTCCCTGAGCATTTTGACGCCAGGCACACTGCTCAGTGTTGGGCTTGACTAAGGATGGGGACAAACGTGAAACAAGTTATACCACAACTCTTCAGCCTGTGATGAGGTCTGTGGAGGCTCCAACAAGGGGCTGGGGACATGGGGACGGAGGCATCACTTGACTCTAAGAATTAAGGAGAGTGTCAAGAGGAGGAGACACTTGACCTTGAAGATTAAGTAGGATTTTGACAGGTGGAGAAAGATACCAGGCAGAGAGAACAGCATGAGCTTATGGCCTTATTAGAGGAGGGGAAGAAAAAAAAGAAAAAAGAAAAACAGGAAAAGGCATGGCCTCTGACATCAAAGAGTGATGTGGCCTTAAGGTTAGGTATTGTAAATGCCATGCTCACATTTTTATGAATAACAATATAATAGCAAAATTCTAATGTGTTACTGGCTCCAAGCACCCTGCCATGTGCTGTAGATGATTTTTCTCTTTAATTCTGTTTTCTCTCTTAATTCTACATAGCTTAATGAGGCAGTAAATGGTACAACTTTCCTTTTACAGATGAGGAAGCTGAGACATAGAGAACTTCAGTAGTGTGCCCAAGGCCACACAGCTGGAAGCCCTCAATCCAAGCCTATCTGCCCCACAGCACAGGCTCCATTCTCTCTCTCTTGCAGACATGGAGTATGGCAGTGTACAAGTTTCCAAACCTAGCTGAGCTCTTAAAGCCCACAGATTTTCAAACTCCACTCCCAGAAATGTGATTCAATGAGTTGAGGAGAGGCCAATACTCTGTACTTTTAAAGACTTCCTGGGTGAGTCTGATGGCAAACAATGACATGGGAGCTACGAGCTTTGCAGGGTGGTTTCTGTCCATACTCACCTCCAGAGCTCTGTTGACCTTTAGGTTCTCATCTCAGTGAGAAGGATGTTATGCAGAAACTAAAAGATGAGGCTTCTATACCTGGTCCTGCTGCCAACCAGCTGCCTGAATTTGGATGAGTCATGGCCTCCTTGAGTTTTAATTCTTTGTATGTCAGAGTTAGGGGTGGATCAGATGACTCTTGAGATTGCTGCAGGCTTTACTACTCAATGATTCTGCTGAATAATGACAGAACACTACTATTAGTATATGACAAATTCAGAAACTGAAGCTTAGAAGTCTGTATTCTAGGGCTACTGTAACAAAGTACCACAGACTGCATGGCTTAATCCTTTTCTCATTTAGAAAAAAAAAAGTGCAGCTCGCTGCCAGCAAGTGTAGGAATGCTGCATTTTCTAGGATTTGACGTTTTCAATGATTGAGAATTGCTACATTTTATAAATGGAAATACCACTACTAAAAACAGAATGCTATAAATAGAATGGTGTCATTTGTTTCCAAAGACTAATGATATACTAGAGTGATGCAAAAATAATAATGAAATAGGAATATTTCATGGCAAATTTGGAAGTAAGGTTAGGACTGTAATCTATGAGTTATCTCGGGGTAAACGCTGCAGCCACAAGTGCCACGGGCGAGTATTCTCTGGGCAAACAGGAAATGGGTTAAATAACAGATATTTACTATTTCTCAGTTCTGGAGATTGGAAGTCCAAAATCAAGGTGTTGACGGAGTTGCTTCCTTCTGAGGGCTATGAGAAAGAACCTGTTCCAGGCTTCTCCCCTAGCTTCTAGTGTTTTTTTTTTTCTGGCAATCTTTGGCATTCCTTGGTTTGGAGAAGCATCACCTCAATCTCTGCCTCCATCTTTACATGGTATCCCCTGCTGTGTGTCTGTTTGTGTCCAAATTTCCCCTTTTCATAAGGGTACCAGTTACATTGGAGTAGGAACTCACTCTGCTCCAGTGTGATCTCATCTTAACTAATTACAGCTGCAATAACCTTATTCCCAAATAAGTTCATATTCTGAGGTGATGTGTAATGGCTTTGGCATATGAATTTTTAGAGGACTTAATTCAACATATAACAAAGTTTAAGTGAAAAACACCACTAAAATGAACCAGAGTCACTTGGACTTCAGTTATGTTTGTGCATCAGTCAGGAATATTTGTTGCAAACAATAGAATCCACTCATGCCAGTTTATACCAGAAAAGAATTTACTAAAGGATGCTGGCTCATTCCAGAGAGTCCTCTGGGTCAGGAGGGACACCCAGGTTACATTGTGGCACTGCTCCAGTGGAGGCCCTGTTCCCACACAACTGAGGACAGACATGCAGCTCTGAGGACATCCCTTATTGATGGATGCAAAATCCAGGATGCCGGCTGTGAGGCCACTGACCCCCAGCAAAAGCAGGAAATGAGCACTGTGCAGCACCTGCTGCCTGCCTTGCATCATCTTCCTTGCCTGACCCTCACCCAGGTGGTGTGTCTCATACTCTCTTACTGGGATAGTTTGGATAATTTGCAATGAAAAATGTGTATACCCATTGACTCAGTGATTCCAGTCTTATGAACTTTTTTCCCAAAGGAAATAATTCAATGAGTGCCCAGAGATATATTTATAAATATGTTTGTTTATCATAGTGTTGCTTATATAAAACAAAACACCAATACCCATCAATGGTAGATTCATTAAATAAACCATGATACAAGTGCTCCAAGAACGAGGCCACATTAAGTGTAATAATATAAGTCAGTAGTCCTCAGCTTGGTCAGATCCAGTGCCCCGTTTTTATAGCAGATGTTTATAATGTTTCCTTAATTATCCTGAAATGAAATTCATATGACCTATGCACATGGTTTTAAAAAATCAATGTAATGACACAAGGACTCACACATGTGTTTAAAAGATCAATATATTGCGTTAACTGTGACATAAAAGAGAAATAAGAATATAGGAATTGACAATGAATTGTATAAATATGTAAATGCACAGGTATGAGTACACTAGGAGACATGGAATATCAAGGTTGGTCCCTATGTATGGAATGACCAGGAACATCCCAAGCAGCAAAGTAGGCTGTGTGGAGTGGAAGTTCAGATCGCATTAGCTACATTGCCACTAATGATGGGATTTTCCACAATGAAAAAAATGAAGTACAATCCTCCCTCGATATCCCTCGTTATTCCTAGAAAATGTGGTATGTGTGTCTAAATATATATGTTTTGTCTAAATTAAAATAAAGTTGATCTTAGCTCAAATTATTCTAAACAGGATTTTCAACAACACAAATATCTGGGGTGATATTTCAAAATGAGGGATACTTCTCCATGTGAGGAATTGACATTACATTATTGGATGCCCAGCATCCTTGGACTCCCAACTACTAAATGCCAGAAGCCCCCCTAAACAAAAAGCCCCCACAAATTTCCAACACACTCCCATTATGGGGCAGAATGACCACTCTGAGAGCCACTTACCATCGATCTTTGTTGTTGACAAGGAAAAAGTCTACAATATGCGTCTTTAGTGATTAAGTAAATGTGTGATTAAGTAAATGTGTGGTTAAGTAAAAATTTTGGCTTAAGGATCAGTATCTACAACATGATTGCATTTTTGAAAAAGGAAAAACACAAATAACGACTGTATGAATGAGAAATGTGTGTATGTGTGCACGTGTATGTCCACAGAGGAAAAGAATCTGAATGTATATAACCAATATATGAACCGTAGTCTCTGGTGATGAGATTAGAACAGTTAATTTTCCTGTTCTAATGTCAATTTTTCTGAACTGATTTTTTTATATTCAGAAAATGACATAATTTCCGTTTAGCAAACAAATAAAAGAAGGCAGAATTCTCAATGCTATTGGTATTGGGCTGGATAATTTCTTGCTGTCCTGAGTGCTGTGGGATCTTCCACAGCATCTTTGGCCTTGACCCACTAGATGTTAGTGGCATACACTCACCCCCCACCCCTAGATATGAACCAAGAACATCTCCAGACATTGCCACTGAACCCTGGGGGAGGCAAAATTGCCCCTGGTTGAGAGCCACTGTTGTATAGGATTCAAAGCCTGAGCTCAGGCATCCCTCTGCCTGGGTTCTAATCCCAGCTGCATCACTTGTAGTCTGTGCAACTGAGTAACTCTGCCTCAGATTCCTCATCTGTAAAATAGATGGTGGCACCTCAGAGGTCGCTTGAGAATTAAATTATTAATCATTCAAATGATTAGTACAGTTCCTAGAATATAGTAAAATGCACAAAATTTGTGAGCTTTGTTTATCGAAAGAAAAAAATCTACTTCTAGATATGAGGGAAAAGATTGTAAATAGGTAAGTACACCTAATATAAGAAAGAAACTGGACCCCACACACCACTGTCCACAAGGAATTGGACTCTTCCACAGGGTCCTGGAAACCCCTCTCTGTGCTGGTTCTTTCCTGGGACCTGGATAAAGTCCCAGCATGTCCCCAGCATTTTCTGGTGCTTCCAGCCACAAGGACAGTCTCATTTCCATAATTAAAATGTTTAGTCTAATGTATAAAACTCTAAACTTAATTTTAAGGTAGCATTTTCCCGCTTCTAACTTCACATGGGAGAGGGAAACTGGGGGCTTCTCCCTCATTCACCTTGTCCTCCAGGAGGCTGCACCTGGGACCCCTCCAGGTTTGGCCTATGTGAGGAGGGGACAAAGCCTTCCATGGCTGGCACTGCACACTCTGCTGTGAAGTTCTCTGGGCTGGGAAGGTGCTCATGGCTCTTACTTTGGTCAGTTTCTCAGAAACTCCCCCATGGCCAACCCCTGCTGCAGATCCCAGGATTCAGGTGGCACCCTTCCTTCTGCTTGCCGCTTCTGAAGATTCTTCAGCACCAGGGGGTTCACCCTCTGGGGCGGGGGGCTCTCCTGCAGGTACCTTCCAGAGGGCTCTCATCTGATCTCCAGGAAACTGCACCTGTGCCCCCACTCCCTGTCATGGGTGAAACTTAGGACCTTAGCTGTACCTCCACACCCTAACCCCAGGGGAGCCCCTGAAGCCTGGTCACTTGGATTAAGGTGAAGAGGAGCAGCTTGCCCCTTTGGCCATGGAGCAGAGAGGGATAAGTGGCAAGGGGCCTGTGGTGTTCCATCATTTCCTCCCAGAGGAATCACCAGGCTCTAGGCTTCTCTTACCTTGGCCCCTTCTATGGGGGGGTGGCTGATGCTGGCAGGACCGCAGTGGGTACTCGTGCAGCCCCCATCATTTAGGATGTGTGGGACATGGTCTTGGAGGTCTCAGCCAAAACAGAGAGAAAAGGTTTATTTCAACATCTTGATGGCTTCACTTCTTGTGTCACTTGTGTTACAGATGGCATCTCTGTATTCCTGAGAGGTCCTGACCATGTTCTCTGTCCTCTTCTTAACAAGGCAGTGATTATGTGAGCCAGGTCCCAGCTAACATCCTGGCTCCTTGGGAAGTTTGCATTTCATGGGTAACAGGCTCCTTAACTGAGCTCTGGGGATTTCTCTAGAAACTAGGCTGCCTGGGCATGGTGCCAAATGCTGCCGCTGATTACTCCCTGGCTACCAGGCTCCTTAGGAAGTCGCATTCAGTTTTGCATCCACACATTTAGTGTGAGCTGGGCCCAGCCTTGGACTCTTAAAGGACAAAATAACAAGTGCATTCAGGGTGATGAATTAGATCCTACAGGGCATGAAAAGGCCACCTCAGCTTCCAAAGCTGCTAGCTGTTAGTCAGGAAATACTTACAGAATAGAGGGGCCTGGTTTGCTGCAGGTTAAGGCATTTAAATGTTCTAAAGTAGGAAAGTGATTTTTAGATGGAGTGGAGTGAACTTGGTGGAGACAGTTAGAACTTCAACACTGGGCCCCTGGGGCCAAGTTAGAAAAAAGGTTCTCCAGTGGTGCCCCAGACAAGCCACATCCACACGACCTCACCTGGGAACCTATTAGAAATGCAAACTCAAGGGCACCACATCAGACCTACCTCAGAAACTCTGGGGTTGGGCAAAGGATTTTGTATATTAACAAGCTCTCTAGGTGAGTCTGATGCTGCCAGAGTCTAAGAAGCATGCTTTAAAGATACTTGGGGTAGGGGAAGGGGAGCAATAGACACACCCCGTGGTTTGCCCGGTGGCAGAAGACTACAAGATGGAAATTTGAGCTTGGTCCACAGTGGGGTTTAGCAGTAGGATAGTGAGAGCTATGTTTAATTCATCATGACCAGCTTCCTCTAAAAGGTACAGGAGCCAGGGGAGAAAAGAAGCATATGATAAAAATAAAAGAATATATCTTTCTAGAGCCCACACGATGCAACTGGTGTGACTTATGGAGCACAGTGGAGAAGCAGAAGTTGGATGGTGAGAGCAAGAACAGAATGGTTGGCCAAACCCTGGCCCAGGGACTGACTTCCTTCCTTCCTTCCTTCCTTCCTTCCTTCCTTCCTTCCTTCCTTCCTTCTTTCAACAAAGATTAATTGAACACTGATTATGGGTCACATGTATGTAATATGCTCAGTCTGATAAATTATGATACAGAATCATTATTTGCATTTAGAAGAAAATGTACCACACAGAGTGAAAAGAGAGGGTGATGTATACAGATGGTTAGCTCGAACTTGGAAAATAATCTGTAAGGCAGCCTTCTGAAAGCATTCGGGGCAGGAGTGAACTACCATTCTCTCCCCATTTGTGCCCAAAGTCATCGCTGTATCACAAGTCAGTTTACTTATTTGAATAAGAACTCCGAGCCATCAATAAAAGATTACATTATACCCATGCACTTCTATTAACAAGATGGGAAAACAGGAAATAAAAACTTAGAGAAATTTATATTAAAAATGGCAAATGCAGTGTATTTTGGACCTTACTCTCCCATCCCCATTTTGTGCCTTCTAATCTTCCTCAGATAATAGTTTTTGAACTTGACCGTGGGATAGTAAAATTAAACAAAAAATTGAATACATGGACAATAGACTAGTGGTTACCAGAAGGTAGGGAGGAGCAGGGAGAAGGGAGGTAGTTGGGGTAAAAGGGGTCAAATATGTGGTGACAGAAAGAAATCTAATTATGGGAGGGGAACATACAATAAGGCATATATATATGCCTTACTGTTAAATTGTACACCTGAAACTTACTGGATTTCATTAACCAATGTCACCAAAAAAAAAGAAAAAGACTTAAAAAAAGAGAAGAATGTCTTGATTCAGGTGTCACTATTTAAATTACAGCTGTCATTTCTTTTTCCATGGGGAAAACTAATTAGTCTTCATTAAACAGTCCTATTTATGCTCAGATTATAATAGCTCCAGAAACAAATGGGCATTTCTCAATGTATTCTGTCACGTTTTCTCTGCATCTTAATTTATAGATCACTTCAAATTTCCATTGTAATCATCACCATCCTCACTCAAAATAATTGCCAAGAATTTAATAGAAACTTCAAAATCCATTTAGCTTAAACAGTGCATTATTGAAGGGTCACCTCTCAGCCACTGAAGCCAGCTACATAAGATACTTTTCACTGAGTGGCTCCTGGGTAAATGCATTTCATTTAAGCAGCTTTCTATTGGCCATAAGATTACCATAAATAGGTAAGGAATTCCCTAAAACAAGGCTTATTTTTGATATAGTCAATCCACTTGCAATTTTTGTGTACAAATAAAGATGTTTATCAGATAAACTCGTCCTCTTCAGGGGATGTCCTCCCCCCTGCCCGCCCCCCACCACACACACAATAGTTTGGCTGTTACTTCTGGGTTCTTGGATGTGTTTCAGACTTGAGTCCTCAAGGAATGAGGTAGCCTTCTCCAACATTCAAAAATGCACTGTCCTATGAAACTAATGCATTATTGTATGTTAGCTTTATTTTAATAAAACTCTTAAAAAAAAACTTTAAAAAAATGCATTATCCTAGAAATCCCCAGATCTTTGGGCTTGAAAAGCAATAGAAATTCACAAAGATAACAACGCTGTAACTGGCCCAATGTACCCTCCTAGCATAGGCACCCACACTGCTCCTCCACACAAGTATATATCCTCTTTTTCAAGGTGTACGTTTTGGCTATGATATTCAGACCTGTTTTATTTCAAGAACTCAGTCTTTCTATCAGCAACAGGCTTGGAATGAGAAAATCCAGGTTTGAGTCTTGATTCTGTCACGTAGTCCTGAATGTCACATTATTTAAATACTATACTTAAAATAAAAACATGAGATCCCTTTGATATGTATGTTATTGTGTCATGTTAACAGAAAGGACAAAAAAATCCTTTCTCATTATATTTGAGGCTTGCATTCAAAGCCATTCAGGCACCAATTAAAGATTAAAGAAGCTGTAATTTTCTTTCTAAACACTGGAGGTCCATAAGAATGAAAATGTTAGGTTAGGACCGGGGAGATTGGGTCCTTAGGGTAACTGGCACAGAAACTTGCACCCCACAAAGGATAATCATTGATTTCTTTTTGTTTTTTTTGAAATATATTTTAATGGTTTCAAATATATGGGAATTTGACCATCCTATGAATTCACCTATAATTTCATGGGTGAGTTGCATGTTGGGCAGTATGTACACATGCATGGAGTAGGCTCTCGTTCTTTACTGCTTGGGTTTGACGTTCTTCTTCTTCCCTGCTCAGGGAATGTCTTTCTGCTGTGAGGCAAGCTTTTCTCTTTCAAACTCTATTCGCTGTTTTAGGCTTTTGAAAGCAAAAGCCAGGAAGACATCGATTATTTCTGCTTTCTGTCTAGCTGTATGTTTGAGGTGATAAACCTCACAGCCTGCTTTCTGATTGACTAAGAAAAAGAGAAAGGAAATATAAACTGATACCCAAAAAACTGTCCAGTTGGTGCCAACTGAGGTCATGTTGTGGCAATCAGCTAGTCTGAAGGGTCTGAGAAGGCTTCCCTAATAGGTCTGACGTCTGGGCAGGGAGGGCTCGTCTGTGGCTGTCTACCAGAGAGTCTGCACATAACCTCTCCAGCATACAATCCTCATTTTCTTAGTGGGATCTAGCTTAAGCTCTTTTGGAAGAATATAGACAGGACTTTGGGACCAAGATGGACTCCAGTATGAGTTGTGTTGAGAAGAAACTGCAAAGGATAGTGACTCTAAGCTCCGGGGGGGCAATTGCATCATTCTTTCAGGGTACGTCCTCGTCTAGTTGTATTCTACACTGAAGCAGTGGACATTTATGCTTTCATGCCAACTAGAGCAAGCCACTGGGTTTGTACATGTATTGGAACCAGGTTATATAGGATATTTTGGGGAAAACAGCCTGGAGAAGTGAAGTTGTCCCCGACATATCACGGACCCAAAAATATTTGTTGAATTAGTCAGTGAAAGCAGAAGGAGAAAAAAGTTTCATCTGACTCCAGGTGGGTTACCCACATGAGCTCAGCCCAAGCCCCAGTTTAGCTGGTCCTCAACAATGCCACCATGAAATATTTACAGATCTGAGTGGGTGCACCCACCCATACCTGTCATTCTGCCATAACATTTTTTTCCATTATTTTATATTTTTATTTCTCTTATAAAATACACCATTTCAGATCTACTATCCCTGATAATGACATTTCATGAAAATTCCACAATTTTGACATCATTATTTAAAATTAAGAAGTCTGATTATATCTTACATTATAAGATAATGTAAGATAATGTTTCAAGTAAAAGTTAAAATTTATTCAAGTTAAAGTATCTTCTCTTCCTTTAATTTAGGCCCTCAATTCTTTTTTTCCCGGCGACCCACTCAGGTGAAAAAGTAACTGATCTTGTCTTCCTTCACTTACTTCTCTCTCTCTCCTGTTTGCACTACCAGGACAAAGATTGGAGTAAAGTAGGCAAAAGTCTGACCATTAATGCTGTTTAATGCTGCCTTAAGTGAACTTTCTCTCAGTTTCCTGATGTAGGCAAATGCTCAGATTGACCTCTTGCTACCTTTCTTCTGCTCTACCTCCTAGAGGTACATCATAGAGCTACTTAAGTAGAATCCCTTTGAGACGACTCAAGCTCAGGTACACTACCTGGGATCTGATTGACTTGTGGGGGATCTTATGTATCTCTGGTTTACCAAATGACAGATGTACAGTTTCAGAAATTAGCACTCTCTCTCTTTCCTACTGTCCACGTTTCCTCACTAGCTTCAGCCTTATGCTCCTGCAGGCAAGAAGTAGGCATGGATTTCTGTGTTTCTAAATTCACATACACTTTCAAATATTTGAGAACCCATATCAAGCCCTCCCAAAAGTACTACCTAAAACTCTCACTAAGAAGGTCAGGAAAGGATAAAAAAAATGTCTTCTACTTTTACAATTCTCTTTAAGAAAATGTCTTTTAAGTTTCTAGTCTTTTATCTAAGCTATTGAGGCTATGGCCACTGTCCACTTTGTTCATTTTGTATTAGGTTCTTTTTTATTTATTTATTTTTCAATTACAGTTGACATGCAATATATTAGTTTCAGGTATACAACATAGTGGTTAGACATTTATATACCTTACAAAGTGATCACTCCAATAAGTCTAGTACCCAACTGATGCCATACGTAGTTATTACAATATTATTGACTATATTCCTTATACTGTACTTTACATCCTCATGACTATTATTGTAACTGGCAATTTGTAATTCTTAATCCCCCATACTCCCAACTCCCCTCCTATATGGCTACTATCAATTTATTCTCTATATCTATGAGTTTGTTTTGTTTATTTTGATTTTTAGATTCCACATATAAGAAAAATCATGTAGTATTTGTCTTTGTCTGAATTATTTCACTTAGCATAATACCCTCTAGGTTCACCTATGTCGCAAATGGCAATATTTCATTCTTTTTTATGGCTGAGTAACATTCCATTGTATGTATGTACCATATCTCCCTTATCCATTCATATATCGGTGAGCACTTAGGTTGCTTCTCTATTTTGGCTGTTGTAAACAATGCTGTGATAAACATAGAAGTGTTTATACTTTTTCAAATTAGAGTTTTGGATTTTGTTGGATAAATACCCAAAAGTGGAATTGCTGGGTCATGAGGTAGTGCTATTTTTACTTTTTTTGAGGAATCTCCATACTATTTTCCATAGTTGCTGCCAAATTTACAATCCCACTAACAATGCACAAGAGTTCTCTTTTCTCTACATTCTCACCAATACTTGTTTGATTTTTGGTGATAACCATTCTACAAGTTTGAGTTGATAACTCACTATATTTTGATTTGCTCTTCTCTGATGATTAGTGATGTTGACTGAGCATCTTCTCATCTGTCTATCGACCATCTGTATGTCTTCTTTGGAGAAATGTTCATTCAGGTCCTCTGCCCATTTTTTAATTAGATTGTTAGTTTTTTTGGTATTAAAGTGAGTGAGTTCTTTAAAAATTTTGAATGTTAACCCTGTATCAGATGAATCACTGGCAAATATCTTTTCCTATTCATTGGCTGTCTTTCTGTTTTGTTGATTTTTTTTTTCCTGTTAGAAACCTTTTAGTTTGATGTAGTCCCATTTGTTTATTTTGTCTTTTGTTTCCTTTGCCTGAGGAGACATATCTATAAAAATATTTTTAAGAGCAATGTCAGAGAATTTACTGCCTATGTTTTCTTCTAGGAGTTTTATGGTTTCAGGTTTTACATTTAAGTCTTTAATCCATTGTGAGTTTATTCTTGTATATGGTGTAAGAGAGTGATCTAGTTTTGTATTTTTGCATGTATCTGTCCAGATTTCCCAACACCATTTGTTGAAGAGATTGTCTTTACTCCATTGTATATTCTTGCCTCCTTTGTCATAGATTAAATGAGTCTATAGGTGTAGGTTTATTTCTGATCTCTCTATTCTGTTCCATTGATATATGTGTCTGATTTCATGCCAGTACCATGCTGTTTTGATTACTATAGCCTTGTATGTTATCAGGTAGCATGATACCTCCAACTTTGTTCTTTCTCCATATTGCTTTGGCTATGTGGGGTCTTTCATAGTTCCCCACCACAGCATAGGATTTTGAAACCCCTCATGAGAAGGTTATAACAATCACCAAAAAGCTGCCAGGAAGAACAGTTATTAAGCAATGCTCTGTAGAAGTGAGGGGTTTTCTGGGCTCTGTGTTTCCATGGTGGGGAAACTCTTCATGTGACCATTTCTCCAGTATTGTTTTTCTTGAATCTTGACTTTTTTTAAATGAAATTACATGCTGACTCTTTATATTCCCCATTGCCTTAGAATATTTTGCCTTAATAGCATTAATTATCTCTTCCTTTTTAACATGACTTTTTGGGCTCATGTGATTCCACTGGTATCCAGTTTTGGAAGAAGTTTAGATTCCATTATAGCTTGTGGTTGGAGGGCCTCAGAAGGGTAACTACTCCTCAGGAGAAGGTAGGAGAGGAGAAGACACCCAGAAATGACCCCCAAGAGAAGATTATTAGCAACCAAATGATTTCTTCTGCCTCTCTTCACAATAGCTCCCCCCTCCCTGTCCATGTATCACATGAATCATTACGATGTTGGTAGGAGTATAACTGGAAGGCACTATGTAGTGGGAGAGTTTGTTTTTTCTTGTGGAAGACTTGTTCAGAATGCATGCTTTAGAGCAAAATGAGAAACACTTTTGTCCTTTGTCTTCTGTTAAGTCACTCCAGTGTCTTAATAAGTAGTTTGAACGCTAGCTAAAATTGTAAAATATTGAAGTCTCAGAACTGGAAACATAGGGCAAAGAGATACAATGCAGGTTCCTGGAGGTGCTTTGTTTGGGTGGGAGTAAAGAGAAAAATGGAGTACCAGTGGAAGGAAAGCATGGACTGAGATGAGACTATCTCCAACCAACACCATAATCTTGGCTCTAGTGTTTCCACTGCACTGGTTTCCAGGGCCAATCACTTAGCTAGAAGGGGCAAGGACAGGCTCTGGCTGTCTTGATCTGGCCTGGGGATCATCCATTTTCAGAGAGAAAGTGAGCAGTGATTGGCTTGGAGTTTGCGCTGAGCTGTTCAGACTTTGCCCTTAATAGGGTAGCCCCTGCCCACGTTCCCACATATCGGCTGACTCACTGGAGGACTTTCCACCACTTGTAATTTCATCTCAACTAAAACAAATGGGATTGCCTTGCTGCGTTCCTCCACCCCACACAGGCACTGGTTTGCTGTACCAACCACATTAATGATGAAGGGCAGGAAGGGGAACAACAGTGACCTTTGCAGGGAGCTTGCTGTACTTCAGAGTTATGAATAGCTCAGCACCCTTGGGAAGACTTCTCAAGTTCATTTTTTATAGTTAAACTTTTGGTTAAGATGGGAAAGTTATTCTGAGTAACAACTCTTTTCTTCCCCTTGAGTCCCCATGATAAAAAGTGATGCTTTCTATTTCGAACTTCGTGTTTAGTAAACATAGCTCTCAGTTCTGGAAAAAAAAAGTGAATTGCTTTCTTAAGGTCAGTGAGATTTTTGCTGCTTGCATTGATGACACAGCCTTTCGGTCTTGGGTGGTTTTTGTTGACCTCTGTGAGGACTGCTTACTCCAGAGTCATGACAGGGCCTGAACTTTTAAAACACTAGTGACATTCCTAGCAAGCTATAAAATGTTGCAGTAAATCTGAAAAAAAAATTTTTTTCAACTAAATGAGATGGTTGCTATTTTGAACACAGGGAAATTGCTACAAAATGGCTTTTTGTTTATGGCCTGACTGCACTCTTCATGTTTTAGGCTTCTACTAAGTGAGTTGGCTCTCTGCCACTGCTTCTTCCCTTATCCCACTGTGGGATGTCCTAGGTCATGAAGGAACAGGTGGGAGCATATTTTCAAAGCCCTCCGTTACCTCTAGCTGGAGACTTGCTGAAATTGAAGTCCTTGATGTGGTGCATTCTAGTGGTCACAATGTTAATAGTTGCAGAGATTTCAGGATGGTGTGAACAGGAAGCAGTGACACTGCAGATCTGTAGAAAGCATATTATTTTTAGCACTAGCAGGCCTCACTGACAGCTCTGGGTCTGACAGAGATCACAGAGGAAGGCCCTGGTCAGTCTGATTCCTGCTGCCTATCAGCTAGGTAATCCCAGGGATCTGCCTAATCTTCTTCATCTATAAAACAATAGAGAAGACTAGGTCAGAGGTTCTCAAACCAGAGAATTCATGAGAATCATCTGGGCAACATATCAAAAACAAGAATGACAAGCCAACTTTCAGAAATTCCACTTTTAAAGGTTTCCCATTGATGTTGAATCTGATGATCTATGGACCACAGTTTAGAAAATGTCAGACCACATAGAAGACTTCTTGCCTCCAGAGTCTCTAAGGGGCCCTAGATTTATATTAAATTGGCTTCTTTCTGGTTTGCTTTGGTGTTCCATTTATTTTCATATACACAAACTATTTTTTAATTATTGAGGGAATTTACAATTTATCACAATTACATTTGAAAACATTTAAGAGAATAATAATTCTAAGATGAGTTTCTTTGGGCAAAGGGCTAAGTACACAAAGGAAACAGATGAGGAGTTGGCTGCATATCAGTTATTCTACAAAAAATGTTCTAGGGAAAAACTATATGGAGTTGTAATTCTTCCGAATATTTTTTTTTCCCCATTTCCCTTCTCTCCTGCTTCCCTCAGTTCATCTTACGCTTTATTATTAGGCTCCCTTTATTACAACTGGTGAAGGCGATAAGGAAATAGTCGCTGCAAAATGTAAAAGCAAATAAGAACCATGGATTCAGAGCTTCTCAAAAGTTGACCTCAAAACTTGACCTGGTTTATATACACATCCAATGTTGTTATGAAGCCCCTTTCTTTGGCTATTGGAGATTTTTATCAAAATAGGAGAAGCCATTACCAGTTTTTACTGTGATTCACAACATTGAAACTTGAATCAAAAGACGAAGAAATTGAAAATCATCTGGTCATGACAAAAAAGTTGAAGATACAACTTTAATCACCATAAAGCCAGAATTCCCAAATAAGACATTTTTGGATCTTTGCATCTGATAGTTCAAGTATTTCAACAGCAATTTCCCCCCTAATGATGGTACAAATTCCTCACATTCATTCTTTTATTCAGGAAATATTCATTGAGGTACCCAGAACTAGGGATACAGTGTGAAATGAAGACATGGACCCTGCCCCACAAATGCCACTTTGACAATTGCTATAAACAAAGGCACTCTGCTCTGGGAGGTCAGGGGAAGCCTTCATGAAGAGGTCACATTTGACAAACGAGCTGATATTTGAAGACCGGTAGGAGAGAACTAAATGAAGCGAGGATGGAAAGATGTCCTGGGTAGAGGAAACAGCATTCACAAAGCCACAAGGCAGAGAGGAACTGGTAGGTACAAGCTACTGAAAAATAGCTTCCATGGGAAAATAACAAATCACATCTCCCTTGGACAAAGGAAGAGAACAAAATCATGACCTGGGGATCTAGATATGTTCTCAGAGATGTCTTCTGAACCAAGCTGCCTGATACACAGTTTAATATAAAACCTGTTATTAAATTTTACAGTAGGAAATTTAAAGCACATGCTGTTTTATTTTTAATTTTCCTTTGACTTCACTTCCAATAATGAACAAAATTCACTTAGTTTACTTTTCAAGTTGATGAAATATCTTTTCTGGTTGCTAATTAAAGTCACTTAAAGTGAATTTTGATTAATCTGGGAGAGGAAATTCTGTATATCTTAATTGAAAACATTTTGAACCAATAGATAACTGCACTAAATTATTCAGGAAATAGCAGGGCAATAGGTTAGGACTTTTTTTTAAATTCCAACTTTAAAGGATTAATTTCTCCAAACTCTTACAACAGTCTTACTTAAAAGAGTTTTCAAAATCTCGGTTGGCTACAAATGACTTATCTCTACTAATTAGAAATAAACATCTTTCTGGCTTATGTCAACATGCATAATTTCAACAATAATCATACTCTTTAAATATACAAAGGCTAATATATTATTCCTACATATTTCTATCTTATTTAAACTTCCCAACATCCTATAACTGGTAGATAGTGGGGAGATGATCTCCAAGAATGATAAATGAGATTGTCTTTTTATTTTAAACTATAATATAGGTACATAATGAATCAGAGCTAACAGCCAGTCACCTTGAAAGGAAATATTGAGCATGAGGTGTTACCTAAAGAAAGAATGTCTATGTTAGTCAGGAGAAGGATTAAGTGCAAAGTTCACACTATGGTCTACAAGCTGGCTCTTGCACGATTTAGCTCCTGCCTACTTCCTTAGACTTACTCTCTGCTACTCTCTCGCACACTCAGCCCTAGCCGTTCTGTTTTGCTTGCTGTCCCTGGAACACACACAAAGCTTATTCCTACTTCAGATACTTTCCACTTGCTGTTCTCTCTGCCTGGAATGCTCTTCCTCCTGATATTCTCATGGCTCACTCCCTCACTTCCTTTAGGTCTGAGGCTTTCTCTGACCAAGCTATCTAAAAGAGCCTTGCCGTCACTCTTCATCTTCTTCCTTGCTTACTTTTTTTCTGTATATAGTAATAGACTTTATTTTTCAGAGCAGTTGAAGGTTCACAGGAAAACTGAGTGGAAATTGCAGAAATTTCCCATATATCTCTTGCCTCCACACATGCACAACCTCTCCCATCATCAACATCCCCCACGAGAGTGGTACATTTGTTAGAATCAATGAACCTACATTAACACATCATTATCACCCCAAGTCCATAGTTTACATTAGGGTTTATTCTTGGTCTTATACATTCTATTGGTTTGAACAAAGTGTGATGACATGTGGCCACAATTATAATATCATACAGGATCTTTTACTCCCTTAAAAATCCTCTGTGCTCCACCTATTCTCTTCCTTCCCCATAACCCTTGACGATCACTGGTTTTTTCACTGTCTCCATAGTTTTATCTTTTCCAAAATGTCACATACTTGGAATCTTATAATAGTAGCTTTTTCAGATTGGCTACTTTCACTTAGTAATATGCATTTCAATTTTTTTTCATAGCTCAATAGTTCATTTCTTTTTAGTACTAAATAATATTCCACTGCCTGGATGTACCAGTTTATTTATTCATTCTTTTATTGAAGAACATCTTAGTTGCCTCCAAGCTTTAGACACATATTTTGCTATTTATTTATTTATTTATTTATTTATTTATTTATTATCTGTATTTCCCTATCCCTCAAGCATCCTAAGGGCAAAGACACTGACTATTTGTTCATTCTTATATCCCAATGCCTATAATACTGACTGCACATGATAGGTTCTCAAAATAAATATTTTATAGAATAATGAATTGATGAATGAGAGTTAAATATAGAGAAAAGGTAAACTGAATGAGCATTACAAGTAACTGTAAAGTACTGTCCAAGAGATGTGCCCGTTGGTCAAAGGACTCAGCCTGCTCAGTCTCTGTAGCAGGACAGGGCCTAAAGAGTTTGCTTTAGTTAGTGACTAAGTGTGCAGACAAGATTTCTGTTTAAAGAAGAATATAAGAATCAAAGAGAGATTGCAAGAGAGAAGGTATTTGCAATATTTTAAATTATGGATCTGTATCTAGAATAGCTAGAGCCTTCAAATCAACAGGTAAAGAATATCAATAGCAATAAGGAAAAAATGGGCAAAAAAATGAACAGGCAATTTACAGAAGAGAATCTCACAAGACTAGCAAGTATACAACATGTTTAAAACCTTTACTTGTTAGGAGAATGCAAATATATCAATAATAAGGGATAAATTTACAAAATTAGACTTGAAAAACTTACATGTGGATGATGGAGACTTAATGTCAATGAACCCTTATATAAATATATATATATATATAGTACAGGCAGTCATTTCTTCCTTGATACAAGTCTGTGAAGTGGGTACTATGATTACTCTGTCTTACAGAAAGGTAAATTGGAGTATATATACATTCTGCAAGAATATAACCGAATGAAAAGAAACAACTTAAGAACATAAATGTGGATGGAGATGGCAGGACAGAAAATGAGTGATATGAGAGCCCTGGCATGAACCACAAAGGACAATTGGTCCTGAATTAGAATACTTAGCTCAGCTTGAAGTCTTGAAGAAAGAAGAGAAAGAGAGGGGGAGGAAGGAAGGAAGGAAGGAAGGAAGGAAGGAAGGAAGGAAGGAAGGAAGGAAGGAAGGAAGGAAGGAAGGAAGAGATGATGGAAGGGAGAGAAATGGGAGCAGAAAGGGAGAAGGAAGAGAAAGAGAAGGGAAAAGGAAGGGAGGGAAGTAGAAAGGAAGGAAGCAAGGGAGGGAATGAAGGAAGGAAAAAAAAATGTTTGTAGACTTTAGAACCCAGTTGCCTGGTTTGAATTCAGGCTCTGCTACTCATGAGCTGGATCACCTAGAATTAATTAACTTCTCTATATTTTAGTGTGCCTGTCCATATGGTAAGTAATAATAGTATCTACTTCATGGGCTATACGAAGTTCATAGAACAGTGCTGTGGCATGAGTTAGCAATCTGTAACTGTTAACTGTTCATCTTACAGGAGTGGAGTAAGGATGCTTAGGCCATATGAGCCTAATCTGGCTGGTAGGAAAACAGCAGGAAACTGCAATAGCAGGTGCCCAGTCCCAGGGGAGCAAGGCCATGGGGTTTCCAAGAAACTTGAAGCAGCTCAGGGGGAGGAAGGTGTCCTGTATTAATTTTTAAAATATCATGACATTGTGTGGTGTTTTTTATCATCTCAACATTACGCATGAAGAAGCTCAGCATCAGAGGAGTTGGAGCAGTGGGGCAGAAAATGAACACTGCACTTCAAAGCTGGTGCCCTTTGCTAGTGTT
This sequence comes from Eidolon dupreanum, assembly GCA_028627145.1. Lineage (NCBI taxonomy): Eukaryota > Metazoa > Chordata > Mammalia > Chiroptera > Pteropodidae > Eidolon > Eidolon dupreanum. Next base: position 77,561,287 of record CM053502.1, on the reverse strand, counting down.
TCAAAATTCCTGCCAGATAGGAATTTGGGGAATTTTTGAATTCCAGAAATTAATTACATTATGCTTAATATAATTCCAACATTCTTCATACTCTTTACTCATTATTATTAAGATCTAAAATTTCGTTTTATAAATTAAAAAATTAAGTTTAGTTGTATCTACAAACAGCTTTAACCTATAGATCAGTGCTAATACAAATATAACATGAAACACATGTTAAGTATTTTAAATGTTCTTGTAGCCACATTTAAAAAGTAAAAAGAAACATGTGAAATTAATTTTAATGATATATTTTATTTAAGCCAATATTTCCAAAATGTTATTATATCAATATATAATCAATATAAAACCTATTAAGATATTTTGTTTCTTTTTATTCATACTCATTCTAGCACATCTCAATTTGAATGAGTTACATTTCAAGTGTTCAGTAGATACAAGTGGCCAGTGGCTACTATAATAGATAGTGCAGTTATAGAGAATATTCAAACAATGAGAAATGCCAGCAAATATTAGGTATAGTATTTGAATAATGTAACACTTAATAGTACTACACAGAATCACTTATGAGATTGTCAAAGAACTAATTTTGCTTCTAAAACTTATTTCATAGAACTCCACTTGTAGGATTTGTAAAGTACACAATGTATATAAAATTATTAAAATTTGTGTTTTTTTGCAAGAGTGAGTCACCACTTGCAACAGATAAGCCACGGACACACACACACACACATAAGGCAGCAGCATCAGAGGCTCTGATTGATGAGATCATGGCCATTCTGTGTTTCTGTCCCAGTTCCCAGAAATGTCACCCTTAACCTTCACCTCTTCACATCGGCTCTTGCTTGACATCATTGGATTGCTTAGAACAAGCAATATCTCTATGTAGATTGTTAAGCTTTATTGAATTATAATACTTTTCCCAGTTTTCCCAATTTCTTGATTAATTTTTCTTGAGATTCATTAAAGCATATACATTTCCTAAGAAATGTTAGGAAGAAATTTATACATGGAAACATCCCCTTATTGTCTGGGCTTTGCTGTTACAGTGGCTACAACAAAGATGGTACCCTTGGATGACTGTGTGGAGTAAACATGACATTGAAAAGGACTACAAGTGACTTTTTCTATCTTTGACATGCTTAAAGATTCCCTTTTCTTTCAGTTCAACTGAATTATTCTATCAAAAATATACTACATTTGTGTTAATAATTTAAGTGCTTGACCATTAGGTAATAATTTAATCAGAAGGTGGAGAGAACTGTCCTAACAAAGGTTGACTATTGGAAAATTACATCAATAAGTAATCTAATTATCATTGTCTTGACCTTGTTGCATAGCAACAAAGGCACTAAAATTCAAATTTCTTCATCTTGAGATGAAGGGGAAGATGTAAGAAAATATTGTTAAGAAAATTTATTCCAGAACAAAGTATTTCAAGTGAATAGACTGAGTTAGATACTTTAAAAAAATAAATAATTAAAATAAAATGTCTCATATAATTCTTATCTACCGAGATCATGACCTGAGTTAGGTAGTTAATAAAAAATTATAGGGCATCATAAAAAGTGATGAATATATCTTCTTTATCCATTTATTTATTGATGGCCTTTCATACCTTGGCTGTAACAAATAATGCTGCAATGAACATAAGAGTGCTAATATCTCTTCAAGTTAGTGTTTTCATTTTTTTCGAATACTCAGAAGTGAAATTGCTGGGTCAATGATAGTACTATTTTTAATATTTTGAGGAATCTCCATGTTGTTTAACACTGTGGCTGCACCAATTTAAAATCTCATCAACAATTCAAGAATCCCACCACATTCTTGCCGATACTTTTTTGTTGTCTTTTTTATAACAGCCATTCTGATAGGTGTGAATTGATATCTCACTGTAGTTTTAATTTGCATTAATGATGTTGGGCATCTTTTCATGTGTCTGTTGGCCATCTGTATGTCTTCTTTGGAAAAATATCTGTTTGGGTTTTTGGCCCATTTTGGATTAGTTTTTTTGTTTTTGTTTTTGTTTTTTTTTTGTTGTTTGTTTTGTTTTTGATGTTGAGTTGTATGAGTTCTTTATAAATTTTGGATATTAACTTCTTATCAGAAATATTATTTGCAAATATCTTCTCCCATTCAGCAGGTTGTCTTTTCATTTTGTTGATGGTTTCATTTGCTATGCAAAAGCTTTTTAGTTTGATGTGGTCCCTTTTTTCATTTTGTCTTTTGTGACCCTTGCCCAGAGAAATATATCAGAAAAAATATTACTAAGAGAAATATCAGGAAGTTTACTGCCTATGTTTTCATATAGAAGTTGTATGGTTTTGTCTCTTACATTTAAATCTTTAATCCATTTGGGGTTTATTCTCATGTATGGTGTAAGAAAGTAGTCTAGTTTCATTTTTTTGCCAGTAACTGTTCACTTTTTCCACCATCATTTATTGAAGAGATTGTCTTTACCCCACTGTATATTCTTTCATCCTTTGTCGTAGATTAATTGACCAGAAAAGCATAGGTTTATTTCTGGTCTTCGTATTTTGTTTCATCGGTATATGTGCCTGTTTTTGTGCCAGTACCATGCCATTTTTATTACTATAGCTTTATAGTAGAGTTTTAAATCAGGAAGTGTGATACTTTCAACTTTATTCTTCTTTCTCAAGATTGCTTTGACTATTCAGTTTGGCTTTCTCAAGATTGCTTTTGCTATTTGGCTTTTGTGGTTCCATATAAATTTTAGAATTATTTGTTCTAATTCTGTGAAAAATCCCATTGGTACTTTGATAGAGATTGCATTGAATGTGTAGATTGCTTAAGATACTATGAAATTTTAGCAAATTAATTCTTCCAATTTATGAGCACAGTATATCCTTCCATTTATTTTTATCTTTTAAAATTTTTTTATCAGAGCCTTACATTTTTCAGGGTATAGGTCTTTTATTACCTCCCAGGTATTTTATTCTTTTTAATGCAATTATAAGTGGAATTTTCTTAAATTCTCTTTCTGATAGATTATTATTAGTGTGTAGAAATTCAAATAATTTCTGAATATTAATTTTTGTATGCTGCAACTTTACTGAGTTCATTTATTAGTTATAATAGTTTGTTAGTGGAATCCTTAGGGTTATCTATGTATAGTATCATATCATCTGAAAATAGTAACAGTTTTATTTCTTTATTTCGAATGTTTTTTTTCCCCCCTGTCTGATTGCTGTGGCTAGGAGTTCCAATACTATGTTGAATAAAAGTGGTGAGAATGGACATCTTTGTTCCTGACTTAGAAGAAAACTTTCAGCTTTTTACTGTTGAGTATGATCTTAGGTATGGGTTAGTCATATATGGCCTTTATTTTGTTGAGGGATATGTTTCCCCTATACTTCCTTTGTTAAAGTTTTTACCATAAATGGATGTCGAATTTTGTCAAATGCTTTTTCTGCATCTATTGAGAAAATCATATAATTTTTTCCCTTTGTTTTTTTATGTGATATATCATGTTGATTGATTTGAAGATATTGAACCATCCTTGCATTACCAAAATAAATTCCACTTGATCTTGATATATGATCCCTTTAATAAATTGTTGAATATGTGCTTTGCTTTGTTGAGGATTCTTCATCTATGTTCATCAGAGACATTGGACTGTTATTTTCTTTTTTTGTAGTGTTTTTGTCAGATTTCAGTATCAGGATAGTGCTGGCCTTATAGAATGAGTTTGGAAGTTTTCTTTCCTCTTCATTTTCTTGAAATAGTTTAAGAAGAGTAGGTATTCTTCTTTGAACATTTGGTGAAATTCACCTGCGAAGCCATCTGGTCTTGGACCTTTTTTGGGGGTGAGTTTTTTGAGTACCGATTCAAACTAGTAATCAGTTTGCTCAAATTTTTTGTTTCTTCTTGATTCAGTCTCAGACGATTGTATGTTTCTAAGAATTAATGAATTTTGGTGGGTTGTCCAATTTGTTGGTGTTTAATTGTTCATAATATTCTCTTATAATATTTTGTATTTCTTACTGTCAGTTGTAACTTCTCTTTCATTTCTGATTTTATTTTGGGGGCCCTCTCTATTTTTTTCTTGATGAGTCTGGTCAAAGTTTTATCAATTTTGTTTATCTTTTCAAAAACCAGCTCTTAGTTTTATTGACTTTTTCTATTGTGATTTTAGTCTCTATTTCATTAATTTCTTCTCTGATCTTTCTTATTCCTTCTTTTTATTCGCTTTGGGCTTCATCTGTTCTTTTTCTAGTTTCTTTAGGTATAAGATTAGATTGTTTATTTGTGATTTTTCTTGTTTCTTGAGGTAGGCTGTATAACTATAAGCTTTCCTCTTAGAACTGCTTTGGCTGTGTCCCATAGATTTTGAAATGTGTTTCCATTTTTACTTGTCTCAAGGTATTTTTGATTTTCTCTTTGATTTCTTCATTAACCCATTGGATGTTTAGTAGCATGTTATTTTAGCTTCCTTATGTTTGTGTTTTTTCTAGCTTTCTTGTTTTTGATTTCTAGTTTCATAGTATTGTGGTCCAAAAAGGTGCATGATATAGTTTCAATCTTCTGAAATTTATCAAGACTTGTTTTGTGGCTTAACATGTGATATATCCTGGAGAATATTTTATGTGTACTTGAAAAGAATGTGTATTCTGCTGGTTTTTGTTGGAAAGTTTTGTATAGATCTATTAAATTCACCTGTTTTAATGTGTCCTTTAAGGCCTATTCCTTGTTGATTTTCTCTCTGAATAATCTATTTGTCCATTAATTGAATGAGATGTTAAAGTACCCCACTATTATTGTAGACTGTGAATCTCTCCCTTTCCGTCTGTTAATATTTTCTTTATGTATTTAGGTGCTTCTATGTTTAGGTACATATATATTTACAAATGTTATATCCTCTTGTTGGATTGATCCTGTTGTCATTATATAATGCCCTTCATTGTCTCTTGTTACAGTCTTTGTTTTAAGGTCTATTTTGTCTGATATTAGTATTGCTCGTTTATTGTAGTAATGTAATTCATCTAACTTTTTTTTCAAAAATTTTTTAAAAATTGTTTTGGCTATCCTAATTCCTTTGCCTTTCAATCTAAAGTTTAGAATCAGTTTATCTATGTATGGTACAGCTGAAATTTTGATTGAAATTGTACTAAATCCATAGATCTATTTAGGAAAAATTGACATCTTTACTATGTCGAGTCTTCCAATCAATGAACATGATATGTCTGTCCTTTTATTTATATCTTTTATTTCTTTCTTTAATATTTTATTGTTTGTAGCTTATAGATCATGTACATGCTTTGTTGGATTTATACCCAAATATTTTATTTGTTGTGGGCTATTATAAATGTTATTTTTTTAAACTTGGTCTCAAATTTATAGATTGCTAATATATAGAAATGATTGGATTTTTACTCATACTTATTTTTAAACAAAAATATTTTAAGTGACTTGCCTTTTCAAAGCATTCTATGTTACATTCATGGAAATGACAACTCTTTTCACACAGATATTTTTTTAGTTTGTGTAGTATATAATTAAATTATGTAATTATTATAATATGCACAAGTGGTATACACAGGTTTACGAATATACTCAACCCACCTTGGTAAGTGCAAAAATCAACTGATGAGGGCAGAAGTGTGTCCATGTATTACAGCATTCCACTAGCTGCAAGGATTCAACATGCCTATGGATAAATAGAGTAAAGAGCAGATCAATTAAACCATAGAGTTAGTTAAATCAAGGTCATTTAAGAGAGCGTCTACTGAAAGATCTATATGAAATAGGCAGGAAGGAGACAAAAAGGCTAAGTTTCCATGATTGCATTTAAATATACAACTAATAATATATCTTGAGAACACCTTCTATGCTTACCACAATATTTCTACTAAAGGAGCATTTAAAAAGAAGAGAAAAGTGCTATTATCATGTTTTTGAATAACATTTAGTAATAGTGAAAGGACCTTAATTATAAGTTAAAAAAATTATAACACAAAATGTTATATGCAATTTGATTTCAAATATGTAAAAAAGTATATTTCTTTATAGAAAAAGGGTAAAAATACATTTAAATATTTTTAACAATTATCTATGGTTGGTTTTTATTTTATTATTTTATTTTTTATTACATTTTTACCATTTTTTAAAGATCATCTTTTTTTTTTTTTTTACAATCAGAAGAAAGATTATTTTGTAAAAGAAAAGGAATTTTTATGTGTTTTATTTGCCACATTTAAATATCTGACTACAATACCAGCATTGTTCTCTTGGATTGTAATAAAAACCATAACAAAGGTTTGGCATTTCCTACCAAATTTCCTGTGTCTTTTAAGAATCAGGCATACTGCAGTAGTTTCTATCATTTGGTAAATTACATTAATGATTATGACAACCATAATTATAAGTCCTTTACAAAGCTATTTATTTCATAGCTATTTATTTAATTTAATTACATTAATAATAGTTATTTATAGGCACCAATACTTATTTTAAACTTATTTTATTACTGTAAAGATTTTAAGGAATTTTAAGTAGAAGTCATCAACAATTTCATGCTTGTTGCCCTCATAACCATGCAACTCTTTATTTTGGCTAAAGGTGTAAGACCACTGTGGAGTGTAAAACCAGAAACCATTAAAAACAGTTATTTCACGCTTTCTCTTCATTTCTTTGAATGAGCTAGAATTTGTTGATAATTCACAGAGTTACGCATAAAATTCCAAGGTCAACAGCAGAGATATTTTTTAAAAAGCTTCAAAACATCACACAGTTTTTAAGGCACATCTCTTTTCTGGTTAGTGGCTCTATTTTGTGTCAGTTTTTTTAGATCAGTGGTTCGTAACTTTTCCTGAATCATAATATTCTCAGTCATCTAGCTCAGACATTCAAATTTCCCTAAATTCTTCCATCACTATATCTTTCACCCAATCCATTGATTATATTTTAGACATCTTTCATATTCATCTTCTCTTCTTGATCCTGATCTCAGTTCAGACTATCATCTTCTTGCAAATTTACTTTGCCAGTAGCCTCCAAACTGGTTTCCCTGACTCCAGCTATTATCCTCCATCATCCATGGTAACACAGTGGAGTCATTTTCCTGAAAACAAATCTGATCATGTCTCCTCTCACTTGAAGATTATTCTTTATAATGCTCCTCATTTTGTTTTCTGTGGCTAGGGAGAATGTGGTAGTGATCTATCAACACGTAATAGCACAGCCAGGCAGAGATGGTCAGAGGGTGAAAGCACAATTTCACACACTGATAAGTGAACATACTTTTTTATTACCCCTTTAGAGCAATGAGAAGTTGCTTAGGCTGTGTTTCAAAGAGAGGGATCATTTTAGGAAATCATTTGTGTCTCTCCAAGGATCACTTTTTCGGCCACATATATATCGATCCACTCAGAAGCAATGCTCAGGCCCAGGAAAGTGAACCACAGTGATGTGTGGTAACATCTATGAATGTGCCCAGGAGTCTCATGGGTAATGAGCATAACTGGAGTTTGGAGGACAGTAAACTCTGGGAAGTCTGATGGGTGGCAAGAGAAGAAGGGCGAAGGGAAGCTCATGTTTTAACAATTTTTCTTAAATTTTGGCATACATCAGAATCTCCTGGGAAACTGAGAAACCCCCAAACCCAGGGCACCTACTCTTATTAAATCAAAATCTCTGAGAGCAGACTTCTGCATTTTTTTTTAACCTTGCAAGTAAAGACATTACACAGCAAATCTGAGAGCCAGGGTTTTAGCAAATTTGTTTTTGCCAGGAAAATTTCTGAGTGCAGACTGGTGCTACTGATACCTTCACCTTACTTGGCAGGATTGACAGACCATTTCACCCATGTTTATCCTTGAACTCTTGGTGATTGTTATCAAAAAACCGTTCATTGTTCCTCTCCCCGCTCAGCAAAAGCATTTTCGTCCATTTTCTCTTTTATACCCATTATACTTAAAAGAAAAATCTAGTCCTATGTGGAACATTCTGAAACAAGTTCAGCTTGCTTTGTTGCTAGTCTATTGGATGAGAGAGAAAGCAAGCTGCCAGGCCTGGGTTCTTATTCAGGGAAACAGAAGGATTGAGATAGCCCATCTTTAGCTCTAGTCCTCTAATACCTTATTCCCAGGTTCCTGAAGCTGAGCATTCTCTGATCACTGTTCCTGGCTGATCTGTAGGCATGGCTACTTACCTCAATGACCCTAATTCCTGCTAGACACCTATCGGGGCTCCGAGTGAGACTGAAGGATGAAAAATCAGGATGACCAGCAGCTCCAAATCCCCTAAGGGTGGCATTCCTTTATAAGGAGCCATCCAAAGATGGGGCCAAGGTGGGAGGTGGTAGCTGTGATTGGCTTCCTCCCTGTTACAGCACTGCCAATCCTTTAAGAGGCCATAAGGCAGGCTGTGATGGGCCTCTAGTTCAGCCATCGTCTGCCTTCATTCGCAAACATGGAATGGCAGGAAACATCACCTACAAGAAGCACATTAATCATTAATCATATTAGTTTGGATGGCTATCATCTGAGGTTCAAAGTCACAGCATGTTCAGACAGCCCTGCTGCCCATGAGAACCCAGTTTTTTAATATTGTAAAACCAGTCTTGAAGGAAAACTAACATTATTACATGCTGTTACACACACATGCACATATACACACATGTGCATGCACATATACACACATGTGCACACATATGCACATGTACACACATGTGCACACATATGCACATGTACACACACATATAGTAAAACCAGGTGAGCTTAGTTTACTTTGGCTAAATCGAAGTTAAGGTCTTGCAAATATAAAATAGATTCCTAAAGAAAAAATGAATAATAAATAAATAAATAAATAAATAGATAAATAAAATGGTTAGATTTCTGTGCCAACATTGATGGTATACTGGTTAGGACAGGAAAATCATCCTACCCTGATCATATTTTCTGGCTACAGTTATACACATTCTCAAAAATTACATTTAGGTTTACAGCTAATGAACTCTCTTTCTTATATAGAATAAAAGTATACAAAGTCAGAACTGTCTAGGGGAAGTCTGGATCATATAGCACTGAAAGGTTTTATGTCTTGTTAGAATGATATACTTATTTCGTGTGGACAAAGCTGGGAGATGATGTCTTCTGGAACAAGGTGGTTCACTTTTAGAAAAAGACTTCAGAGAAGACTTTATTTTAGAGTCATTTGTGGGTAAGTGAAAAACTCGTGAATTCTGCATTTCTGACCTTGCAGGGATGGTGCCTGGGTAAGAGACAGCTGAATGAGCCCCAAAGTAAAGTAAAATTGAAAGTTTTTAAGGCACATCAAGGTAGTGGGGAGGGCATGTGGCTACCCAGGAAGAACTTTCTCTCTGTGGGAGACATAGGCACCAAGAGGCTTCCTTTTTTATTTTAATGGTATGTAACCATTCATGAGGATTGAGAGGGCATTTTGCCAATGGGAGATACTAAAAATATACTTATGGAGGGGAAAAGGAGAAAAGAGGGGATAAAAGAAAAAAAAAGAAAAGGAAATAATTTAAAACATTCAAAATAAAACTTTTGATTAGATGAAAAAGAAGTAAAACAGAATACTGCAATAGATAGCAATTGCACAAAAAGTAAAGAAGCTAACACTCTCCAGCTCTCTCTTCTTTTCTAATCACACCACCCTGAGTAAGTTATTTAACCCTTCTAAGCCTCAGTTTCCTTATCTATGAAATTTGGTGAAGATCAACAAACAAAAAAGAGCTATGTCATTTTGTACTGGCAAATACCACACTGAACTTTTCTAAAAAGCTTTACATATGTAAACGTGTCTAGTTTTCACAACAATCCTATGAAATAAGTTCCATTCCTATCTGAAAGAGAAGACAGAGGCATAGACACTCAGCTAAGCCAATAAGTGGCACAGCGTGGATTTGAACCCAGGGGAGTCTGGCTTCTGTATTTGTATTGGGTCCCTTCCTTCTTCACTCTTTTTTTTTTTTTTTAATATTAGCTTTTTAAACAAATTATTTATTTTAATTAGTTTCAAGTATACAGAACATTGGTTAGATATCTATATAGCTCATAAAACGATCTCCCTAATTGCTCCCTCCCTTCCCTGACCCTCCACCAAATCAACGTATTAATTCTAACATTCCCTATGCCATGTTCCCCATCCCCATGACCATTCATCAGCTACTAATTTCTACTTCTTTAACCCTTTATCCCATTCTCCCAGGCCACCAAAACTTCCTTCCCTCTGTCCATCACCAAATTGTCCACTAGATTCGTGAGTCTGTTTTTGATTAGTTTGTTCTTTTTATTTCTTAGATTACGCATATAAGTGAAATCATATAGTGTTTATCTTTCTCTGTCTGACTTAAATACCTTCTAGGTCCATCAGTGTAATGTCTTTTTCCATCCGATTCTTTTTAGTCTGTGTGTGTCTTTTAATCTGAAGTGAGTCTCTTATAGGCAACATGTAAGGGTCTTGTTTTCCTTTCTGTTCATCCATTCTATCTTTTAGTTGGAGCACTTAATTCTTCTCCATTTGAAGTACTTGTTGATAGGAATGCAGTTGTTACCATTCTTTATTCCTGTTTTTGATACATGTTTTTTCTTCTTAAAGAAGTCCCTCCAACATTTCTTGTAATACTGGCTTGGTGGTGATAAATTCCTTTAGCCTATTTTTGTCTGGGACGCTCTTGATCTGTCTTTCAACTCCAAATGATAGCTTTGCTAGATAAATTATTCTTGGTTGTAGATCCTGGGTTTTTATCACATCCAATATTTTGTGCCAAACCCTTCTGTCCTACATAGTTTCTTTTGAGGAATCAGCTGCCAGTCTCATGGGTGTTCCCTTATAAGTAACTGTTTTTCTCTTGCTGCTTTTAATATTCTTTCTCTATTTAACCTTTGGCATTTTAATTATGATGTACCTTGGTTTGGGCCTCTTTGGATCCCTGATTTTGGGAATTCTCTGAGCTTCCTGGGGTTTTATGTCCATTTCCTTCACCAGGTTTGGGAAGTTTTCCATCATTATTTCTTCAAACAGCTGTTCAAAATCTTGTTTTTCTTCAGTTACTCCGATCAGATGGATATTTGGAGCCTTAATAGTGTCCCATATCCTCCTTAAATTATTTTTATAGTCTTGGTATGTTATCTCTTGCCATTCTGATTGCATGTCCTTGGCTTTTCTGTCCTCTAGATAGGGCATTTGATCCTTTTCTTTATTCGCTTTGTTTATTCCATTTAATATACTTCTCATCTCAGATAACGTGTTCTTCATTTCAGACTGGTTCCCTTTTATAATTTACATTTCTATTTTTATGTTTTTATTTTTTAAATCTCTTTGTTGAATTCCTCACTGAATTTATCTACACTTCCCAAAAGTTGATTGGGCATCTTTATAAACAGTGTTTTGAACTCTGCATCTGTCAGATTACTTGATCCATTATATCTGGATCTCTGTTCTGTTCTCTCATATGATTTCAGCTTCTTTGTCTTCTCATTTGGCTGCCTTTCCATATCTGTTTCTATCTGTTTTAAAACTCCTAAGACTCTCAGTCTTATTAGTGTAGATTTGTGAAGTAGGTTTCCAGTGGCACAGCTCTGAGAGGGGTTCAGCTGCATGCCAAACTTAGTCCAAGTCTCTACCCATCCTGGGCCACCTGTTAAGATTCAGCAAGCAATCCACAGATGCTGTGCTTATAGTTGTCTCAAAAGGCCACACTGGAAACCGAGGCCAGCTGCCTCCAGTGTGAGTGAGTCTAGGCTCTGCTCAATAGGGAGCACCTGACTCGCTGAGGATACACCTGGATGTGCCTTGTGTGGGGCCACAAGTTGGGGGAATTGGAGTTTCAGGGAATCCTCTGGGCAGAGTGACCTCTGTTATCCAGTTTAATGATGTCTGGGCTATGGAGGCACTGTGTCCCATACTGGTAAGAGGGAAGGCTCAACAGGGAACAATGGATACCACTAGCACTTCTGTAGAAAGCAAGTCTCCCCTAGGTCCTCACTCTGAAAATGTCTCTCTATAAGTCCCTGGTGCCCTCTGTGTGCAGCCGAATCAGCACTGGCGCTCAGAGAGAGTAGGTCAGTCACTTGAAAATCCACTCGCAGATGCGGCCCCTCTTTGACGGGTCTGTCGTTTCCGCTGCTGCAGTCTCTATCTCACTCAGCTGCTGGAGACCAGGCAGCCCGGCATCCTCCGTGCATCCTACCTTCTGCCATTGCCGGGTGATTTCTTGGATTTCTCCCTAGTTGTATGATTTGTTCATCCCAGGTGATTTTTCCTTGCTGCTGCTCTTTATTTCCATCACAACTTTGATTTGGTTGCTGGAGGGATGAACAGAACCTCTATCATCTATGCCATTTTTTTCCTCTCCTCTCTTCTTTATTATCTTATTTTGCAAAGGCCCCTCTTTTGACAATTTCACAGGTGAAATGCTAATTATGACAATTTTATAAATTTCAAACCACATTTAAAAGAAGTTTGGTTGGCTAAATTTGGACTCTGTGAAATCTGAGAATTATCAGTAGATTTGACTCACCCAGGCTTAGTTAGACATAATTAAGACATGCTTATGTTTTGTGATCCAAGTCCCAAAACTATAAAAATTAAATTCAGAGTATTTTCAAAGTTCAACATTTGCATTAGTAAAACAAGGAAACATAAGTTTCTCAGCAAAATGGCAACTTTCCAAGAACCTATACTTTTATTAGTGAGAAAAATCGGTCTTTTGGGTCACTCAGTTTTAGCTCTTCAAGGAAGAACAACTATATAAAATTGACTTTATGTTGTGATTACTTTATGTTGTAGTACAGCTGGGCTATAGTACATTTTAAACCAATGTTTAAAAATAACCTCATATAGTGAGGACGGATGTAGTTCTAAGGGGAAAGAAACCTTTGGGAGTGTCTGGTTTCCTCTGGGCTTGGAACAAACTGGCAGCTCTCAACTGCTTCGATTGGATGTCTAGCATTAGGACATTCTGTCTATCCCAGGAGGGAAAGTGGTTCACTGGAAATGTTTGGGAAGTCACAGATTCTTCCACTGAGGGTTTTCTTCCAACTGTTAGAGATGAGAGAAGTTTGGAATTGTATGGTAATATGATTCTATCAGTTCCCAGATATTTTTAGAGTATCTACCTAAACCCAGCCCTTCAGTAGCCCGACGGTGATCATGTTGATTGAGAACTTGCAAATTTTAGGATGTTAAAATAGGAAATACTTAAAATACAGATCTGAAATTTACTCTTTATACCTGGTGTCTGCTAACTCAGGTTAACAAGGATTCTGATGAGAATAATTAAAAGTGAGTTGGTTAGCCATTCTCAGAACGGTATTTGTTTATCATACACATGGCTAGATGTGTCTGATCGCACAGATTTATTGCTATTTCACTGTTCCTCCCCTCTCTCTCACACACATTCACTTACAATTTTAGACTATCATGGACTTCTGCCATTTCTTGCTGTTGCCATTCAGCCCTAATAAAACAGTTTATTAGGTAAAATTTCTCTGGAATCAGTGTTGAGCTGGGAATTATCTTGAACATTAATCATTATAATGTGTCTTACTGTTTATATGGCAAAGAAGATTATCAAGATGAATGGAGAGGGGTCAACTACCCTCTTTATTCATCACAAAGTCATTCAGTCCTATTATTTCTCATGCCAAGAGATTTATTGGTAATTATTACAGCAGATAAGTAGTCCTGAAGGGAGCAAAAACTTTCAAGAACTGAGGTGCTTCTGTACCAGAGGGAACTATGATGTCATTAACTCTGATACTGAATTGTGTAAAAAAATGCAAAAGACTCATGAGCATTTAGAAAAATAGTAATCAGTATGTGTTGATTATCTCAACCAGAGTGTACATGTTCTTTCCACACACATTTCCAGGGTGATTTACACTATATTTTTATGTTTCACATTGGGAAAAAAATGTGTTGTGCATGGTGGGGGCACATATTAATATATTTTAACAAAGTGTGTTCAGGATTGGTTTTTTAGTTTTTTTGTTTGTTTGGTTTTTTGTTTGTTTGTTTTTTGTTTTTATCTAGTAAACCTATTGCATACACACAGAACATTCATATTTGCTGCTTTTAAAATAAATTTTATTTTTATTTCTCCAACCATTCCAAAGATTTAGAATACTTAAAAAAAAAACATTGATATCAAATCAATGAGTAGATAATGGAGATGCATTTGTTAATGAAGATGAAAAGTCAACTGCCCACTATAGTCATTCATCAGATGTCTGGCTCAGAATCAAGACAGACTATTCCATCTCTAGACTCATTTCTACAGAGACCCAGTTGATATTCTATAAATGTTCAGTTAATAAAAGTCAATTAATAGTTTACTATTTGACACTAATGGCTAAGCTGGAAACTTGGTGTATAATTACCGCAGGACACAGTGAATGATTTGTGATAAGAGGTTGTTGTGTTGGAGGAGAAATGGAAGAATAAACTGTTCCAAAATAATTAGTAGGATAACTTATTTGCTTACAAGATTGAAACTAAAAAATAATTTCTTAAGCTCTTTCTCTGTTTCTCTCCCTCTTTGTGACCTTAGAAATCAATGGTCAGAGAGCGAGACACAGAGCAAGAGGAGCCTTAGAAAGTCTTCCACCAGCATGATTTATCAATTGCCAAAATGGTGGAAGGTATGTGTGCTTTGCACAACCAACTAAACCTGACATTGAAAAACAGAGACCAGAGGTTGAGCCAGCGTTTGGATTTTTCAGGGCTGAAGTACATTCCAGGCTGGATGTTCACCTTCTTTTGAGGCAGGAAGCAGCCTGCTTGGGAAAGTGACCAGTCGATTGTTCACTCTTGAAGCCTGTGTGAGAATTTTTTTGGAAAGACAATGAATGACTCCACTTTATCTGAGAAGCCTCTCCTACACAGTGAGTTGCAAAAATGTCATTTTCTCATGATCTGATTATTTTATATTACTTCCATTACATCCAGAAATTTTCAAAAAATTTGCTGTTTCCAGTCTATACAACCATGAGAAGGCCCTGCTATCATCACTGAATACTGATCTGTGTGGCAAGAAAACAGATTTATAATCTCAGATTTTCCACTAACTCATTGTGACACTGTCCTTGGCTTTGTTTCTTCAACTGTAAAATGAGAAGTCTGAATTATATAAACTGTAAATTCTGTTTTTACTCTTAGCTTCCAGCCTTCCTACATTAGGGGGCTTCCTAAAGTCCCCATGAACTAAACCCAACCAGCTTTCTAACTTTATCTCTTATTCCTTGCTCTACCAAACTGGTCTGCTCATGTTGCCCTAAGCACATAACATAACTCTCTGTCCCTGCACCTTTTATACCACTACTTTCTGAGCCTAGGCAGCCTTCTTTTCCTTTCTCAACTTTCTGACCTCTTTCACTGGGCCAGCAGTCAGGGACTCAACCCCACCTGACTTCCAGCAGAGCTGCCATTGATTGTTTTATATATATATATACACACACACATACACATACACACACACACATACATATATATAGATGTATACATACATACACATACATACATATATACATATGTACACATATATACACACACAAATGTATATGTATGTATATAGATAGATGATAGCTAGATAGAAGCTAGATAGCTAGAAAGATAGCTACATAGCTACATAGTTACGTAGCTAGATAGTTACATAGCTACATAGTTAGATGATGGATGGATGGATGGATGGATAGATAGATAGATAGACAGATAGAATCCAAGTCCAGGTTTTATTCAAACAAAAGGTTTAAGACCAAAAATTAGTCTGAAATTCACTGACTACAATGATCACAGATGATCACAGGCTGCTGGCTCTTTCCCTAGGAGAAGCCAGAGATAGTTGATGGTTCCCAGAATCAAACACAAAAATTGTGAGCAGCCTTTGGGAAGAAAGTAACAGAGAGGTCTCAAGTACAGTAGGAACCCTAGACTGGGAGAACACTTGATGCTGGTGAATAGGTTATAGGAAAGTTTTCGAGTTATATCCTGTCCCCTTTTTTTCTTCAACATTACTCATATTTTTATGGGGATATGAGGGCAATAAAAAGAGCAGCAACGGCAGCTTAGAATCAGTCAAAGGTGAGAGGATAAAATTAAGAAAGTCCCAGAGCCTGGTTGGGGTAAGGAGTGAATGAATAACAACAAGTGAAAAGACCAGGAGGTTCTGAACATTCTGTTGTCCTCCCTCCTGGCTGCCACCCATGGGCTAGTCACTGTATATTAGGGAGCAGATCTTGGAAGACAGAAGTGTCCTAGAGGTAGGTTTACCTGTGGTTAATAAGAAAGGAGGGGTTGTTGAAGTCATATTGTAAAATTAGAAAATCCTTCCAAACCCCTAAACCTACCTCTCATTTCTAAATTTAAGAAGAGGCACAAAATCTAGGACCTTGGATGTTTTATAAAATCAGCTTTATTGAGGTATAATTTATATAATTTGTATAAAATTTATATAAAATAAAATTAACTGAAGTTTTGACAACTGGGTACATCTGTGTAACCAATACAATAAAGATATAGAACAATTTCATTATCTTGAAAAGTTCATTGGTGATCGTTTACAGAATTCTTTTTCCTTGGTATTGGTGGAATTCTGCTCTCCACCCTTTTAGTTTTGCCTTTCTACAATGCCATAATTTTATATAAATAAAATCATATGGTATGTAGCCTTTTGGGTCTGGCTTCTTTCACTGAGCATACGCTTTTGAGATTTCATATAATTGAATGCATCAATAATGTGTTCCTTTTTATTGCTGAAGGGTATTACATTATATGGATACACCCAAGTTTGCTTAGCCATTTATTTAGCTGACAGACTTTGGCATTGCTTACATGTTTGGGTTATTACAAAGTGGTTATAAGCACTTATATAAAATTTTTTTCCTTTTTCTTGAGTAATACCTAGGAGCCAAAGTCCTGGGTCATATGGAAAATATAGGTTTAGCTTTATTTAAAAAAATGATCAAACCATTTCTAAAGTGGCTGTACCATTTTCTAGTCTCAGCTGCAATGTTTGAGGGCAATGTTTGAGAGTTCCAATTGCTCCATATCCTAGTCAACACTTGTTATGGTTAGGTTTGTTTGTTTGTTTGTTTGTTTTTTAACTTTAGACATTCTAATAATATGGATTATTTTAATTTGCATTTCTCTAATGACTAATGAACTAATATTGAGCATCTTTTTCATGTTTTTGTCAGTATATATTTTATTTGGTGACGTGACTTCAAATATTTTTTCTCTTTTTTAATTGTGTTGCTTTTCTTATTATTGTCACAAGAATTCTTTATATATTTTGAATACTACGATCTTATTATGTATATGTTCTCCTGGCCTTTTTAACAGTCTCTTCGAGAGATTCATTTTTTTTATATATTGGTGTAGTTCAACTTACTATTTTTTTCTCTTACTTTATTTTTTAACCATATCTAAGAATTCTCTGCCTAATTAGTTCCCCCTGGCAAAGATTTTCTTCTGGAAACTTTACAATTTTAGATTTTACATTTAGTTATATGATCTATTTTGTTAATTTTCTATATGGTGTAAGCCAAATGTCAAGGTTCATGTTTTTCCACATGGATATCTAGCTATCCAGAACCATTTGTTGAAAAAACTATTCTGGATCCAGGGCAGCCTTTATTTTAGGCCTAACCCAGCCTCACTACTAAGGTGTGGCCCTTGTAAGGGCTCTATCCAATGACCTCTGTAATATGAATCCCTGTAAGAATTCCAAGAATTGTTCAGCCTATTAATTTTCAGTGGTTCTTTCCCTAGTGTCATAGAGTTTCTTCCCACACGCACTTACATCACTTTTCAGTCAAAGACTCCAGGAAACTCCTCTACCCTCCAGCTCTCTTGCTCTATTTAGCTGCCTCCTCTATAGTCATCTGTCCAGCAAATTCTAGCTGCCTTTGTCTTCCCAAATTCCAGTCTTTATCTCCACTCAGAGAGACTACTGGGCTTTCTTAAGCTCCCCCTCCCTGCACGTTAGCCTAGAAACTGCTTCAAAGCCATAAGCTGGTATAATTTTAAGGGTTACTTCATTTGTTTCTCTTCTCTTATGGTCTTGTGCTGCCTATTGTCCAATGTCTGAAAACACTTATTTTGTATATTTTACTTTCTAGTTTTCTAATTATTTATAGTAGGAGAACAATTACTGGCTTGACAGAACCCAGGAAACGTGAGTTTTGAGGGGAAAAAATAATGATATAGTTAAAGAATGCAAATACCATAAAGTAACACAATAAGCTGAACAAATTATACCAGACAAGAATTAATAAACCAAACAGAGCAAAAAAATCTAAAAAAGCTTATACACAACTTCGAGTAGTTAGAAATAATATTCAAGCCATGATAATGGAATAATGAGAACCAACTGAAGTTACTGGGTTTAAAAAATAAAATATTTGACTACTCCCAGAGTATTGCAGACTAGATGTCCTGGGAAACTCCTTATGGAAAATACAGTGAAGCTGAATAAATTTTTAAATGTTTTAAAATACAATATTAAATCAAGCAAGTAACTCTAGCTTATATTCTCCCCTCTGTCAATGACAACAATAAAAAAAAATTGAAAGAAATCTAGTCAATAAGGTGGAAATGAAGGCTTCCCTCATTAGCATGTAAGCTCTACAAGGCAGGGACTTCTAATAGTTTTATTTCTGATGGAGGATAAGCCCTGGAACAAAGCCTGGAACAGAATAAGTGCTGAGTACATATATTTTCAACAAATGGATGAGTGAATGAATGAATGTTCTAGGGCAAACGGTGATCCTAAGAACCTAGAATTTTGAGTATTAATAGCTTGTCATACAGGGAGTGTAGGACTAGATGTGGGGCACTGGGAAGGACGGAGGACTACTAGACCTTTTTCTATGAAGCTCGGGCTCTCAAAGTGGCCACATTTTTAGTGAAAGTGTTGGCTTTTAAAATGAAATCCACTTGCCCAGATGAAAGGATCATTCAAAAAACCCATTTGTCTCCAGCATGATGCCAAGATGGAAAAAAAAAAACAGCAATCATCCCCTGAGAATTTATAACCACTGGCCTTTCCTCACTTGGATCTGGTATTGAATTTATACTTCCTGAGTGGTCAGAGAAATTTAATTTAGAATCAAATTAAAATAGTTTCAAGTGTAGCAAAATCAAACACATTCCTTTTTATGGGAACCATCCCAGATTCAGGCCTCTCAGGTCTCCTATGGACTAAATTCAGTCATATAAGAGCTTACAATTTAAAAATATATTGATAAACCAAAATCACAAGGATGGAAGCTCTCTAAATTCAGAGTGAATGACTCAAAATAGATATAGACACTTCAGACACTGGGATTATCTGAAACAAAGTATAAGACAACTATAAATAATCTATTTAAAGATAAATGATTAAATCAAAAATGAGTAAGAAAAAATAGACTATTAAATATAGTCAGATTTGAGAAAGAAGCAAATAAAGACTCCTAAAGTAAAGGCAAAGAACTTCAAATTTAGTAATTTATATGCAGCTAAACAATTCTCTAAATAGAAGAATAAAATAAAGATATTCTAAATCATACAAGTCTTCATAATTTTTAGCGTAAAATAAAAATATTCAGTAAAGAAGTACCTCAGCAAAGAGAAGAAATAAATCTAGGAGGAGGCAATGAGATACAGGAAGAAAGAATGAGTAAATAACTTAGAAAAATTCTATTGTTTTAAATATATTTGTTTAAATACTATGTATTATTAGAATGAATTTCACCTGAGGTTTTTGTTTGTTTCTGTTATTTTTTATGTGGCTACTAGAAAATGCAATAAGGTAAGAACAAAAGGAGATGTTGAGTTTAAAATGAAAGAGAGAAAACCATCACTATTTCCTGATGATCTTTATAGAAAATCTATCAGACTCAATAGACAAAATATTTGCATATTTAGAAAATTCAGCAAAGTAGTTGAATACAAGATCAATTTATACACACACTTATACCAAAATAACCACTTAGAAAATATACTAGAAAATGAGATACATTTTATAACAGTAACAAGAATGAGAAAATATCTAGGAATTCACCTAGTGAAAAATGTTTTCACCTAGGTGGTAGTGTTGGTAAGAAGTAGTTTAATTCTGGACACGTTTTGATGGTAGAGCCAACAGAATTTTCTGATGAATTGGATGTGAAGTTTGAGAGAACAAAGTTAATAAAGGATCTAAAATTTTTGTTCTGAACAACAGAAATTATTCTTTAAGAAGAAGATTATGTGCAGTGGATTTGAAAGGAAAGGTTGAAAGTTTGTTCACGGACATGTTAAGTTTGAGATGTCTGTTGGACATCCAAGTAGAGATGTTGAAGATACAGTTGAATATATGAGTCTGGAGTTTAGGAAAAAGGTACAGGCTAGAGATAAACACTAGGAAGTCATTAATAAATAAATGGTATTAGATCCATGAGGCTGGTCAAGCTCACAGAGGGAGTGCATATGGATAGAAAAATTGTCCAAGGACTGAGCCTTGGGGTCTACCTGCATGGCCAGAGAGGAAGAAAACAAGGAGAAAGCAACATCAAGCAAAAATGATACTTGAAGAAGGGTGAGATCAATCATTTTAAATTATAGGTAGAACCAAATAAGAACTGAAAATTGGTCATTGGATTTAGGAATATGGAAGTCATCAGTGAATTGAAAAGAAACAATTTACATTAACAAATTCTGTCCACTCTACTTTTAAAATATATTTGGTTGGGGCAAAACCATGTTTGAAGTAGGTTTGAGGGAGCATGAAATGAGAGAAATTGGAGAGATTGAATATAGACAATGCTTTGGAAGAGTTTTTCTGTAAAAGAAGAGAAATGAGATATTTGAAAAGGGAATGAAAGTCAAGACAGAATGTTTTGTAAATTGTAAAGGAAAACTTATAATATGCTGGCACTGTGATAAGTTAGATTCAGCAGAGTGGAAAAAAGTGATAATGAAGAAAAGAGAAGAGGGTACCAAGTAGGTGAGAGAGATGACATCAAATGTTCAAATGGAGGGATTGGCCTTGATGGGATCATGGATAATTCATTATAGGTCTTCTATTTTTTTTTAATTATTTAAGCACTCAGAGTTATCCTTGACTCCCATCTTCTCCATCTCCACCCCATATTTAACCCATTAGTAAATTTGATCAGTTCTATTTTTAAAGTGTATTAGGATCTGACCACTTAATATATTACTACCACCCTGGACTAAACCACCATCCTCTCTTATCTGCTCATCTGAATTGTTACTTTACTTACTCTCCCAGATGCCAGTCTTCCCCCACCCTCATACTACTCAGTATTCAAATAGTTTAAGTACATAAATCAGATCATAGAATGCTCCAGTATAAAATCTGAGAACTGGCACTACCCAACTTCAAGACTTCCTACAAAGCTACAGTAATCAAGATAATGTGGTATTGATGAAAGACTAGACAAACAGACAATAGAACAAAATAGAGAATGCAGAAATAGACCAATGAAGTATAATCAACTGATTTTTGACAAAGAAACAAAGACAAAACAATGAAGCAAAAAAAGTTTTTTCTACAAATGGTGCTAAAGAAACTGGACACCTACATGCAAAAAATGAAATCTAGACACAGATTACAGCCCTTACAAAATTCACTTACAACCCTCACAAAAATCAACTCAGAATGGATGAAAATGTAAAATGTAAAACTATAAAACTAAAAGATAACACAGGAAAAAAACCTAGATGATCTTGAATGTGGTGATGACTTGTATTTATTTTTAATTTTTTTATAAGAGTTTGAGCCAAATTGATGATGTATGCCATGCCCTTGGCGATGACTTTTAGATACAACATCAAAGACACAATCCATGAAAAAATAACCTATAAGCTAGACTTCATTAAAATTAATAACATCTGCTCTGCAAAAGACAATGTCAAGAGAATGAAAAGCCGAGCCACAGACTGGAAGAAAATGTTTGCAAAAGATATATCTGATAAAACAGTTATCCAAAATATACAAAGAGCTCTTAAAATTCAACAATATGAATACAAACGACTTGATTTTATAATGTACCAAGAACCTTAATATAAACCTCATTAAAGAAGATATACAGATGGCAAATAAGTCTATGAAAAAATGCTTAATGCCATATATGATCAGGGAAATGCAAATGAAAACAATGGAATATCACTACATTCCTTTTAGAATGATCCAAATCTCAAACACTGACAACATCAAATGCTTATGAGGATGTGGAGGAACAGGAACACTCATTCATTGCTGATGGGAATGAAAATTGGTATAGTCACTATGGAAGACAATTTGGCAGTTTCTTATAAACTAAACACACTCTCATGATATGATCCAATAAGCATGCTCCTTGTTCTGTACCCAAATGGGCTGAAAATTTATATTTACACAAAAAAAACCTGCACAAGAATATTTATAGCAGCTTTATTGATAATTACCAAAACGTGGAAGTGACTGAGATGTCAGTACATGAACAAATAAATAAACTGTGGTACATCTAGAAAATAGAATATCATTCAGTGCTAAAAAGAAATGAACTATCAAGCCATGAGAAGACATGGAGGGACCCCAAATGCATATTATTAAGTAAAAGAAACTAATCTGAAAAGATATGTACTATATGATTCCAACTCTATGACATTCTAAAAAAGGCAAAACTGTAGAGACAGTAAAAATGTCAGTGGTTGTCATAAGTTGGTGGGGATAGAAGAATGAATATGCAGAGCACAGAGCATTTTTAGGATAGTAAAACTTTTCTGTATAATATTATAATGGCAAATACACATCATTATACATTTGTCCAAATCAACGTGTACAACACCAAGAGTGAACTTTAATGTAAACTATGGACTTTGGATGATAATGATGCATCAGTGTAGGTTTATCCATTGTAACAAATGTACCACTCTGGTAGAGATGTTGCTAATGGGAGAAGTTGTGCATGTATTGGGGCAGGGGGCATATAAGAACTCTCTGTACTTTCTGCTTAATTTGCTGTGAGTCTTAAACTACTCTAAAAAATAGTCTAGCAAGATGGCAGGGTAGGTAAATGCTGTGCTATTTAAATTGACTATTAAAATTACAATTAAATTATGAAACAGTCAACCTGGAAAACAATCTGAAGACTAATTGAACAGAACTCCTATATTACTAGGGGTATAAAAAGGAGACCACATCCACACTGGTAGGAGGGGTAGAGACACAAAACAAGCTGGTCCCACATCCACGTATGGTAGTGGAGCATCAGGAGGAATATCTTGACTGTGGAGGTCCCCGCCTTCCAAGGAGTGAGAGCTTAGCCCTAAACCAGGATGCCCTAGCCCAGGGTTCCAGCACAGGGGAGAGGAGTCCCCGCAAAATCTGGCTGTGAAAATCAGTGGGGATTCCAGCACTACAGGTGAGTTGGAAGGCAGCTGGAAATCCAGACAGCCCAGTAGAGGGTCCGCACACAGACTCACTTGCAGACACTAAACCTAGGCTCTGGAAGAGGAACATTAGCTCAGAAGGTGCCAGAGATATACAGGGAAAAACTCAGTTGTGTGGCTTTAGGGTGAGAGCTGGAGGGACAGCCGCCACTGCCCTCCTCTATGCAGTCTGTAAGTATGCACCATTTTGTCTCTTGTTGAACCCTCCCCACACATGGCCAAATCTGAATCTGTATTGGCCTGGAGAACTCTGCTCACACCACCCTGATGACTCCTTGTGACCCAGCCCACCCTACTCATGAATTGCCTGGTGACAATTTAGGGTGGTTAATGGGCAATCAGTCCCACCCCCATGCTCTTAGCAGGAGGTTTCTTAAGCAGTAATCAACGGGTTTCTCTTTGCCCACCTCTGGAGATACTTTTGGTGATGGTCCACCAGATTTGGCTCTAGCTGCAGTATTTCTTGAACAAATCTTGGAGATCTGCAGGCTGGAGGAGGGCAACAGCTGGCTTTGGTGTGAACCGAGACTTTTGCAAGTAGCCACGGGCCCAGCACTGGAAAAAATCTCAATCTGCACCAACCTGAGAAATGCCACTTGTCCCACCCTGGTGACTCCCTGAGACCCCATCTCATCCAACTCTGGTACTCCTGAAGCTCATTCAGTTGTTGAGCCTTATGGGCAGCCAGCAGGCAGCTTCAAGCCTGAGAGTGCCCTGGGCCTTTTATTGAACTTCCTCAGGCCTGGTACTGGTGGCAGCAGTACTCAGTTCACTACATGGTCTTTCCCACATACCTCCAGGTCCAGCTTAGGCAATGACCACATACAGATAGCTTTGTAGCTCCTACCAGGTAGCCCCGGGTTGGTCACAGGCAGTAACTGACCTTGGCCTGCACAGAAGACCCTCCCAAGGGGCTCCAGAAACAACACAATCAGAGGTTGGCCTTAGACCTCAACAGAACACCACCTGAGTAGTCCTGTAAGCAGCATACTGAAAGAGTGGTCTCAACAGGCACATGAAAATGCTAGGGCAAACCTCACTCTGTTAGATCAGCCCCCACTCAGCAGTTCAGACATTGTGTGCAGGCTAATCATTACAGCCAGAAGTCTGAGAGCCAATCCTATTCACTGAGGTGCCGACAGCAATCAAGGCTCAACTACAACAGGAGAGTACAAACAACCATACATGGGTTACTCCTGGAGAACTTGGTGCAGGTAATTAGGGAGACTGCACCACTGGACCACACTACTACATAAAGCTACTGGGCTAAGACTGGGAGATGCAGCAA
Source organism: Eidolon dupreanum (assembly GCA_028627145.1). Lineage (NCBI taxonomy): Eukaryota > Metazoa > Chordata > Mammalia > Chiroptera > Pteropodidae > Eidolon > Eidolon dupreanum. Next base: position 77,536,590 of record CM053502.1, on the reverse strand, counting down.
ATCTACCTAATATATAGAAACGAACACAGAGAGACAGCCAAAATGAGACAAGAAAGAAACATTTCCCAAATGAAAGAACAAGAGAAAACTCCGGAAAAAGAAAGAAATGAAATGGAGGCAAGCAACACACCAGATACAGAGTTCAAAACACTAGTTATAAGGATGCTCAATGAACTAGGGGAAGAATAGATGAGCTCAGTGAGAATATCAACAAAGAGATAGTAAGCATAAAAAAGAACATAAAAAAAACATTTAAAAAAAGTCAGTAATGAGGAATACAGTAACTGAAATGAAAACTACACTAGAAGGAATCAACAGTAGATTGGATGAAGCACAGGACTGAATCAGCAATTTAGAAGACAAGGTAGCAGAAAGCACCTAATTAGAACTGCAAAAGGAAAAAGGGAAATTAAAATATTAGGATAGTTTAAGGGACCTCTGGAACAATATCAAGCATAACATTTTCATCAGAGGAGTACCAGAAGGAGAAAAGAGAAAATAAGCAATTGAGAACCTACTTCAGAAAATTATAGAAAACTTCTCTAATCTGGTGAAGAAAATAGACGTACAAGTCTGGGAAGCATGGTAAGTCCCAAACAAGGTAAATTCCAAACAAACTGACACCAAGACACATCATAATTAAAATGCCAATGGTTAAAGGCAAAGAGACAATCTCAATATCAGGAAGAGAATGACAGCTAGTAACTTACAAGGTACTCCCATAAGACTGTCAGGTAATTTCTCAACAAAAATTGCTGGTTAGAGTGATTGGCATGAAATATTCAAAGTGATAAAAAGCAAGAACCTACAACCAAGACTACTCTACCCAGCAGGCTATTAATGAAAATAGAAGGTGAGATAAAGAGCTTCTCAGACAGGAAAAAGCTAAAGTAATTCACCACCACCAAGACAATATTACAAGAAATGTTGAAGGGACTTCTTTCAGAAGAATAAGAAAAAAATAACAAAAATGTGAATAACAAAATGGCAATAACTATGTATCTATCAATAATTACTTTAAATGTAAATGAATTAAATGCTCATAGGGCAGCTGAATAGATAAAAAAAAAATAAGACCCATACATATGCTGACTACAAGAGACTTACTTCAGAAGAAAAGACATACTGACTGAAGGTAAAGGGATAGAAAAATATATTTCATGTAAATGGAAATGAAAAAAAAACTTTGGGTGGTAATACTTATGTCAGACATAATAGGTTTTAAAACAAAGGCAATAATAAGAGACAAAGAAGGACATTACCATAATGATAAAGGTATCAATCCAACAAGAGGATATAACCTTAGTAAACATTTATGTACCCAATATAGGAACACCTAAATATATAAAACAGATATTGATAGACATAAACAGAGAGATCTACAGTAATACAGTCATAGTAGGGGAAGTTAACACCCTGTTGACATCACTGGATAGATCTTCCAGTTGGAAAATTAACAAGGAAAGAGCAGCCTCAAATGATACACTAGACCAGATAGATTTAATTGATATTTTTAGGGCATTTTATCCCAAAGCAGCAGAATATACATTTTTTATAGTGCATATGGAACATTATCCATATGTTAGACAACAAAACAAGTCTTCATAAGTTTAAGAAGATTGAAATCATATCAAGCTTCTTCTCCGATTACAATGGTATGAAATGAGAAATCAATTACAAGAAAGAAAACTACATGCTCACATGGAGGCAAAATAACATGCTACTAAACAAAGAATGGGAAGGAAGAAATCAAAAGATATTTTGAGACAAATGAAAATGAAAACGTAATGACCCAAAATCTATGGGACATAGTGAAAACAGTCCTAAGAGGGAAATTCTTAGCAATACAGGCCTATCTCTAAAAACAAGCAAAATCTCAAATAAACAGTCTAAACTTACACCTAAAGTATTAGAAAAAGAACAGCAAACAAAGCCCAAAGTAAATAGAAAGAATAAAATGATAAAGATAGGAGCATAAATAAATAAAAGAGAGTCAAAACAACAATATAAAAGATCAGTGAAACCAACAGCTGATTCTTTGAAAAGATAAACAAAAGTGATAAACCTTTAACGAGACTCATCAAGAAAAAGAGACAGTACCCACCTAAATAAATAAAATCAGAAATGAAAGAGAAGTGACAACAGACTCCACAAAATATAAAGGATTATAAGAAAATACTACGAGCAAATTATATACTAACAAATTGGACAATCTAGAGAAAATGGATACATTCCTAGAAATATACAATCTCTGAAGACTGAGTCAAGAAAAAACAGAAACTCTGAATCAACCGATTACTACTAATAAAATTGAATCAGTAATCAAAAAACTCCCAATAAAAAGAAGATATGGACCAAACGGCTTCACGGGTGAATTTTACCAAATATTTGAAGAAGAATTAACACCTATTCTTCTAAACTATTCCAAAAAATTCAAGAGGAGAGGAGGCTCACAAGCTCATTCTACAAGGCCAACATTACCCTAATTCCAAAATCAGACAAAGACATTTAAAAAAAAACCAAAATGATAGCCCCAAATTTCTGATGAACATAAATGCAAAGTTCCTCAACAAAAGTTTAGCAAACCAAATTCAGCAAAATATTAAAAAGATCATACACCATAATCAAGGTTGGATTTATTTCTGGGATACAAGATTGGTTCAATATTTGAAATTCAGTTCTGAAAATTATATAATTATATTAACCAATGTTACCCCAATAAACTTAATTTTTTAAAAAAAAAAATCAGTTAATGTGACATACCACATCAACAAACTGAAAGATAAAATTATAGGATCATATCAATAGATTCAGAAAAAGCATCTGACAAAATTTAGCATTCATTTAGGACAAAAAATCTCAGCAAAGTGGTAGAAGAGGGAACATACCTCAGCATAATAAAGGCCATATATGGTAAACCCACAGCTAACATAATACTCAATGGGGAAAAGCTAAAAGCATTTTTCTTATCAGGAATAAGACAAGAATGTCCACTTTCACCTCTTCTATCCAACATAGCATTGGAAGTCCTAGCCACAGCAATCAGACAAGAAAGAGAAATAAAAGGCATCAAAATTGGAAAGGAAGTAGTAAAACTCATTATTTGCAGGTGACATGATACTATATAGAGAGAATCCTAAAGATTCCACCAAAAACTGTTAGAACTGATAAATGAATTCAGTAAAGTAACATGACACAAAATTAATATTCAGGAATCAGTTTCATTTCTATACACAAATAACAAGTTATCATAAAGAGAAATTAAGAAACAATCTCATTTACAATTGCTTAAAAAAATACCTAGGAATAAATTTAGTCAAGGAGGTAAAAGACCTGTACTCAAAAAATGATAAGCATTGAGAAAAGGAATTGAATAAAATACAAATAAATGGAAACATGTCATTCTCATAGATAGGAAGAATAAACATCATTAAAATGTCTATACTGCTGAAAGCAATATTAAATTCAATGCAATCCCTATCCAAATACCATGGCACTTTTTACAGAACTAGAACAAATAATCCTAAAATTTACATAAAGCCTTAAAAAAAATAGCCATGGCAATTTTGAGAAAGAACAAAGTTGGAAGTATCATGCTACCTGATATCAAACTATACTACAAGTCTATAGTGATCGAAACAGAGTGGTACTGCATAAAAATAGAAAAATATATCAAATGAATAGAATAGAGAGTCCAGAAAGAAATCCATGCCTATATAGTCATTTTATCTATGACAAAGGAGGTGAGAATATAAAATGGAGTAAAAAAGACTATCCAATAAAAGGTGTTTGGAAAACTGGACAGATACATGCAAAAATATGAAACTGGACCACATTCTTATACCATATACAAGAATAAACTCAAAATGAATTAAAGACTTAAATGTAAAACCTGCAACCATAAAACTCTTAGTTGAAAACATTGGTAGCAAACTCTCTGACATTGCTCTAGTAACATTTTTTCTGATATATCTCCTTGGGCAAGAGAATCAAAAGAAAAGATAAACACATGGGACTACGTCAAACTAAAAAGTTATTGCACAGCAAAAGAAACCATCAACAAAATGAAAAGACAACCTACTGATTGGGAGAAGATATTCACCAGTGATTCATCTGATAAGGGGTTAATGTCTACAATTTATAATGAACTCATACAGCTTAACACCAAAAACCCCAAATAATTCAATTTAAAAATGTGCAGAGGACCTGAATAGGCATTTCTCCAAAGAAGACATACAGATGGCCAATACACATATGAAAAGATGCTCAAGGTCACTAATTATCAGAGAAATGCAAATTAAAATTATAATGAGATATCACCTCACACCTGTCAGAATGACCATCATTAATAAATCAACAAACGAGTTGTGGAGAAAAGGGAACCCTCAAACCCAGTTGGTGGGATTTCAAATTTATACAGCTACTATGGAAAAGTTTGGAGGTTCATCAAATAATTAAAAATAGAACCAATTATGACCCAGCAATTGCCCTTCTAGGTATTTATCCAAAGAAAATTGAAACACTAATTCAAAAAGATCTGTGTGCCCCAACGTTCACTGCAGCACCATTTACAATAGCCAAGGTATGGAAGCAACCTAAGTGCCCATTAATAGACGATTGGATAAAGAAGTTGTGCTACATATGTATAATGAAATATTACTCAGCCATAAAAAAAGAAATTTTACCATTCGCAACAACATGGATTGACCTAGAGAGTATTATAAGTGAAATAAACCAGACAGAAAAAGACAAATACCATATGATTTCATTTATATGTGGAATCTAAGTGAAAAAAATAAATTAACAAAAAAATAAAACAGACTCATAGATACAGAGAACACACTGGTGATTGCTAGATGGTAAAGGGGTTGAGTGAAAAGGTGAAGGCATTAAGAAGTATAAATTGATAGTTCTAAAATAGTCACAGGGATGTGAATTACAGCATAGGGAATGTAGTCAATAAAACTATCGTAACTATGTATAGTGTCAGATGGGGGAATCACTTTGTAAATTATATAACTGTCTAATCACTATGCAGTACGCCTGAAACTTATATAAAATAATACTGAATATCAACTCAAATCAAAAAATAAAAATTAAAAACTTAATAAAGTCTACAAAAAACAAATCCTCCAGTGGATTCCCAGTATTCTTAAAATCAAACCCAATGCCCTTATTATCTTGGCCTTTTGGCTCTTACCTGATGTTCTTGGCCTAATTTCCTATCCTGCATCCCTTGACTCTCTGCCCTCCAGTCACACTAGCTTTTTGGCTTTTCCAAGAACGTTTATTCAATTCAGGGTTCAAAGAAGCCGTGGCTCACTCCCTCAGTTCATTCAGCAACCTGTTCAAATATCAAGTCCCAAAGAGACATTTCTGACCTATTACCTTATTTAAATAGAATCTCTTACTAAATTTCTTTCTGTTTATCTTGCTTTATTTTTTCTTACAGCTTTTATCTTGACTATACGTGTATGTATGAGATGTGTGTGTGTGTGTGTGTGTGTGTGTGTGTGTGTGTGTATTTACCATGTTTTGGTCAACACCATCATGAGATTATAAATTTCATGAGAATAGAGATATTTTCTGTTTTCTTCACTGCAGTATCACTATTTATTGAATGACTGAATGAATGAATGCATGCATGCATGAATAGATAAATAAATGACTTAATATAACAATGTAGATAGATCTTACAAACACTGCATTGAGTGAAAAACTCAGAAACAATAGAAATTGTAGCACAATGTTATATATGTAAATTATAGATGCAATTTTCAAGAAAATTCAATAGGAGAAAAGAAAGTCTTTTTGGTAAATGGTTCTGTCTCAGAACATCAGAAACATGGCAAAGTGAGAGATGGCCCCGGATCTCTCACCTTGAGATAACAATAAGCTGAACATCTAAAACTCAACAAAAAACACCCGAACTGCACACTAGCACATCTGAGCATGGAATCTGTGCATAAGAGCTACTACAGGTCAGAAACCTGGGTGTCAGGTGGTGGACTGGGAGAAATAAAGAAACTGCCTCTCGCAGGCACTGGAGCTCCCAGCAGGAGCTCTGCCTGGGAAAGTTGTAAGTTCCATGCAGCAGGCAGCAGGGCCCTGATATGGGCAGAAAGCAGAGAAGCAGGATGGCAGAAAAAAATTGATTTTTACAGGGTACAGTTGCAAAACAGAGACTGAGCTATAGCCCCTATCCCCTAAACCATAGGGCCCCTCCCACCAACCCTCAAAGATGGAGGGAGCCCTAGGGGAATCTGAACAAACTCTACCGAAACTGTTGCTAACACTGACAGGAACTGAGACTGAGGGTAGCGAGTGTGATTAAGCATCTATAAGAAAAAAAAAAGACGTTATTAACACTTTACATAAAGCAGAGATACAAAGAACTTAGATGCCACCTACTGGAAAACAAAAGAAAAATACCTTCTTTGCAACAGGATAGAGACCATTATATAATAAATTCTCTTTCTGGCAGGAAAAAAAAAAAACACACTTCCATTTATGCCCAGGCAGAGAAATAGTCGATTAAACACCATGAACAACCAAGGTGACAAGGCATCTCAGAAAGAAAGAGAAAAATCTCCAGAAAATAAGCTTGCAGACATAGAAATACGCATGTTAAATAACAGGGAATTCAGGATGGTACTTCTGAAAAAACTCAATGAGATCCAAAATGAAACATATCAACAATTTCAGGAACTGAAAAAACAACTATATGAGCAGAATGACTTCTTTAGCAAGAAGATTGAAACCCTCAAAAATAACCTAATAGAGCTTCTAGAGATTAAAAAACAACAACAACAATGACAAAAAAAAACTGCAAGTGTTGAAAATGAAATAACAAGCTTGAGAAATAGAGTCAAACAAATGGAGGAAAGGATTAGTGGTATTGAAGACAGAAATCTAGAAATAAATCAGAAAGAAGAAGAGAAACCGAAGAATAAAAATAATGAAAAAGAAATGCAAGAACTAGCTGATACCATCAGGAAAGGAAACATAAGAATAATGGGCATTATCGAAGACAAGGAAAAGGAGCAGGGATGAGAAAGCATTTCCGGACAAATAGTGAACAATGATTTCTCAAATCTAAGGAATGACCTGGAGCTTGGAATTCAAGAAGCCAGCAGAACACCCAATTATCTCAACCCAAACAGGCCTTCACCAAGACTTAATGTATTAAAATTATCGAAAATCAACAACAAAGAAAAAATACTCAGGGCAGCCAGGGAAAAGAAGATGATAACCTATAAAGGAAAGCCCATTAGATTAACGTCGGACTTCTCAGCACAAACCTTACAAGCCAGAAAGAAGTGGAATCAAATATTCAAACTATTAAGTGAAAGGTATAACCAACCAAAAATAATGTATCCAGCTAAGCTCTCCTTTAGATATGACGGAGAAAGTAAGACCTTTCCAGACAAATAAAAATTGAGGAAAATTTCCACTATGAGGCCTGCACTACAGGAAATACAGAAAAGGATCAGCTCATCTAAAACAAAATGACGAAAAAATATGTACATAATTAGGAGTAAGGTGACTAGCAGGCTGATAGAAGCACAGGAGTGCAACCCTTACTAGCAATGGGGCATATAAGCTCAAAAATAAGAAGAGATTTGCTATAGCAAGATAGTAATGAATGTTCAGCATACATAGAGATAAGTTGAGACAACAATGACTGAACAAAGGAGGATTCGAAGATCCAAATTCACAAAGAGGAACGGAGAAAAGGTAAGCACTGAAGAAAAGGGACAACTATATATATAGAACTATCCTTTACATATTCGTAATGGTAAACACATGAAAAAGATTCAGAACAAAAATATATAACATAGAACAAGAAGGACCAGAGGGAAAACCCACAAAAACCAATCAAAATAAAGAAAACAGAAACACAAGGATAAGGAAGCAATGGAAACACCAAGCTACCAGAAAGCAAAAGATAAAATGGCTATAAGAAGTCCTCATATTTCGATAATCACCCTAAATGTAAATGGACTGAACTCACCAATAAAAAGGCAGAGTTGCAGATAGAATAAAAAATCAAAACCCAATCATATGCTGCCTCCAGGAGATATATCTCAGTTCCAAAGACAAATATAGACTCAAAGTGAAAGGGTGGAAAATGATATTTCAAGCAAATGGCATTCAGAGTAAAGCAAGAGTAGCAGTACTAATATTGGATGAAATAGACTTCGAAATAAAAAAGATAAAGAAGGATACTGAGGAACATCTCATAATGATAAAGGGAATAATGCACAAAGAAGACATAACACTTATTAATATCTATGTTCCCAATCAGGGAGCCCCAAAATATATAAACCAGTTACTAACAGAACTAAGGAGAGAAATAGACTAAAACAGTATCATAGTAGGGAACCTAACTACGCCACTGTTGGATATGAATAGATCATTCAAACAGAAAATCAATGAGGAAATTACATCCTTAAATCACACATTAGACCAAATGGACATAATTGACATTTACAGAGCCTTTCATCCCCAAACAGCTGCTGCTTATACATTCTTCTCTAGGGAACATGGAACATTCTCAAGGATTGACCACATAGTGGGACACAGAGATAGCCTCAACAAATAAAAGAGGGTTGAAATAATACCAACCATATTCTCTGATCATAATGCTTTGAAACTAGAGATCAACTGAAAAAAGAAAGCAGAAAAAAAACAAAAATATATGGAGATTAAACAACATTCCACTGAAGAATAACTGGGTCAGAGAAGAAATAAAAAGAGAGATCAAGAGGTACATAGAAACAAATGATAATGATAACAGAACATACCAAAACTTTTGGGACACAGCAAAAGTGATCATAAGAGGAAAGTTCATATCTTTACAGGGCTATCTCCAAAAACAAGAATGAGCCCAAATAAACAACCTAACACTTCATCTTAGTAAACTAGAATAGGAAGAACAAATAGGCCTAAAGTGGCAGAAGGAAGGAAATAATCAAAATTAGAGCATAAATAAATGAAATCAAAAACAAAAAAAGAATAAATAGAAAAATAGATACAACAAAGAGCTGGTTCTTTGAGAAGATTAATAAAATTGACAAACTCCTGGCTAGATTCACTATAGAAAAAAGAGAAAGAATACAATGTAGCAAAATCAGGGATGAAAGAGGGGAAATTATGACAGACACTGCAGAAATACAAAAGATCATACAAAAATACTATGAAAAAGTATATAACGCCAAATTTAATAACCTAGAAGAAATGGACAAGTACTTAGAAATATACAAACTTCCTAGACAGAATCAAAAAGAACTGGAAAATCTAAATAGATTGATCAGCACAATGGAAATTGAAACAATCATCAAAACCTACCAAAAAGTAAAAGTCCAGGACTAGATGGCTTCACCAGTGAATTCTACCAAACATTCGAAGATTTAATATCTATTCTCTTCAAGCTCTTCCAAAAATCAAAGAGGAGACAATACTTCCCAATTCATTTTATGAGGCCAATATTACCATGATACCAAGCGTGATAAAGATAACACAAAAAAAAGAAAAAAAACTACAGACCAATATCTCTCATGAACACAAATATACTAAATTCTAAATAAGATACTAACGAACCGAATACAGAAACATATTTAAAAGATTATACACCATGATCAAGTGGCCTTCATCTCAGAAGCACAGAGATGGTTCAACATGCACAAATCAATTAATGTGATATACCACGTAAACAAATTAAAAAATAGGAATTATATAATCATATCAATAGATGCAGAAAAAGCCTTCGACAAGTTATAGTATCCATTTATGATCAAAATACTCAACAAAATTCGTATAGAAGGAAAATACCTTAATATAACAAAGGCCATACATGACAAACCCTCAGACAACATTATACTTAATGGTGAAAAACTTAAAACCTTCCCTCTAAGATCAGGAACAAGGCAAGGCTGTACACTATCACCACTGTTATTCAGTATAACATTGGAGGTCCTAGCGGGTTTAATCAGACAAGAGAAAGACATAAAAGGCATCCAGATAGGCAACCAAGAAGCCAAACTGTCACTATTTTCAGATGACATGATTCTCTATGTAGAAAATTCTAAAGACTCCACAAGAACACTACTAGAAACAATAAGCAAATACAGTAAAGACCCTGGAAACAAAATCAATGTTCAAAGAATCCATAATGTTCCTATACTCTAATAATGAAGTGTCAGAAAAAGAAGTGGAAAAAATAATTTCTTTTGCAATTGCAACAAAAAGAATAAAATACCTAGGAATAAATCTAACAAAACATGTGAAGGACTTATATAATGAAAACTACAAGACCCTGTTAAAAAAAAATCAAAGAAGATACAAAGAAATGGAAAGATATTTCATGTTCTTGGATTGTAAGAATCAACATAGTTTAAATGACCATACTATCTAAAGCATTATACATATTTAATGCAATTCTTATCAAAATCTTATCAGTGTTTTTTAAAGAAATACAACAAAAAATCATCAGATTTGTGTGGAAGCACAAAAGACCCTGAATTGCCAAAGCTATCCTGAAAAAACAAAAATGAGTCTGGGGCATTATTCTGCCTAACTTCAAATTATACTACGAAGTGACAGTAATCAAAACAGCCTGATATTGGCAGCAAAACAAACACACAGACCAGTGGAACAGAATCAAAAGTCCAGCAGTAAACCCATATTTATATGGGAAAATAATTTTTGATAAAACAGTCAAAAATATACAGTGGAGAAAGGAAAGCCTCTTCAATAAGTGGTGCTGGGAAAATTGGAAAGCCACCTGCAAAAAGAATGAAACTAGATTGCCATCTATCACTATACACCAAAATTAACTCAAAATGGATTAAGAAGCTGAATATAAGACCTGAAACAATAAAATGCATAGAAGAAAACATAGAAACTAAACTCAAGGACTTTGGACTTAAAGAGGATTTTATGAATTTGACCTCAAAGGCAAGGCAAGTAAAAGCAAAAATAAATTAATGGGACTACATCAAACTAAAAAGCTTCTGCACAGCAAAAGAAACCATCAACAAGGTAAAGAGACAACTATCCAAATGGGAAAATATATTTGCAAGCAACACCCCCAATAAGGGCCTATTAACTGAAATATACAAAGAACTCATACAACTCAATAACAACAACAAAAAGCAAATGATCCAATTACAAAATGACCAGAGAACTTGAACAGACACTTCTCCCAAGAAGACATACAAATGGCCAACAAACATATGAAAAGATGCTCAACATCACTAGCTATTAGGGAAATGCAAATCAAACCCACAATGAAATACCATCTCACACATGTTAGAATGGCTATAATCAACAGGACAAATAATAACAAGTGTTGGAGAGGATGCAGAGAAAAAGGACCCCTCATACACTGCTAGTGGGACTGCAAATTGGTACAGCCACTATGGAAAACAGTATGAAGTTTCCTCAAAAAACTAAGAATTGATCTACCATATGATCCAGCAATCCCTCTACTGGGTTTTTACTCCAAAGACTTGAAAACTCATATCTGAAAAGATATTAGCACACCAATGTTCATAGCAGCATTATTCATGGTGGCCAAGACATGGAAGCAACCGAAGTGTCCTACAATAGATGATTGGTTAAAGAAGCTGTGGTACATATATATAATGGAATATTACTTAGCCATAAGAAGAGATGAAATACTGCCATTTGTGACAACATGGATGGACCTTGAAATAATCATCCTAAGCAAAATAAGCCAGACAGAAGTTGAAAATCACATGCTATCACTCATATGTGGGATATAAATCTAAAACCATCAAATGAACAGGACAAACAAGAGACTCATGGACATGGACAATGGACTAGCGGTTACCAGAGGGTAGGGGGAGGGTAGTGGTAGATGAGGGGGGAAATTTAAATTATTTCTTCAATTAAAAATTAATTAAATAATTAATTAATTTTAAAAATTTTTAAATAAATTGATATAAATAAATACATGGTTCTGGAATAACTGCATGGAAAAAAAAATGAACCTCAACCCTCAAATCATATTACAAATAAAAATTATCTAGTGATGGGTCATAGATTTAAACATAAAAGCTTAGAATATAAATCCTCTAGAAGAGAGTAGAATATCTTCATGAAATTAGGTGAATATAGGCAAAGATTTTTAAGTACAAAAAAGCACCAACCCTAAAACAAAACAAAAAATCCTGATACAATAGACTTCATTGAAATAAAAAATGTCAGCTTATCAAAAGATCTCATTAAGAAAATGAAAAGGCAACCTATTTTCTAATAGATTAGAAAATATTTACAGTACTTAAATCTGAAATATATACTAGAACTTCTAAGCATTAACAATAAAAATATAAACAATCCTACAGGAAAAATGGGAAAAAGATCTATGCTCTTTATTAAAGAAGACATACAAAGGGACAATAAGCACATAAAAAGATACCCAATATCATAAGTAATCAGGGAAATGCCAATTAAAACTACATTGAGATAGTCTTACACACCTACTAGAATAGAATAGAATGTTCATACATTACCAGTGGCAAAGTTCAATGGCATAAACAGTTTGGAAAGAAGTTTTCCAGTTTCCTATAAAGTTAAACATATATTTCCTCAATGACCCAGCCATTCCATTCCTGGGTATTTATTCAAAAGGAATGAAAACATAATTCCACATAAACACTTATACACAAATGTCAAAAAGTAGAGGCAACCCAAATGCTCATTAACTAATGAATGGATAAAGTGTGTGCACTCCTACAACAGAATACTGCTTAGTAACACAAAGGAGTGAGCGATATAGATGACTCTTAAAAACATTATGTTGCACAAAGGAAGACAGACATTAAAGACTATGTTCTGTATGATTTCTGTTCTTGAAGAATCAGCAAAACTAATGTGGAGTGCAGAATTTTTAACAATAGTTGCCTCTACAGTGTGGGGATTGACTAGAAAAGTCGTGAAGAAACTTGGAAAAGATAAAAATTTTCTATATTTTGGTGGGGTGGTGGTTAACTCATGTGTTATATATTATATATTATGAATTATGCATTATGCATTATATATCATCAAATATCGTATACTGTATATAGTATATAGTATATTAGATATCAAGGATGCATCAAACTATACAGTTAAGATGTGAGTGTTTAATGAAAGAAAATTACACCTACAAAATGCCTACATGTAGAATAATCTTATATAGTTTTTAGGGATTGTAAATTACTTAAGGACATATATTAAGCTCCTAGAATAGGTCCTTTCTGAGGAAGCGTGTGATATAAAGATGTCATATAAAAATATTATAAAAATAATAAAACGAAAACTCAGGGACTGACGAAGATAGTATGCTATGAAACGAGGAGAATAACTACACATACATATTATTTGCACCTGCAATGGGAAAGAAAGGCTGAGAGAGAGGGAAAGGAAAGAAAGGTAATAGAAAGTAGAAAGATAAGCTTATAAACTTCCTGTTCTTTCTTTCTATTTGTCCTCTCCCTTTAACTAGACCATAAGTCTGGGGAGGGAGGGACAGTCTATAAATTCTTGCACCTGTCAGTGGCCAGACATGTTGACTGGCTTCTGGTTAAAAGACATCAAGAAACTATATCAAACAGCAGGTGTGCATTTTTTAGCACAGACAACCCTTTTGTTGGGATTCAAGAAAGGAAAGCTCTGGTAGCATTTTACTGGAAACACTTTTAAGGCAGGGGCTCTGGATTTCATAAACCAGGACTCACCCAGGCCCCCAAGTGACCCTTTCATTATTGGGAGAGGCCTCTAAGAGTCTCAGTCTGACTCACTTCAGATGCACAAGTACAGATTTTAAATGTTCCCGGTGTGTATATTGCTTCCCAAGACTTAACCCACAGAGCCACCACCTGACTCGAACCCTCCCTGGCTCTCAGGCCTTCTGGCTCCCTGAGCATGGGATGGGAGTGGGGGTGGCATCGCAGTTATCCCTTCATTCTGGCAGCTCTGTGCTCCCCTTCTGGGCCCATGAGTTAGCTTCTCTTATCCCTGCTGCAGTTCCATTCAGCTCAGTGGTCATTTAGTGAGCTCCTTCCTCATGCCAGCCCCGGACTAGCTGCTTGGTTGGTGTACCAGAATGACTGAGTCATGGCCCTGCCCTTAGGAAACTTGGGGTCAAGAGTAGAAGAGAGAAACAGAGAGAATTTCAATATGAGGTGGCAAATGCTAAGAGAGCAAGCAGGGCCCAAATCAGGCACTGGGCCCAGTCCATGATTCTGGGGAAGACTTCCTATAGCTGGTGCCTAAGACGGATGTCAAAGCTCATAGGCTTCTCCTCCCGTAATGCAGACCTAAGCTCTGCCTCTTTTCTTCCCTAGAGATTTCTAGGCCCACAGGGGTCATCTGTGCTTCTGGAAAGCCTTGCTCCTGGCCACCAACACTGCACATTTATCACAAAAACTTTAATGATGGGGGAGGGGGACTAAACTTTCCTCTACCATTTTAGGTTCTTCCAGCTGATCTAATCAAATTAACATGAGGCAGATTAACAGGGGAAAATAACCAAATTTAATGACTTACATATGTTTGGGAACCCTGCATACACAAGAAAGTCAGAGACTCACATACATGAGAGGTTCAGAGACAGAAAGGGAAAATGAGGTATATATGGCATTCTGTGAGCTAAGGATGAGGTAAGGTGCCTTGAGGCACAGCGGGGAGGAATAGTGTTGCAGGATGATAAGAAGAGCAGATATTTAATAATTAGAAGTTTCCCCTACCCTATAGAAAGGTCATAAAAAGTTATCACTGGTAATAACTCTTATTGTGGGCAAGGCCTCAAATTTAAATTCTTTAAGGGAGAGGTAAACGTTTCTTTTGAGCCTGCAGGGTCTCAATTGCCTTCAGCTCAAAATAATTAACATGCCAAAGTATCACATCTTGGGGAAGCCTGTTCTGAACCCTTTAAGAGCATTGCCCCTAAGATACTCCAGACCTCATGTGAGCTACCATGAGCCACAGAACCAGCATACCCAAGTTCAAGTCCCAATCTCACTTATTAGCTGGGTGACTTGTGGCAATTTATTTAACATCCCTCAGCATGAATTTCCCTATTTCTAAAATGGGGCCAGTAACACCCTCCTCAGAAGCCAGTCACGAGGAATGAGGAGGTCATGTTTTTAGCACTTATAACCCCAAGGGTGGCCCATGGTGTGTAGTAAACACCATCTTCCCATTTTTCTCTTCTTCAGACAATGAAACAGTTTTCAATCGATGCTTTGCAGAAACCTTCAGATGCAGTTGCAGCTGGCTTGCTGGCTGGCAATCAGAGGGCATTTACAAGGGGAAGCAAGCCTCCACATCTTTGTGAAAGTGGGGTTTTCATCTTTAAAGTGCCTTTTAAATAATGTGGAGACATTATTTACAAATCCAATTTCTCTTTTTACTCTATCAGCAAATTACATTATTATCATCATCCTGTAGAGGTAAATTTATCCTCAAACATAATCACAGATTACTAGAAATCAAAAAGTATAAGTATTGTCACCTATAGATAGGGAACTTATTAGAGAGAGAGAGAGAGAGAGAGAGAAAGAGAGAGAGAGAGGATACATATCTCTCAATCCTCTGTCTCAGTTACCTTCTATCTTAATACTTATTCATAGCAACTCCACCTTAACATCTCTCAATTGAAATGTTTTCTTAAACCCTGGTTCTATGCTTCCAAAATACAAAGTTATTAGCAGAAAATCAATTCTCTGAGAGTCAATTCACCTAAGGATATTTCTATAATGACCAATTTGTCAATCTTCCCAACTTATAAAATACAGCATTTCATTACAGATGCATGGCAGGGCCCAAAAGAACACGCAGTCAGGACACTTGGGACCTGGAGCCTTAAGTTCTCCTTTGCTCCACATCTCCCCTTCCTCTGCTCTTCTGTCTCCTCCTCTGTCTACACAAGTAATTAACCCCAAATGTAACAGCTTAAAATGACAATAGCCACTTATTATCTCAAGTGGTTCCTGTGGGTCAGGAGTTCAGGGTGGATGAGCTGGATGATTCTGGGGTATCTTATTCAGTTACAGCCAAAATAATGTGTATTCTGAGGGCTGAAGCAGGAACATCTACTTCCCAGATGGCACACTGTAGTGTAAGCTTTTTTATTGTAATTTAAGTACCTAACATTAAGCTTTTGATTGTCGAGCATCTATTCAAAGACATCCATCTCCAATAAACACATCGCTAGCTACACAACTAAAGAGCCAGGCTGCCCCACTCATGAAGTTCTCCTTTTTAGAAAGCCCTCAGTAACAAAGATAACTGACTGGTTGAGTAACCTTGCTTTTTTCTTCTTGCACTTTAATTCCCACTCTTATGTTTTAAATACACGAGTAAAGAGTGAACTTGTGAAATCCAAAGCCCCCCACCCTTGACTCCAATAAAGACAGAATCCCAGGCCTGCTTGCTTGTGCCCTCTCTCTCTCTCACTCTCTCTCTCTCCCCCTCAACCTCAGTGTGTGACTTTAGTATGCCATGCACCCTCTAGAATTTCTGAATGATAAATCTTGTTTTTTTTCAAGAACCCTGATGGTTATTGCTGAGGTCCCTCTTGCCATTGTAATAGAAACCATGAGGGATGGGTTAGCCACGACATTGGATCAGGTGGGAAATGTCTGTGGAATTCACCAGAAGTGTGGGCCCAGTTAAGGACCCCCAGGCATTCTCAGCCTATCATTATAGACTGAGATGACCCAAACCCTCACTTATATGGCTGCTGGCAGGAGGCCTCAGTTTCTCCCCATGTGTACTTCTCCCTAGGATTGCTGAGTTTCCCACAACATGGCATTGAAACTGGCAGTCAATAGGAAACATGTTTAGGTATAAGTTCATAGACTCTAGAGATGTAGGTATAGGCTTTAACTAAGTGTTTCTATTGCTTTGTCACGTAGCTTACAGTCAAAGATTAAGAAAATACGTTAGTCATGTTTTGAAGGCCTGCGTGTAAAGCAAGTTCCAGGAGAAATGTTTAAAAGCTCTCTTTGCTTGAGATAATAGAAAAATGCAGCTAGTTAAGCACAAAACAATGATAGCTTAAACAAT